>VZRE01014851.1:59792-107129 GCA_013396775.1 Cephalopterus ornatus
GGGGGCAGGATGGACACGGCCCCTCCACGGCCCGTCCCCGTCCAGCTGAGCCTTTCTCCTTCCCTGCCATCCCGAAAGGCTGACTGCGTTGAAGCTGTGGTGCAGCAAACAGGGTGTTTGTCCCACTGTCTCACCAAAAGCCAAGCTGGGACATGGGCTGTGACCCTGCCGGGCTGGGAGGGGGCCAGGGAATGGCTGGGGGTGGGCAGACCTGGGATTGCTCCCCCTGCCCACGCTCAGCCCCCTGGCACAGAGCGGGTGGACGGTCACCTCTGCCAGGGAGAGTAAAAGGATTTGGGAAGGACCAGCACCCAGCCAAGGTCAGACCTGGTCCTCTGACCCCCTAAAAGGATAAACCGCAGCTCCCCCCGCCTCGCAGCGCTGGGAAGCAGCTGGGACACCCCTCGCCTGCTCCCTGAAACAAGGTTTGAAGAAAGGACAGAGGGTGGAAAATTACTTTTTATTGCGGCTGAAGCAAGCAGGGAGCGGGTGTGGGTCCCCACGCAAAAACCAGCCCTTCCAGTGCTCGGGGAGGTGACCACCAGCTCAGATAAACCCCAAATAGGAGCCCTTTGGTGCTCAGCAGCTGAGCTGCAGCTGCCTCGGTGCCAATTACATCCTTCCACGGGCGCCACGGCGCTAATTGCATTAATGGGACTAATCGCACACCTAACGGAGATAAGCGGGAGCTAGCTGCTCTGCAGTGACACCGTGCTCCCTGCAGAGCTCCGGAGGAACAGTTCCTGGGAGCATCCTGCTGATCCCGGGAGCATCCCCTTGGCAGCCCTGGGGCTCTCCGGGCGGGGGGAGGTGAACCACGGTGTCGTCTTGGATATGTCTGCTCCTAACCCTCAGCAGGAACAGCCCCCTCACATGCCTCATCTGACTCTTCCCGAGGCAAATTAAGCCCCTTGCATGGCAAGGAGGTGTGTTTGGGTGGAGAGCACCCATAGGCAGGGGTCTCTGTGCATCCACATCACCCCTGGTGAAGGGTTCTCCCAGTGCCCATCGCGGTCTTGCCCTTGTCCTGGACCACCAGCACCCTGGGTACGACCAGAGGCAGTGGGTACACCCTGAGGACACGCAGTATGCTTGCCAAGAACGTAAGAAATTGGTTATTCCTGCCTGGAAGGAGCAAGCAGGAGCTGGGGGAGGCACCCACCGCGTTCAGGGGCTGCTCCGGTGCTGCCAGGCCGGGTTTTGCACCGTGTTCCCATTCCCGATTTCCGGCCCCGCTCTCCCTGTGCTTTACAACCACTTGCTAACACCATACCCTGGGGCTCCCGCAGCTCCTGCCCCGGGCATAGGAAAAGTGAGCCGGAAAATTCGCACGTCCCCAAGGCACGGCTCCTGTCCCCGAGCAGTGTTGCAGCCCGGTGCTAAGCAGCACGGATACCAGGCTCTTCCCCGCGGGCTCGGAGCCCCTCTCCCCCTCGCTGGAGGGGAATTAGTGACTCTTTATCTTATCAGTGTGATAAACTCCAGCAGCAGCGGCGCACGGAGGGGGAGCTGGAAGCAGCCGGGTGTCAGGACGCGTGGCTTCAAAATACAGCCTCAAGTGACTGAGTCACAATCTCGGGGTTTGGGATGAATTTGAGGTCGTTTTCCCCACCCATGGCACTGCGCAGAGTCACTCGGGGATGTTTGTCCCTCGATAGACACCGTTATCAGCCCATCAAAGCAGCAAAACACCCTCAGCTCTGCCCGGTGATGGGACTGGGACGGAGTGTTTGAGAAAGTCAAATGTGTTTGGGAAGGAGGGGAAAGCTGGATTCAGAGGTAACACTTTCAGATAACTGGGGAGCCTGTTTGAGAAAGTAAAATGTGTTTGGGAAGGAGGGGAAAGCTGAATTTAGAGGTAACATGCTCAGATGGCTGGGGAGCCTGTTAGGAAAGTAAAATGTGTTTGGGAAGGAGGGGAAAGCTGGATTTAGAGGTACCATTTTCATATAATTGGGAATCGTGTTTAGCTAAAATCTGATGGGGATGCGTTAAGGAAGGAACTGGACAAGGCTCTTCCCAGGGCATGTGGCACGATGAATATGAGATGTATCCCAGCAAACCGAGAGCAGGAGGAGGATAATCACCCAGGCTGTTACAAACGGGAGATGGGGATTCTGCATCAAACCCCGTTTGTGGCAGCCTCCCCTCAGCGCAGCCCCAGCCCGACAGCGGCTCTGCAGCACGGCGGGCAGAGGGAGCAGCCGGGACCGCTCGCAGCGACTGCTGCAAAGCAACTGCGGAGAAAAGCCCGGCTGGGCTCTCAGCGCGCTCGGAGAGGGCGACCGCAGGGCGTGAGAGGAATTTTAATGGCACAGCAGCAGCTGCGACAGCGTTTGTCTTCTCAGCATCCCTCCCGGGCAGCGCTGGCACTGCCAGGCCCGGGCACGGGCGGGGCGGAGTCCCCGGGGTTCGTGTCGGCGCATGAACCGTGCGATGCGCTCCCGAAAACCAGAGGCAGGACGCTGCTTGCCCGGGTTTTGCTGCACAGAGGGAGGTGCAGCGTTGATTTGGCAAATTTGGCCACAGAAGCCACGCTCTTCCCACTTGCACGAGTCAAGAACACACCCCGGGGTTCGGAAGAGAGGGAGGAAGTTGTAGAAGCACAGAATCATAGAATGTCAGAGTGGTTTGGGCGGAAGGGACCTCAAAGGCCATCTTATTGCACCTCCTTGCCATGGGCAGGGACACCTTCCACTAGACCAGGTTGCTCAGTCAAGTAAAGCATTTTTCCCCCCCCTTCCCCAGCACTGACTCTGTTTTGGGGTTAGGAATTCCTCAGTGGATGAGAGCAGCTGTACAAAAAAAAAAAAAAAAAAAAAAAGGAAGGTTTTGAAGTAAATTTCCACTCAAATCAGTCTTCTGGGAAGGATCCACATCATGTAATTTTGAAATATCACAGAGGAACATTTCAAGCTTGAAGGACATTCTGGATTTTAGGGGAGGCTGACAAATTCCACCAGAAGCCCTACACACCCTGGTGTGTGCCAGCACTGCTCAGAACACAAAATGCTTTTGCCTGAACTCGTATTTCCAGGCTGGAAGAAACATTTTCCAGCGGGCACAACCTTAGCAGAGCAGTTTTCCCTCGGAGGAGCATAATTTATTTTCCCACCCATTAAACCTTCATGGCTGCACCACTCTGTGACCTCTGCCTAAGGAAGGGGCTGCATTTCATTAGCCAGGGGAAAGCACTCAGCTTGCAGAGGAAAATCAATACCTGTCATCTGTATTTATGTATGAGCTTTTATTAATGTGGACTTTGGAGTTTGGCTGATGTTCTCCGTGTCTGTCCCTAATACCCCCTGCTCCGTGTGCTCTCCCTGCTCCACTCCACAGCCCATCCTGCTTCCAAAGAGATGCACTTTAAAAAGCATCTGCACCTCTTACTTTCCCCAGAGGAGTGAGGTCTTTTCAGCAGTTCAATAATATTCATGAAAAATATAACAATATACAATAATATCCTTTGATGCCCTGACCAGCTCAATGGTGTATCTCTCTTTTCCTCCATCATCTCTTTTCCAGTAAAGGGAAAAATTAGTCAGGGCTCCTCAAAAGCTCTCAGTGAAATATATGGGGTTTTTCCATTTTGGGATTGATTGCTGTTTTCTTCCTTAATAAAGTACCTATTTCTTTCTTGTTTTTCTTTCCCACTGGAAGATCAAAAGCTCAAGCACTGTTTTATTGGCAAAGATTTCAGATTTCAGTTGCTGAAAACCAAAGATGTTTTGGCCTGGAACCAAAATCATGAAAGTATTTCCAAGGAACATTTTAAAACCTCGAAACTCTTCTTAGTTTTATAGGTTTTCAGTTGAGATTTATTTATAACAAGTCCTGGAACAGATGTTGTCTGGGAGGGGGGTTGTGCATTCATCACCTCTGTCTACAGGTTGTGTCTTCCACTGCTCTCGTGGCTATGGCAGGAGAGCTGAGGATCCCTGGCACATCCCTCCCCATCCTGTTCCTCCTTGCACAGTCACTTCTGGGTTGATTCAGAGCTCTGAGCTGGTTTCACTCTCCCAAATCCCAGGCAGGGATCCCAAGATGGGATATATTGGCGAGGCGTCCGTCTTGGGGAGCAGCAGTGCACTAGCACGGGCAGTTTTCTAACTTGGCATCTCTCCACAGCAGCAGTGAAAAACAATCCAAAACAAATAAAAACGGAATAGGGAGAGAGAAATCCAGAGACTCCAGTGCCTTCTGCCTGCAGCTGAGCTGGACCTGCAATTCTCCCACAGCTCCTGAGGATGCTTTGAAGTGCTGGACCCTCTCTGCCACATCTGGATCCTCTTTCTCTTTCTTCCCTCATTAACTGCCCAAGAGTGGATTTAACTTGTGCAGATGCTGGTTTCCCTTTGAAGAATTCCTTGATTAAAGCACTTCATCACTTGATCCTCCCCATCCCTCCAATTCCTCGGTTAGAAGAAAGCAAAGGATGGAAATCACACGCATGGCACTGTTGGCACCAAGCTTGGCATGCACAGCATGGAGCAATGGGCCGTGGTGGGGCTGAGCAGCTGGATTGCCTTCAAACTGAAAATTAGTGGCTGAACAGCAGTGTTTCAGTGCTGGAGAGAGTTTCTCCTCATTCCCTCAAAACCAAAAAGGAGATGCGAGGTGAGCTTTGTTCACACAGGTCCCTGAGGAAATCGGAGTGGAGGGAGCTTCTCCTCACTGAGGTGCTTCACATGAAAGGGTTTTCTCCAGCAAATACTGAATGCTGGGAAGGTGGTGTGGGTGTGACCCCATTCTCTTATTTTCTTTCTATTAAATAGCTTTAATCTCTCCCACTGCATTTCTTACAAAATGAGGGGGTTTAATTCACCTGGAAAACTCCCTTATGCTCCTTCCACTTGAAGTGGAATTGCGGGTGAAGCCTCTTATCCATGGAGGAAAAGCTGGAGGGAGACCCAGGTTATCCCAGTGCTCTTCTCTGGGGCATTTTCATGCCACACATCTGCACCTCTTGTTGCAAAGGGGGCTTCCCAAGGGTTTGGCAGCTCTGCTGTGTCCCATGTCCCTCCTCAGTGGGGTGGGAAGGGACCTGGATGATCCTGGAGTGTCACGGGAAGTCATATCCTGGATTGGATGGGACTCACAAAGATCATCCAGTCCAACCCCTGGCCCTGCCCAGGACACCCCAACAATCCCACCCTGTCCCTGAGATAATTGTCCAAGCTCTTGGGGCTGTGCCCATTGCCCTGGGGAGCCTGTTCAGTGCCAACCACCCTCTGGGGGAAGAACCTTTTCCCCTTATCCATCCTAACCCTCCCCTGGCATAGCTTGAAGCCAAAGTTCCCACTGAAACAGCAGCAGCCAGGATAACACAGGGATCATGTGCACCAGGACATCCAGCTGCTGAGGATCCAGGAATAAATAACCAGGAGAAAACCCCTTCCTGGAGCAAAGCTGCACAGCCTGGGTGGAAGTGCCTGTGCTGCCGGGCTCTCCTGGCTGTGACAGCTCCACGGGGATGGATACACAACAAAACAGCAGCACCGTGACGCTGTTATCCCAGAGCTGCCTCTGAAAGGCACAGACCCGGTGTCCGGCTCAGAATGAAAACCAAGAGGCCAGGTGGACTGCAGACCCGCGGCAGCCAAACCCCAGCAGCCCCTGCCCGAGGACACGGGACCCGCAGAGCGACACGTCCCAGTGAGCTGCAGCAGCTCAGCCAGCTCCTCTTGCCGAGTTTGGGCAGGGAAGGGCAGAGGTAACACAGGAAGGCTTTCCCTGCCCTGTAATTCCTTCACACGGGCAGGACCAGCACTGATCGATGGAGCTGAACGCTCCAGGAATAATTAACCCGGGGGTTAATCGGTGCCTGAGCTGGGCTGTGTGTGGAGCATCCTTCCTCCCAGCTCTGCTGGGAAAGGCCTGGCTGGTTCATGGAGTAAAGCAGGGAGGCTGGGATGGGATCAAAATTTAGGCAGCAAAGCCAAGGGGCAGTTAGAGGTGGCAGAAGCTGCATAGGAGCTGAGAAGGAGTCAGAAAGGAGACCCATGGAGAGCTGGAGTGGCATCAGACGGGAATTCCCCCTAGGACTGCAACCCGCCGTGATTTCATCCAGCTCCTGGTGCCTCCCCATTAACTCGGTGTGGAATAATCAGGTTTTCTGGTTTCATTACCATGCAAAGAGATCTCTGTGCAGTCCCTCCTGCTTGGCAGCAGCTCCTGGGGGAGCCCTGCTGGCACATCTGCCGGATGAAAGGCATCCCATGGATTCAGCATCCCGAGTGCCGGGGATGGCATTGGATTCTCACGCCCACATCCAGCTTTCAGGGACAGAGCCTCCACAGCAGCAGCATCACTTCAGGCCACTGGGTTTGCTCTCACTGGTGGTTCCCTGAGGATGGTGACTCCCAGGAAGCCCGGCGTGATCCCTTGGGATGGGGTAGGGAGTGAAGCTGGAGCCTTGCTACCCCAGCCACGCAGCGTGGTTGTCACCTGCCAAGATGTCAAGGTTATTTCAGAGCATCTCCTGGAAAAAAAAAAAAAAAAGCAGGGCTTGGACAGGTGGTTTCGTACTTCCAGATTTGGTACTTCCAGGCTGGAGCTGCCACAACAAACCTGCAAGTTGTGGGAAGAGCCCTGTGGTGCTTCCTCCTGGCTCAGACCACCCTTGGGTGCTGTGCTCAAACCTCTGAAAGAGCTTGAACCTCCCAAGTGACTCTGTCAAACCTGCAGAGCCATCCTTATCCTCCTGCATTCCCAGGATGCTGGGGATGCTTTGGAATGCAGGGCTGCGAGCAAGGAAAGAGAGAGACATGACCTCGTTGCTCTGCCAGTAAGGGCTTCAACGTAGAACAGAGTCACAGAATCACAGAATATCCTGAGTTTGAAAGGACCACCAAGGACCATCCAGTCCAATCCCTGGCCCTGCACAGACACCCCAGCAATCCCACCCTGTCCCTCAGAGCGTTGTCCAAACCCTCCTGGAGCTCTGGCAGCCTTGGGGCTGTGCCCACTGCCCTGTGGAGCCTGGTCAGTGCCAACCACCCTCTGGGGGAAGAACCTTTCCTGAGACCCAACCTGACCCTTCCCTGGCACAGCTCCAGCCGTTCCCTGGGTCATGTCACTGACCACAGAGAGCAGAGATTGGAGCTACCCCTCCTGAGGAAGTGAGGTCTGACCGCAGTCTCCTCCTCTCCAGCTGAACAAGCCAAGTGCCCTCAGCCACTCCTTTTATGATCTCTCCAGACCCTTCCCCATCTTCCTGTCCCTCCTTTAGACACTCTCTGATAACTTTACATCCTTCCTATATTGTGGCACCCAAAACTGCCCCCAGGACTCAAGGTGAGGCCACAGCAGAGCAGAGCAGAGCAGAGAGGGACAAGCCCCTCCTTTGTGACAACTTTGCTGTCAGCTGAGAAAAACTGCTGCTGCTGCAGCAAGTGCTGATGTTTGCCCAGGGACAGCACAGTGTTTATTGCTGGGCTGGTCTGTGTTGGCTTTTCCCTTCCTCGAGGCAGGAGAAGCCGGGGAGGCTGCAGGGTCTTTAACAGCAGGTTAAAACAAATTGCAGGGATCTGCAAATGGAGCCCTGCCATTGCTTGAAAGCAAAACCTGTGAAAAGCCATTTGGGAATTTATGTCATATGGGTGGAGGATTTCTTGGCCTGCAGAGAGATATGGGTGAGTGTGACAGAGCATTAAAACACCTCTTAGGCGAGTGATAAATAGGAGCTGGAGCAGAAAGCCAGACTCAGAATGCGCAGCATGATCCTAAGGACACTTTAGTGCTCCCTTTAGCTTCCTCTAGTAATTACTGAATTTATTAACTTAGTACCCCTGCTCATTTCCAATTCCAAAGAACAGATACTGAGTACTGGAGGAGAGAGACTGCAAATAGTCGTCCCATGTTCAAGTGATTATAAAAACATGGAATGGTTTGGTTTGGAAGGGACCTTAATGCCCATCCCATTCCTTACAGATGAAGTTTACCTTTAAAACATGCTCAGCCAGACCCTTCAAGAAGATGTTAACCAGGCAGGAGAAGGAGCAGGAACACTGCCCATCGCAGTGTGACCAGAGACATGCCCTTCCCAAGGCTGCTGCCCCTCTCCTGCCTGGGATGTAAATGATTTAGGGTCATAAAATCACAGAATGGTTTGGGTTGGAACCTTAAAGACTCTCCATTCCCACCCCCTGCCATGGGCAGGGACACCTTCCACTATCCCAGGTTGCTCCAGGCCCCATCCAGCCTGGCCTTGGACACTTCCAAGGCTTGGATTTAGACCCCAGCATGAACTTGTTCCTGACTTACACATTCTTTTTCTCCTTTGAGTCTTTGTTCAGTTATAAACCCAGAAAAAAATCCTCATCTGCTACAACCCCAAACGTGTTTAATGCAGTGCCAATTCCTTTTCCAGCAGGTGAGCAGCAGCAGCAGGTTGAAGAGATTTAATTTACCCTTATCTTCCTCTCTGTCAGGAGTGTGCTTGCCTGGCTATACTTTCTATGTTGATTAAAATAACTGCTCCTACCTAATTTGTGCCCTATTACCTATTTTTCACTGAGAGTACAAAAAGCCCACCAGCTGCTCACAAATTGGATTAAACTGGAATTGATTCCACAAGTGTAATTACAGAATCATACAATTATTTAGGTTGGAAAAGACCCTTTAGATCGTCAAGTCCAAGCATTTCTCTCAGTTTTTCTCTTCTTCTTCCTCCTGTTACTTCTTCTACTGCTTCTTCCCCTTTTTCTCCACTCCCAAAGGTCCATCAAGGAATGCCACAGCAGTAAATACCCAGTAGTTCATAGCACATGCGATGCTTCCAAGGTTAAGTTGTCCAGGACTGTCCCACTTTAATCACCATTTTTCCATGGCCCAAGGAAGCTGCTGCTTGAAGACAGAGCTCCAGTTGTGCCCTTACGTGGGACACGTGTAACTTCAGAAAAAAATGCATTTAAAATCCATACAGAGGCTGTGGTGGGAAGGAGACAGGGATGCTTTTGCCCCAGGACAGTGTTTGGGGTGTTTTATCCTTTGGAGATGGCGCAGAGCCTTCCCCTGGTCCCTGGGACAAAGCCTCGACTCCCAGGACCTGGACAGAGGCTGCTTTTAAATAATTGCACCAAAATATCTTACAAGCTACACTTAGAGTCACATGTGCAGGTGTTTGAGTCCAGGCAGCTGCCTTGGCTCGTTTCCCAATATTCAGTGGGAATTGATTTCAAAGCTGTGGGATTTGCCTCTGAGAAGGGCTCCAGTTCCTGGTGCTCAGCTCCAAAATCGCTGAACGTGCTTCTGAGAACCTCCCGCCTTTGCCTGTGCAGTGAGGAGGTGCTGTTCGGAGCTTGGATCCCCTGCCAGCAACCTTCGTATCTGTGCCCCCGGGGCTCTCCCGTGCCCTGTTCCCTGCACGGGAACACTTAGTCCGCCCTGCTTAAGGCTTAATCTGCGGGCTCGGCTCTCCTTTTCCCAAAACAACATCAGCAGCGGGAAGCAGCTCTGAAGGAAGAGCTGCCTTTGCTCCAAAGCCTCTCAAACTGTGTCCAAGAACCCGGGTGAGCCCTGGGCTCAGCCAGCCCCTGTTCCCACTCCGCGGAGCCTCCGGCGATCGCAGCCGGAGGGAATTTGCGGCAGGGCTGAATGAAGGATTTTGTTAACACAGTTAATCTTGGCTAAATCCCTGCCTAACCCAGACCTCTCTGATGTTATTGCCTTCCAGGCTAATCGCCAGGAGCCTGCTACTCTCTGTGCAGGGACCCTGCTCGGCTACTGCCGAGGGGTGGGGAGGGACTGGGATTTGCCTGATGGAAAATCCTGATGGCTTTCCCAAACAGGAGACTGGTGCCCCTGATGGGAAAGCCTCACACAGGGGTTAAGCTCAGTTTTATCTCATAAAATCTGTGTCATGCAGTCTCTCGATGTGGGGGAGCGCAGGGGGGTGTCCCCAGGAGCTTGTGCAAGGAGATGCAGCTGCAGCTGTGGGAGTGTGAGGGGACCAGATAACCACGTGGAAGGAAAAATTGCACAGAGAAAGTCCCTCTGTCTCACCAATCCCTAAGCCACGAACAGCTGGGAGTGAGGAACACCCCTCAGTGTGCTGCTGCTCTTCCCACAGCACTTCCTTTCCCCCCCGACCATGTGCTGTGGTGGGAAGGAGCTCCAGCGTGACCCCTGAGGATGTTCTTATGCTGGGCAGGACCAAAACTGCAACGTGGGGACCCGATTTTACGACTCAGCTCAATTCCAGAGCCAGGCTGGAGCTGTGTGGCTGCAGGAGTCACTGCAGCCTGTGTTTGCCGGAGGAAGGTGATGCAGGAGCATCTCTGACAGCATCGTGGAGGCTCAGGGATGACAGCAGCACCCCCCTCCCGGTGCTAATGGCCCTTCAGGCATCAGGGTAATAACTCCAACAGACAGAATCAATCTTTCTTCCCTTGCTGGAAATGGTGAGGAGCAGGAACAGAAGGATCCCGAGCCTGCCTTTGACATCAATCAAGTCTGCATGGAAATAGTTTCGTGGTAACAAAGCCACAGGGAGGAGGGGGAGGAGGGCAGGGGGTGCTCATGAATCACAAACCAAGGGTGACAGGGGGCAGCTGGATGTGAGGCTGAGAGCAGCACCCTGAAACCTGCTCCCTGCTCAGCCCTGGAGCTGGGAATGGGGCTGGTGATTGCCTATGGATTCCAAACATCCTGCTCTGCCACCCTGCACCAGGTGGAAGCCTGGAGGGAGCCAAGATGCCAATGGGCACTAATGGGCAATCTCCTCCTGATGGTGACCAGCTTGTCCTGGGCTGAGAAGAAACCAGTTGGACACCCCAGGGGAGTGAGCAGGTGCTGGGGGTGAAGTGAGCAAACACACCTGGTTTAACCTGAACCTCTCTGGGCAGGCTCTGAGCAAGGAGAGCTTGGCAGCACCATCCTCACCCTCAAGCTCTGCAGGGCCACTCTGCAAGGGTGACTTTGGGAGCTGTCCCAGTGTGACACCAGGAACAGGGGCAGGAAAACACTAGGTCACCCAACCAGTCTGGACAAGCCCCTCCAGCCTCTCCTGCTCTGCCCTGTCCATCTCCAGCCCTGCACAACCTCCACTCCCTCCCTGGCTCCTCTCACATCATTTCCACACCACAGCTTCTCCCCCAGCTCCCCAGCACTTTGCAGATGGGTTACAACATCACTGAGTGTCTGTGTCCTTCCTGGTCCTATGTGCAGCTCCAGAGGAACTGGTAGAAGCTGGTGGATAAGTCTTCAGAAGAGTGTGCACCAGTGACAACTCCCTGATAAAGCCAGTGAGTTAACAGGGTTCAAAATAAGAGCTTCTATCAGTGGGAAGCCGTTCTGATCTCTCCATCAGGCTGCTCCCAGGAAAACTGGCCTCCAAAGCCCTGAACTGACTCCACTCCAGCTCACCTGCTGTCCTCTGCTCAAAATTAACCTTTCCCCCTCGTTAGGACTGTAAGATCCCAGAATGGTTTGGGTGGGAAGGGACCTTACGGGTTCTCCAGTTCCAGCTGTTTGCCATGGGCAGGGATTAGCAAGAGGAAAAGCTGTAAAGTTTCACTGAAGTCTTGCGTTTGCAAAACCTTCCCTCTTCCTGAAACAGTTGTTTAAATGTAAACACCCTCCTGTGGACCCAAGAGCTGCTCCCAGCAAACAGCTGCTGGGAATTGGGCTCTTTATGGCAGGAGGTTGTGCTTTATTTACCTGCCTGGGCAATAAAGCTGGAGGTTGTTCAGCAGCTGCTTCTTGTTAAAAGTGCTGCACTCACCTTCAGTTTTATTTTTGTCTGGTGCTTTCCTCCCTGCACTCCTGGAAACCATGGCCATATATCAGCATTTCCCAGCTGATGCCCATGGTGCAGTTGATCCTCACCAGCTCCTCATCTGTCCCGCCCCTTCCTTAAGGTTTCCTGGCACAGGACTACAAGACTTATAACTTCTGAAGGAAGCAGGTATGGAATGAGGGCAGAATGTGTTGTGAAACGGGGAGTTTTGTGATGCACATGAAGAATGACCTCCCTGACTTCCTTCAGTGCAAGAACTCCGCAAAAGTCACCAAATCAAAGCCCCATCAGGGGCCTCTCCTGGTTTTTATTTGCAGAAGTCTCTGCAGCAAAGGAGAGTTCATTCAACAGGAACATTTCAGTTCATCACCTTCCATTAAGAAAAAACATACACAGGGTGGAAGTGCCTCTTCAGTGTCAAATCTGCTTATGCAACCAAGTCCTCCTAAGCAATATTGTGCCCACAGACCTTCAGCTGGATTGCTCTGCTCCTGCACCACCAGAAAGCCACGAGGGTGAGGGGGCAAACACCCACCAGAGAAAAGAGCACCAAGAACCAGCATTTGTAGCTCTCGGGCATCTGGTGCTCACATACAACACCCAGAAATCAGAAGATCTGTGAAGAAAGGAGAAGTTTGACATGACCCTGTGCAGCCATGGGCAGGGATAAAGTGAGAGAGAGAGGTGGGGAATTGCCTCCAAGCAGCAGCTCGTTCCCCAAGGAGGGATCAGGAACACAAAACCCACAGGGACTGGAATCTCCGTATCTGTGCAGGCACAGGGATGGATCAGGGACTTTAAACTGGTGGATTAATGGCTTCAAACTGGCAGAAGGAAGGGTTAGATGGGATATTGGGAAAAAAATCTTCCCTGTGAGGGTGGGGAGGCCCTGGCACAGGTTGCCCAGAGAAGCTGTGGCTGCCCCTGGATCCCTGGAAGTGTCCAAGGCCAGGTTGAAACAACCAGGGCTAGTGGAAGTTGTCCCTGCTCATGGCAGGGGTGGCACTCGATGGGCTTTAAGGTCCCTTCCAACCCAAACCATTCCATGTTTTTACAGTCACTTATTCATGGGATGATGGTTTATTTGCAGTCTCTCTCCTCCAGTCCTCAGTTTCTCTCCTTTGGGTGTATTTTTCTGTCACTGACGGGTTGTTGAACCGTTTCCAGCTGCTGTGGAGCAGGTCCAAGGGCAGAGCACTCAACACACTCTGGTACCCCCAGAGAGTCCCTCCTGGCCACCACCCTGTGCTGTACAAGGCCAAATAGTGCAGTGGCTCTTTGTGTGCTGCCCAGGAGCTTTTTTAAAGGGTCACTGAGCTCCACCAAACTCATTTCATGCAGCTTAGAAGGCACTGGCAGGTGGCACTAACTTCCTGTCACTGCTGGCCTGGATGAGGACGAATCCGGACTCCTACCCTGTTCCTCATGGCTGAGCTTGGACTTAAAGATAGAAATTGCCCCAGATAAGGCAGCCAAGGACTTCATATCCCTGTCCAAGTCGGCTGAGATGCTGACAACGATCCAATCCCAGCCACCCACCCTTGTCAGTCCCATGTCCTTGTCATTCACCCACCCCCAGAAGTGATTTTAAGGCAGCCCCTGCTCCTGGTGTTGTGGTGGACTTTTTGCAGCAAGGGGGGTGGGAATGCCACTGTCCCTTCCCCAGCACCTCCAGATGCACCCTGGCTGCACTTGGGTGTTCAGCAGCACAAGCAGGTTGTCTGAGGACAGGCTGAAGACTGAAGAGAATTCAATTATTTCCTGCAGAGAGTTGCAAAAATGTACTGAAAATGACTCGAGCTTAGGTGAGGCTTTCTTCAATAACAGGGCTCTCTTTCTCTGCCTTTATTGATTCTGCAGTAAAAAAAAAAAAAGGCAAAACAAACACAAACTTCACCCAAAATTTTCAGCTGTTTTTTTCCTCAAGCTTCTGAAAACTTCAGCTCCAGGTTGGATGTGGGAAGCAAAGCGGGTTTTGATGGGTGTGAGTATGGGGCTGGCAAAGCTGGATAACAATCCCCAGGGAGCCACACAACAAGTCTTTGCCCTTCCAGCAGCTCCACAACCAGAAATGCTGGCAGAAGGTGTCACCTGGAGCATCCTTTGGCAAGCAACAACTGCTCTGCTGGGCTAAGCCAGGGCAGTGACCGGGAGCAGCCCTTATGGAGGGGGTGGTGCTGCTCCTCCACCACATCTCACCAACAACACTCATGAGAAGCAGGATGTTAAAGGTGTTTTTTTTCTCACTGGCTCCTGGCATTGCAGCTGGTTATCAGAGCCCAGGTGTCCTGCTGCTCCACCACCAGCAACTGCAGCCTGGGGATGTGATTTCCAGGGCAAACTTTCAGCTGAAGGTTGTTGAAACTATTTTTTTTTAGCAAAAAAATCCTCCAAGGAGGGGATTTTTTTTAATTTTTTTTTTTTTTTTTTTTTTGCTGGCACTGTTCTCCAGGGAGAAAATAACCCTGAGGGAGTTTGCCTCTCAATCCCACTGGAAGCATCTCAGCTGCCAGTTTTGCCATCCTTTGGGTGTCTACAAGCTAAAAATACCCTGTGTACAACCAAGCTGGCACCCATCAGCCCCTGGCAGCGGGCTGACAGGTGCTCACAAACTGCAGGAGCTGAAATGAAAGCTCCACAAATAAAAGCTCCCCAAACAAATCGGAGGAAATTCCAGATGTCTCGTTGTGCCGCACTGCAAAACTGCCAGAAAAGGGCTCCTTAAAGCACCTGGGAAGGTGATGCCAAGTGAGCAAATGTCACCCCGAGTGGGGTGTGCTGGTGCTGGGCTCTTCTCCAGGGCAGGGTTTGGATTTAGTTGTGCTGCTGGACCCTCAGGGCTGGCCGTGCTCCATGCACAGGAGCTCAGGGATGAACACAGCTTTGTGCATGGGACACTTTCAACAAAGGGAGGGGGATTCAGGGAAATACCAAGTCCCTGATCCTCAAATTATCAGCACTGAGGGCAATTGCAGGGTCCCCACATGCCAAGGATCCCTGTACAACAGGTCCATGGCACTTCTGTGCTCCTCTGACCTATTTGGTGGGTGGAGGTAAAACTCAGGAGAGATCAACTGCCTGGATCTGCCGTGGCAGCAGAGGGGTTTGGGGACACTACAGATTCATGGAATATCCTCAGCTGGAAGGGACCCTCAAGGACCATCCAGTCCAACTCCTGACCCTGCACAGACACCCCAACAATCCCACCATGTCCCTCAGAGCATTGTCCAGACTCTCCTGGAGTTCTGCCAGCCTTGGGGCCATGCCCACTGCCCTGGGGAGCCTGTGGATGAATCCCATCCCACCCAGAGCATCAGCTGTCACCCTCTGGGATTTTTCCTTTTCCAGAGGGAAGAAAAGGAGTGTTTTAAATCCATGCTGTGGGACTGAGGATCTGACTGTAGCATCCAACAAAAGCATTTCTGCTCACTCTGTAATGACAGCCTGGCACCAGCTTCCATCTCCCAGTCACTGCTGTTGTCACCCACTTAGAACAGTAACAACCACTGACAACAGGAGATGCCCAAAGTTCACAAAATACTGTATTTTACCTGACTTTCACTCTGTTAGCACACAAGTATCTTGCAAACCACCCAGAATATCTGCAAACCTCCACAGATTCGTCTGCCCCAAGCCTTCCAGCTCTGCCAGGACTCACAGACCCCCCAGACCCCAGCGAGGAAGCAGCCAAGGAAGATCTTCAGAGCAGGGCTGTGGAATAAAGTACAGGTGGGACTGAGCCCATCATGAATCTGTTGTCACCCCTTGTCCCTGGGAGAGCTCAGGAGGTGCAGGAGAGCGATGGGTCTGTATGTGTTGTCATGAGCAGAAGTGCTTTGGTTCCAGGCCTTCTGATTCAGACAATTTAGTTGTCACAGAAGATAAAGAGGTGACTTGCACACAGCAGATGAGCCTCTTCAGAGGAGAAAATACCAGATTCCGGAAAGCTTTTTTATCCAGCAGAGCAAAGTTGTGCTAAGACATGAAATGGCTGGAAAGGGACACACTGAAACCAGGCAGGAGCGTGGAGAGGTCACCCTGCAGCGACCTGTAAAGGGACCTTATGCCCTCCAGAGAGCCCCAGGGGCCTGGCTGAGGGCTGCAGGGGCCCAAACTGAGCTCTGTTGACCTCCAGGGTTTCATTAACTGGAGCAGTGCTGGGCTCATCCTTTTTTTCCCGTGGTCTGATGGAAGCCAGGAGTGCTCCTGGCAGCGATGGATCCGGGCAATACTCTGGGGACAAGCTGACATTCCCTGCCCTGTGCTCAGCACAGTGGTAATTAAAAGCACCAATGGCCCCTTGTAAGGTGTAACACGTAGGAGTAGCTCTGGGAGTTGAACAGCTTTGGAGTTGGTCATCTGGAAAAACAATCACAAGCAAACCTGCTGCCACTTTGGTGTGGCTCCTGCCCACCTCGAACTTGCTGTCCCTGGGCTGCACCACATTCTCTGCACCTTCCAGGTGTTCTCCTGCAGCTGAGATGGCTCCATCACCTCCCTGCTGTGCCTGGAGCCAGGGCTTTGGGTGCTGTCTGGGAGGCGGAATGTGGGAAGGTCACAGACGTATAGAATATCCTGAGCTTGAAAGGACCCTCAAGGATCATCCAGTCCCACCCCTGGCCCTGCACAGACACCCCAACAATCCCACCCTGTCCCTCAGAGCATTGTCCAAACCCTCCTGGAGCTCTGGCAGCCTTGGGGCTGTGCCCACTGCCCTGGGGAGCCTGGTCAGTGCCAACCACCCTCTGGAAAGAACCTTTTCCCCATATCCATCCTAACCCTTCCCTGACACAGCTCCAGCCCTTCCCTGGGTCCTGTCCCTGCTCACCCAGAGCGAAGATGGAGCTGCCCCTCAGGAGGAGCTGCAGACCCCAGTGAGGTCTGGCCTCAGTGTCCTCCTCTCCAGGTGGACACACCAAGTGCCCTCAGCTGCTCCTCATGTGGCCCTTCCAGACCTTTCCCCATCATCACGTCCCTCCTTTGGACAGAGGAAGGTCTGAGAACTGGTGGCACCAATGCCACTGCCACCTGCCCCTCTCTGGGCTGCTGGGGCCAAAGTCTTCCTCTCCCCCCTCCCTGGGTGTTGCTGCACCTTGTGCTGGCACCAAGGGCAGGATTTGGTGCTTGGCTATGGCAGAACCCAGGATCCTTATCCCCATCCTACGGAGGGAGGGACTGACATACAGCAAAGTGTCTTGGCTGGACTCATCCAGGTCATGTGAAGCAGAGCAGAGATGGAAAATCACCCTTCCCAGCCCTGAGCAAATAACCCAGCCCACAGCCCCACCATCCCACTCTGTTTGCCAACCGCTGTAGTTCTGTTTGCTCTGGCTTTCAGAAGGAGCCTAAATTACCCCGAATTACAATTGGAATTAGAGGAACTGTGACTTCTTCAGCCACCAGCACTGGGGAAACCAGCTGCAAAGGTTATCAGCTATGTCAGGGATTCAGGTGCATTTTTCTTCCCATGTGCCAGAATATTTTGACATCAGAGTGAGACCAAATGAGGAGAAATTTTCATCCCAGAAGACCAATTGTTTGCTTTAAAAAAGGTAGAAAACTGCTGGAAAAGAGACTTAAATTTGAAGTGACCATTTAGCCATAACTGCAGCTTTGCCAGTGATTTGCTATAAGGTGGAATGACTCAGAAATACAAAACCAAGGGGAAAATCTCTTTCTTTGTCCAAGGGGAAAAAGAGATGTATCTGTCTTTAAAACAGAAGTGAAAGCTCTGCAATCTTAGATTGAATTCAGAGCAAAAACCGCAGAGAAAATATTCCTGAGTACCTGGTCCCAGCCCTATCACTGTCTCCCTCTAAGTGCTGCTGTTCACAGCAGAGGGGTGTAAAATGTGCTGTGTAAATCAGCAAAAGGATAAACCAGCTCTGAAAATCACCCACACACTGTTGTTTTCCTGCATCAAGTGATGTTCCAAGTGCCACTTTCCAGTATCCCGAGGCCAGGGGGTTGGGTTTGGCTGCTGGGTTCCTGTGCAAGGAGGGCAGGATGGCAGATCTCCAGCCTGAATGGGGAATGTGGACCCTGTAAAGCCCAAAATGCATGTCCCAGTTGCTCTCTGATTTGGGACCTCCCTCCCTGCTCCGTGTGCCTGACACAGCAGACCCCGTGAATTTAAGCATAGCCTTGTGGTCACGGGAGCAGCTTGGAAGAGGCTTCCTCCCAAGTGCTCCTCTCCCATCTGTAACCCACCTGCTGTGCTAAAGACTCATCCCAGCACTGAGCCGTGGGGAACCTCTTTAAGTGCCACCCATGAAGATTCTGCTCTTGTGTCTCTGCAAGAGCCTCTTCAGCAGATGACACGAGCCTGAGAAGTGATTTTATCAAACTTA
The DNA here is from genome assembly GCA_013396775.1 of Cephalopterus ornatus. Taxonomy (NCBI): domain Eukaryota; kingdom Metazoa; phylum Chordata; class Aves; order Passeriformes; family Cotingidae; genus Cephalopterus; species Cephalopterus ornatus. Next base: position 77,883 of record VZRE01014851.1, read on the forward strand.
ATGAGACAGCTCCAGTCCTTCATGCCTGGCAGAGACATCTACAGCCATCATAAAATAACTCAGTGAGGATTGAAAGCTTTCCTGTGAAGAGCAGGGAGCAGCCTTAACCCTGCCCTGGGACACCCCAGGTGCCACCACCCAGGACCAGCTGCTGCAGCTGTTCCCCCCACCTGGGCTCTGTGCCCTTCTCCACCACCTAAAAATCCCAATCCACCCCCCCAGCCAGAGCCTGGGAATGGCCTGGCACACACAGCCAACTCTCTCATGAAGATGAATGATCCTATTTGATGTGGTGACACGAGCCAGCAGCTGGGGCCATGTCCCAGCTGCTTGAAGGGCAAAGGAAAGCACTGAGCCTGACATGGATAGTCCGAATCCACAGGGAAGGAGGGAGGCAGCCCAATGATCAGCCCTGGGCTGCTAAAGACACTTAGACCATTTAGAATCACCCTCTGCCCAGTCCCTGCATTAAATGGGGAACTGCAGCAGGCAGCAGAAAAACTGCTGGGGGTGAAGCAGCAGCAGGACCAGGTGGGCTGGTTTGCAATGGGAAGATTTTCAGAGGGATTAAGGCTTCAGGTCCCCCAGATATGAGTGCAAAGTACTGCTGGGCTTTTGGTTTTGTAACTGGCTTTGTCTGTAAGGAAACCTGTTTTCCCTCTGAACCAGTAAGACCCAGGAATGGGAATGGGGATCTCCATCCCCACAACCCACAGGCACAGCAGAGCTGGGCAAAGCTCAGACCTTGAAAAGTTAAGAAGCAGCTGCCCAAATAGCAACCAAGACGCAACGTTGCCACCATTCCTGAGAAATGAAATCCCCACACAGAGAAGTTCCTTTTCATTTGGTCAAAACCTTCTCCTCTGATTTTAATCAAAGCCTCCCGTTCTGCCTCGCCTTCCCCCTGGCAGTGCTGGGGTCACTGGGGATATCTCGGCTGGAAATTTCTAAAGGAAAAGTCTTTCAGAACAAGCCTTTGTGGTGAGAACATCTCTATCTCATCAAAACGCCTTGTTCCCCCTTTTATTTTCAAACAAAACCTGCCCAGATGCGCGCTCTGCATCTGCACCCAGCCGTGCCTGCGAGCCCGGGAGAGGAATCCAGGCATTTGCTACCCTCTGCTGTCCTGCTCTCGCTATTTCACCTCCCTCTGGCAGCGGCCACCGCTGTTTCCTCCCTCCTTCTTGTCCCTGTGTCACCTGCCATAGGGGCATCATTATCCAGCCCATCAGAAGACGCTCAGCATTCCCTGGAGGAGCCTTCGGGCTGAGCCCCCCTCAACCATCTGCTCTCCCACATGGCTCACACCATCTCCCAGATATTCTAATACCCAAACTACAGGGGAGCTGTGCTTCTCTGCACCCCCAGGCTGCTCTGTCACACTCTTCTTTCAGCTCCCCACCCCGTTCCTGTCCCTCCCTTTACACTGCTCCTCCTTCTTGCTCACTACGAACCAGCCCGTGGGAGCCGTTCACCAGACATCAGAGCCCTTCTGCAGGTCTCAGAAAACGGTCTGGCATCACCAGGGTTAATCCTAGGCGTTATCAGGGGCATCTCCTGCCTTTATTAACAGCCCTTGACCCTTCACAAGCCAAGGGATAAATGCCAGCCTCGTGGTTTTTGTGCCCCTGTTGAACATTTATCACCAGAAGAGAGATCAGAGCATAATTCCTTCCTAATGAGCCATGTTCAGCTAGTCCTGATAGGATCTGAAGTGTGAATTCCCGAGGGATGGGCGTTTCACAGGGAGGTAAAGGTGAGCCTGCACTGGTAACACAATTTGCTGGGTGGTGCTCCTTGGATCCAGACTGGGAGCTGCTCTGGGACAGCAGGAGCACAAAGGATCTCTTCAGGAGGCATCACATTGTCAGGAGATCCAGCTCTGGCTTCCCTGGGCCCTGAGGGGCTGCAGAAAGGGGCACAGGGGTCGGGATCTCCCAGCTGGGAGCCAGCCAGGGCCATAAAGCACTCACTCCCTTGGTGCTCCTGCACTAGGTGCCCTTGGGTGCCCTTGGGACCTCCCACGGGACTGGAGCACCTTCTCATTCCGACCTGAACCTGGCGACTGTTTTGTTTGACAGGTTGAATTTGAAGCCACCAGCCATCAAACGTGGGCACCTCTGTCTCCTTGGGAATCTGGGCTTGGATGTACATTATCTTAGCCAGGTTTAAATTGATTCCTGGCAGCCCAGGTACCCCCGGATGATTTTAGGGGACCGGTGTGAGACTAGGACCCTATGAGATCTGCCAGCAGGACACGGGGCGGGGAAGTGCCAGGGGCAGGAAGCAGCTCTGTGTTTGTACAACACAAGACACTCCCTCATCCCTGGGCACTGCTGCAGTTCCTAAAAGCCAAAGGAAAATGAAACCTGCTTGAGGCAAAACACCCCCTAAACCCAGATCCCTCCTTTCCAGCCACGGAGGGATGCACAAACTACTCCTGTACCAATTCTTACTTATAAATGGAGTTTGCATGTGGGTGCAACTCACATTACGGGGGGTTAATTCCTAGTCAGAACAACACAGGGCATGCTCTTCCCACTGCACTTACTGAGGCAGTGGTTGTGTCTCTCCAAGGGAAGCACAAGAATAACAAACACTACAAGGTTCTAAGAAAGAGAATTTGTATTCTTGGCATTTTACTGTGGACGACCCAAGCTCAGCTTCCTACGTGAGCTGGAATTCTGCATTTCAAGCAGGGATTCAAACTCTTTGCTGTGTGGGAAGGGGATCCCTCCTCCTGCCACCACAGCACGTGTTCAGTGACTTCTAAACTCATCTTCTGAGGACTCACAAACAAATCCCTTAATGAGCTGATGAGTTAAAATGAATGCAAAGCCAGGGAATTTCAGAAATCTTACACCTGCCTCAGATCATATATGTATTTTTAGCCTTGCTCCCTCAGGAAATGAGCTCCATGGAGTCATTCAGAGCCTGGCCTGGCTGGCTGCCTTCTTCATGATAGCTTTTGAACACGAGTTTCACTCCCATTTGGTGGAGTGGAGATCTCAAAGATACCATCGAGTTCCTGAATGTGCAGTAAGAAGAAGTGATCAGGGGGATCCCCATGGCTCAGCCTGCACCAGGGATGCACATCCCTGTACCCCAAACTGCAAGAAAACCTTCATCCCTTCTGCTGCTTGGTGTTACCCCAAGCAATTTCAGACCAGAATTGCTTTATTTATGCTAAAACTGTCAGAAAAGCACTTGAGAGCTGGAATGTATTGGGATTTCTTTTTTTTTCTTTTTAAAGAAACATGAAGGATTAGTTCATCCCTCTTTTCACCAGGGCAAAGTTTTCTCCACAGGCACAGCCTGGAAACAAAGAGCCCCGGGAGACACTTCCTCAGCCCTGCCCTTTCCTTTGGCTCCAGCCAGGATGAGGGGTCAGGCTGCCCTGGCTGGGCCTGGAATCCACCCCTCCCGGCCACAGGGCTGGGAAGTGTAAGGCTTTTCATGGATTTTCTCATTATTTCATCATTCTGGGAGGAGAGAGAGAGAGAAGGAGGGAGGGAGAGAGAAAGGGAGGGAAAGCTGCCTTAGCTTGGCACGATTTTCCCCAGGAATAATTGTTGGTGTGTTCTGCTGTCTCTGAGTTGTTGTGTGCACTCCATTTCTGTTGTATCTTAAATGAAGTGGTGGGTGTTTCCATATTTCTCTGTTTTTTTCCTTCCCTTGTGCTGTTTTCTCATGCACACATTTATTTTATTTTTTTTTTTTTTTCACAAGCCAGCAGGATGATCTGAACATATTTACCCTGAAATCACTTCTCCTTCCCCCCACACTCCTCCTCCAGAAACTCTGGTACAAGTGAGAAGGAGTTTTTAGCTTTACTCTTCCCAGGCTTCTGTTACCCCTGGTACAAGTGAGAAGGAGTTTTTAGCTTTACTCTTCCCAGGCTTCTGTTACCCCTGGTACAAGTGAGAAGGAGTTTTTAGCTTTACTCTTCCCAGGTTTCTGGCTGTCCCTGTATTTTAACTGCTCACTTTCAGTTCTCAGTGGACAATCGTAGGAACCTGAACCCCATTTCCAGGGCAAACAGGAACATTAAGAAAACACACCCGTTTTAAAAGAGATTCTGATCTGAACGAAGCGATTGCCTGAAGTATCCCAGGCTGGAATCCAAACTTCCTGCTGGAAGCCATGCTCTCAGGATAACCCAAGCTGGCAGAAAGTCCTCCCTAGTCTGTGGCCACATCTTGCTCTTTGCTCAGAAGCTTCTGTCATTTCTCCCTCTGAGATTTTGGTGAGTGTGATTTCCTTCAAAACCACAGTTCCCTATTTTCTTCATCATATTCTTCATTTTTCACATATCCCCCAGAGCCAGTTCAAGGCACCCTCCCCAGCTGGAGACCTTGGAGTCTTCCTCTTGAGTTGAGAGGCAAATTCAATCCAATCTGGATTTTCCCTGCCTCTTGGTCTGCTGGGATTGCCACCAAAAACCCTCAAATAGCACTCACACCTTCCTCCACCCCTCTGATGATCTCTATCACCACACCTCTCCTACCAGGACATCTCCAGCTGTATTCCCTCTTCCCAGATCCCTCCCAGGGCCATGTTTCCCTCAAAGCCCAGACCTGGTGATGTGGCCAAGGTGGGCCAGGTGCCCAGGGAGGTGGCATCACTGAGGTGACAGGGAGAAGCAGCAGATTCCTCGTTGCCATGGGGACAGGATGCTCCAGGCTCTGCAGAGGGGCAGGATGCTCCGTGTGCTCCCAGACCTCCAGGGACACAGGGTGTTGGGGACTGAGGGCGTCCTGACTCTGGTGCTTTGTGGCTGCTCAGGGAGGAGATCAGTGTGGAGGTGGATGTGTCCTGCTCTGACTCCTTGGAGGGTCATGGGAGCCTTAGAGAGGAGCTGGAGTTAGGTGAGGACCCTCTGAGCTGAGCCTGAGCGCTGCCCCTCTGCTGTCCCCCTGAGAGAGCCACTGTCCCTGCCTGGGGACCTGCCAGGCGTCCCCAGCTGGGGACACCGAGGGGTGAGACCTGCAGAGCTCTCCTGCTGGACCTCCCTGACCCACAGCCCCTCTTTCCTGGTTGGAGAGCTCTCCACACCCAGCCTGTGTCCAGGTGCTGGTGAGAGGACCCTCCCCTCTCTGCCCACTCTGCCAAGGACCTGGGCAGAGGATGTGGCTTCCCAGCCACAGCCAACATGAGCAGAGGTGTCCCACTCTAACTCTGTGCTCTCTACCAGCCCTGCTCACCACAGCCTCACTTCCTGCCTCTTATTCCAACAGCTCCTGCCATTTTCTCTCCTCTAAGAACCTCAACAGCCTCAAGTCTCCCCGTAGGATGGTCCCAGGTGGGGCTGGGTCCATCCACGTGCCACCCAGGTTCCCAGCCTGTCCCAGAGGCTTCCCAACCCTCCTCTCCCCTGGGCTTTGGGCCTGTTCTTTGCACTGCCCTGAAATTCCTCAAATGTGTCCCCAGATTTTGTCTCTCTTTCTCTGGCTGAGGCTGTGCCTTCATCCACCAGAAGAGCAGCCTGTGCTCCCTGCCAAAATCCTCTCGTGTGGAAGAGGCTGATCCCACCTGCTGCCAGGTCAGGACAGGGCAGGTGGGGTTCTGCCTCCTCTCAACTGTGATGGGCTCTGCTCCTGTGAGGGAAGGGAGGGGTAGGAGAGGAAACAGCCCCCTGAGGAAGCAGCAGGTCTGTGGAGCACCTGAGGGGCACATGAAAACTGGGGCTCTCATGAGACCCAGCGTCCCTTCAGTCACCTCTGTCCATTCTGTTTGTGTCCCCAAGCACCTCACACTGGCTGAAATACCCGGCAATGTAGAAGAGGGAGACCCTTCTTCCCTCTGAGTTCTTCTCCCCAGATGGCTCTGGCTACAACCACTTCTTTTGCTGACAAGGATTGGCTTCTAATTGACCTCTGCAGCACTGGCTGCTCCAGGCACAGCAGGATTAGGGGGCTACAGCGGGGAACTCACCATACAGGTGGAATCAAGTGGTGAGAGGTAACATTTCCAGTCAGTCTTGCACTAAGGAATGACTTGGTTTCCTTCCTATACCACTTTTTAGACACCCCAGGAAAAGCAGCCCCTGGGAAGCCAGAGCATTTCCTGGGGTCAAGGTGATACAGGGCAGGGCAGGAGAAAGTGCACCCTCAAATCTCTCCGTTTTCAGAGCCCTGTGGGGACCTCGGGAAGGATTCCCAATTTTCTGGCCTCGAAGCAGAGATTGGCATCTGTAGCTGGAAGTTTGCTGAGCCCGGCGGCCGCTGGAGAGCCCAGGAGAGGGCAGCAGTGCCGTGCGGAAGGCTGCCACTTTTACCGGGAATAGGTTCTTTTAGCAGGAATTAAGTTCTGGATCCAAAATGCAAGGGGAGGAGGGGCTTGTCCTGCTTTTTGGTGCAGAAGAAGCAAACTCAGAGCAGGGGCACTGGCCCAGCTCCCCAGGCTCATGTTCAGTAGTTTCAGGGGCACAAAGCTGTCCCAAGAAAGTTCCCAGGAAATCTGGGCTGGCAACTGTTTTGCTGAGGCCCAACAAAGGAAGAAACAGTGGGATTCATCCACAGCATCCTGAGCAGGAATGCTGGGAACTGCCTGGGAGGGGAGAAGAGGGAGAAAAGCAAAGTGTTCCAGTGCTTGAACGCCTTTTTTTCACTGAGAGGGTGGTCAGGCAGTGGCACAGGCTGTCCAGGGAAGTGGTGGAATGACCAGCCCTGGAATTGTTCAAAAAGCATGTAGATGTGGTGCTTAGGGACATGGGTTAGTGGTGGACCTGTCAGTGCTGGGTTCATGGTTGTATTTGGTGATCTCAGAGGGTTTTTCCAACTTCAATGATTCTATGGAGTGGAGGTGGAGCTGGGAACAGGAGTAAGAGATGTGTGAGGACAGGGGCTGGGAGCCTTCAGGTGGGAGCCTGAGGCAGGAGCTGAGAGGAGGGCCAGTGGTTCCCAATAAAGCTCCTCAGGGCTTTTCTCCAGCTTAAGGGGCTTTCCTGTAGGGCTGCAGCAGGGAATTACACACAGGGAATTACACACAGTTTCAGCATCAGCAGGCTGAAGGTGGGGGAAGAGTCAGTAATGGGAATGCTGGCTTCTAGGAAGGGAGAAGCAGGGAGAGTGGAGACCTGGAGGGAGGGAGATGGTGAGAACAGTTGAGTGAGTCAGTTCTGGGCCCATCACCTCAAAGTTTCTCTGCCAGGCTGGAGGAGAAGTCCCTTGGGGAAGATTGTGCATCATCTCCTGAGACACGAGGGGTGGAGGGTGGGGACTGAGGGGCACTGGGGCTCTTCCTCTGCTCTGGGGTCTGCACGTGCTCAACCCCCTCAGTCACTCTCAGCTTCTCCCCTCTGCAAAATCCTAAAGAGGACTGGAAATCCAGAGGGTGGTTGGCACTGACCAGGCTCCCCAGGGCAGTGAGCATGGCCCAAGGCTGCCAGAGCTCCAGGAGGGTTTGGACAACACTCTGAGGAACAGGGTGGGATTGTTGGGGTGTCTGTGCAGCACCAGGGGTGGGACTGGATGATCCCTGTGTGTCCCTCCCAGCTGAGGATATTCAGTGATTCTATCAAACTCCCTTTGGAATGACCCTGCAAACCACAACCAAGGCAATGAGGCAAAGCTGATGCCCTGCCTTTGCCAGAGACCCAACGAGGCTGCTGAGTTGGCACAGCCTGGCATGAGGAGGCAGCAGCAGCTCCACAGCCCAGCTTGGGGGGAACAGATTCCTTCTGACTAATCTTGAGACGAGTGCAATCAGCAGGGCTGTGCCAGGGGCTGTGGGTGGTGGCCGTGGCTGTCCCTGTCCCCAGCTGAGTGGGCTGCTCTGGGGGGAAGGAGGGGGGGGCTCTCAAGACAGGCTGGTTCACCCCTGCAATCCAGGGCTGAGCAAAAAGCCTGGCAGGGACATTCCCCATACCTAAGACAGTTTTTTCTCCAGGAGGGTTCAAAGAACTGGGCCTTGGAAGGGGTTTGGGCAGAGCAGGGCTGGTAGCCTGGAGATGGGCAGGTGGTGTCCAGCAGGGCATGAAACAACCCTAATCCCCAAATTGCCTCCCAGCCCCCTAAAGAACCCCCAGCCACCCCCACAGACTCTGTCCTGGAGGTGGTTAAAAACCCCATTCAGTTCATTATGTTTGGTGAGTGCCTGGTCCTCCCCTACCCCATGTCAGAGTTTAACACCCTCCTGCCCTCCTGCTGCTGCTGTTTCCCATGAACATGATAAAAAAGAGGCCTTTTCCAGTTGGATTTAATTCAAAAGTCTCTTAAGCACCCTCTTAACAGACTTATCTTCAGCATATGGGGATTTTTGTGTTGGGATGTGTTTAGATGCTTCCCTGGACTGAGATCTAAGAGAAAGACCAAGATTCTTGGGGCAACCAAAGGGATTTTTGGTGTGGGGTGATCAGGCAGCAAGTGGCAGCAACACAACTATTTGTAATCATCTGCCCACACTGCTGCTTAACCAGACTGAGAGGACTAATTGATGCTTATGTTTGCAAGCAATCATCTTGAAAATATTCTAATTCATGTTAGCTTTCAGTCCTGCAGGATCCCAAAAGGCTTTATGTTAAATCAGGGCAATTCTGTGCATGTGTGTGCATGTAATAGAACCTTTCCAGGAGTAATTTGAGGACCAAAGTTTCATCTTTCCAAGGCCCCACAGTAATTGCCATTTAAAAAAAAATATATATTTTGGTCCAGAATTTATTTTATGCCTAAAATCCAACTAGAACACTGGAGTGAACTCTATGGGGAGAAGGCAATGGGAAAATCTGATGGGCCAGAATGAAAAAGAAATGAACCACAAAATTATTGAATGAATAGAAATGCTAATCTTAAACGGGAAACACGAAACATTTCAGCATGAAATGATCAGACCTCTCAGCTTTATGTCTGAGGAGAGCTTTTCCTCTGGAAATGAAAACATGGTGAGATCTGTAAAGCTTCTGGAGGTCCCAGAGTCAGCCCTACGCAGCCAGAGGGACGTGCTGAGTAAAGCTGGTGCCCAGTTCTCTGCAGGGGCCTGAGGTTTAATGTCCCTGGTAAATTCAGGATTGAGATCTTCTCCCCAGGCTGCCAAACACCTTTCCTTGCAGGTACTTCTTCCCTCATCTTCCTTTCCACCTTTAGCAGCTGGGTAGCCCAAAATACGTGCTGCCTTCGTGCATTTGGGAATATCTGGCCGGAAAGGCTGAGAGCTCTGAACTGAAACCATCCCAGTTTTGCCCCCACTGAGATTTCTTTGAATCCAGACTCATCCTAGCGAAATGGGAGCTGGGAGGTGCAGCTGGGTGAGTCAGTCAGGAACCCAAGCCACATTCAGAGTAGATCTTAATTTTCAGTTTTCAGTTGCCTTTGTCTCCATGCTGTGAGCTGGGGCCTCCCCAGATCCCACACGATGGGCCAAGGGAGGACAGGAGGAGCAGAGCAGAACCAGACCCTCCATTGCATTTGGTATCCATGGCAACCTCTCAATTCTGCTTGCTCCCAGGAATTGCTGGAACTCTCCTCCTGCACCAGAGCCCCCCTTGCTGGGACTGCAGCCCCTTGCTGGGGCTCTGAGGGAGCAGAGGGGCTGCAGTGAAGGCACATGGGATGAGCTGGGGATGGCACAGAGGTACAACGATGCCAAGGAAAATCCAGGTAGTGCCACAGCTGTGAGTGTCACTGCCTTCAGCACTCTGGTATCAGTGGAGATGGACAGATGTTCCAGAGGGAGGCATGCTCCATCCCTGCATCTCCCTCGAGCTCCAGAGGCACCCTCAGTCTCCTGACTCCCAGGTGCAGAGCACTGGCAGTCATGGACATGGATCACAGCGTGGATTGGGTTGCAAGGGACCTGAAAGACCACCCAGTTCCAACCCCCTGCCATGGGTGGGGACACTTTCCACTAGGCCACGGTGCTCAGTTGGTCACCAAACAGTAGAACCAGGCCAGGGAAAGTCCTGGGGACAGCTGAGAGCTTCTCACTGCTGCAAACAACCCCAGATTTTGCCATCCTGGGAGAGGTGGCTGTGGCCAGACCCGTATGATCCACAGCATGAGGAGCTGCTGTTCTTGCTGCTGGGACAGAGGAGGTGGCAGTGCGGAGGTGGCAGTGCTGGGGTGGCTGTTCCCAGCCCTTTCCCACCCACATCTACACACCAGCACTCCTGGCATCCATCAGCTGAGCTGTGCTGAGCCTGGCACAGGCAGGGCAAGGGACACCAACACTTCTGAAGGGGTGAATTCCATCCAGACATGCTCCTGCCGGGCCCCTGGTCCTCCCAGGGCTGCAGAACATCCTCTTGCTTGCTGTGCATCACCAGTTCCAGAGAGCAGCCTCTGACTTTGCCCTTCCCAAGGCCTTGCATCTCCTCCCAGGCATCTCCCAGATTGTTTTTACTCCCTAAAGACCTGACAACCTCAGTAAGAACCTCAAACTGCTCCAAGGAAGCTCTCTGAGATGTTTTACCTCTTTTGGAGGAAACACTCTTCTCTGGAATCCACCTGAGACTCCTCCCAGGTAACTCCTGGAGTCTTTTAATGACTTCAGGGACCCAAGATCCCAGGTAGCAGCCCCAGACTCCTCCAAGGAAGCTCCCTGAGATGATTTTTCTCTCCAGTGGGTTGCACTCCACCTGTCCTCCTCCAAACACCTCCAGGGAGCCCCTCCAAGCTCCTGCAGTGGCAGGCTGTTCCATGGGGCTGTCCCTGTCTGCAAGGTTCTCTGTGCTCCAGGGTCCATCCTCCTTCCTAATCCAGGATGGATGCAGTGGGGGTGGAAGCAGGAGGAGGAATTTCCACCGCTAATGAGGAGTTTTGCCTGTTCAGAGCTCATTTTCTCTCCGTCTCTCCCCCAGGCTTTGCTGCTGCTCTGCTGGTGGTGCCTCTGAAACCTGGAGCCCCCAGCAGTGGGGTGAGTCAGCTGAAGGTGGCCCTGCTGCTCTGGCAGGTGCTGGAGGGGTCAACTACACCTCCAACCTGTGGATTCTGGGATTGCTGAATTAAACCACTTCTGAAACAGATCTGATCACTAACAACTTGATACACAACTGGAGCTTTTTAATGAAAAAAACACAAACAAACAAAAAAAAACCCCAAAATAATTATGAGCAAATCCCACAACTGGTGGTGTTTGTGACCATTTATAATCCAGTCCCTATCTCAGGGTGTTGCAAGTTCAGTTTACAATGTGCAGTTTGGTACCTGCTTGTGTAACCTCAGCCTTAAACAAGACCTGCTTTGAGGTCTGAGCGTCTGGGATTGTTCCTTTCCAGTTAAAACTGCCTAATCTGATGGCAAAGTGCCTTGGTGACTGCCTTGTGTTAATTCCCTGGGAGTATCATGGATCCCAACTATCCACTGCACAGCAAACAGCCCACAGGCAGGGAATTAGGGGAAAAGGAGTTGGTTTTAGCGCTCATTTGGTGCAAGATGGACTTCACAGCTCCCCAGGGACCCTGGGAAGGGCACATCTCTGTGCCTCACACAGTGTGTTCCACCCCAAACCAGGAAGACACGTCTGCCCAGAGCACTGCACCTCGCCCAGTGCCCACAGGGAGATGCAGATGGATCAGTTCAGGTGCAGAGGGAGGACGTGGGACCCCTGGGGAGGTGCTTTGGGGGCTGTTGTCTTGGAGATGAACTCCAAAGGCGGCAATTGCCCAGAGAAGCTGTGGATGTCCCACCCCTCAAAACTCTGGTCTAGCTGAAGATGTCATGGCAGGGAGGTTGGATGAGATGACCTTTAAAGGTCCCTGCCAACCCAGCCCAGTCTGTGATGCCATGAATAGCTGCAGGATCAGTGCTGGCAGCAGGACACAGCTCTCAGCTCTGCTTTTGGCAGCCTGTGCTGACTTAGTTTCCCTCACAGTCCCCTGTGCTGCAGCTGAGGACTCCTGCCTGACCCTAAACCAGTCATGACTTCCAGGAAAAAGAGCAACCAAGGAAAAACCACTGTGACCAAGCTGGGTGTGGGCAGAAGGCCCTTGGTGACATAAGCATTGAAGGGTTAGATGAGATATGAGGAAGAAATTCTTCCCTATGAGAGTGGTGAGGCCCTGGCACAGGTTGCCCAGAGAAGCTGTGGCTGCCCCTGGATCCCTGGAAGTGTCCAAGGCCAGGTTGGATGGGGTTTGGAGCCACATGGGCTAGTGGAAGGTGTCCCTGCCCATGGCAGGGGGTGGGAATGGGTGAGCCTTAAGGTCCTTCCAACCCAAACCATTCTGGGACTCCAAGAACAGGCTCCCTGTCACAGCTCCTGCCAAAAGGTACCAAGGAAGAGGGAAACTCAGTCATGACCCTCCCCAGAGGAGAATGTCTCCCTGGCAGTGCTTTGATCCCTGAGCTGGAGACAGCTCTCTTTGAAGACATGAGATGTAGAGATTTTTCTCTGCAGACAATAAATCACAGAAGCAATTCACTTTGATCTTTGCCAAAACATGAATAAATACAGAACTGCTCCACCATCTCAAGTGGAGGGCAGAGCTAATTGTCTGAATGCTGATGGGCAAAGGGCTGTCTTGCCAGCTGCTGTCAGCAGGCAGCAATTAATTAAAAGTGTTCCTGGGTAATTTTGCATATCTTTTCTTTCAAGCCCAAAAAGACCACTCACCACTTGGTCTGCTCATCCTCCTCCAAAGATACAGCACTTGCTATCATATGCAAGATGCAGGAGATAATTAGTGTGCTTTGCTCACTGCTGAGGAGTTGTCAGCTGGAGACTGTCCTTTTTTTGAGCCTTGTGCTTTAAAAGATGAAAAATTAGAGAGGTCTCTGCCTGAACCACTCTCTCTAAAGAACAGAGGGGTCAAGTGTGTTCAGGTCAGGTCAGAGAAGTCCAAGGGGACAGGGGGTTTCCAGTCCCTGAGACAGTGTTTGAGCCCACGCTGAAAGGCAAGTGAGGACAGCAACATGATTTATAGGATCATAAATTAAAGGTTTGGGTTGGAAGGGGCCTTAAAGATCATCCAGTTCTAAACCCTTGCCATGGGCAGGGACACCTTCCACTACCCCAGTTGCTCCAAGGCTTTAGGCTGGATATTAAACTATTGGAAGAATGAGAATTGAGTTATTGAGCTCTGCTGAGGTGGGTGTCACTTGAACACCTTTCTCTGAGGAGGCTCAGCTGAGGGCAGTTGTTACCTAAAGGGAGGTTCTCTGAGGGTTTAAGCTCTCTGAGAACTCAGTGGTTTGTCAGAGCAGCTGATCTGAAGTGAAACCACCTGGAGCTCAAGTTGTCAACCCCACCAAGTGCCACAGCGAGTCTGTGTTTGGCATCATGTTCTGAGGCAGCTTTGCTGGAGCTCTGTTGTCCTGGGCAGGAGAGTGCTGAGTTCCTTTGCACAGTCCCTTCAGGGCTGCCATTAGGGCCTGGGATTATTTTGGCACTTTGGGGGGTCAGGGAGGGGGTCTGAGTGGGACACCTGAGGGGCATGGAGGAAGGAAAGGCCAAAGTCATCCACAGCCCTCCTGCTGTGCTTTTGTGATTCCCCCAGTTGGTGCAGAGCAGGAAAAGCAGTTACAATTAAAATAATACCTATTCAAGATGAAATCTCTGAATCTCCTGGTGCAAAGGTTGTTCCCAACTACCGTTATGGATCGGTTCAATACCATTTTCACCTTCCTGCTTTTCTTCTTTTTCATTTATTGCCTCTTTCCTGCTTTCTTGTTGTTTTTAGGATGAGTTCCATCCTGCTAAGCATGCTGTGAACTCTCTGACAGTGACTGATCTGTAGGTGTTGAGAAAACACTTCCAGCCAGCTGAGAGTGGCAGAGGCACAGCTGGACCTTCCTGCCTGTGGTCCCTGAGCTGTGTTTGGGGTTGTTCAGCTGGCCCAGGTGACCACAACAGGCAGCAGATGCTTTCTCCACCAGCCTTTGAGTTTCCTCTGGCACATCTGAGCCATCACATCTGATTCTCCTAGAAAAAAATAATCCCCACAAAGCAACATCTCCCTTAACGCAGTCAAGGGAAATGGAGGCTCTCCTGTCAAGAACCAGCAGACCAAAATCCTCAAGCCTTCTCCCACACAACAGTCTAATCCCACCTTTTTTTTTTTTCCTCCATGCTCTTACCCTGAGCAGGTTGATAGTTTGATCACTGCACTTGTTTCTGCATTTGAAGCAGATGTTTCCATGGTCACACGAGGCCAAGGGACAGCTTGGCTGGATGATGTTGTTACAGCCTCACACCCATTTCTCAGGTGCTTCCTCTCCCTTGGCAACTGTGTAGGAACAACTTCCTCACTGGGAGGGGTCCTGGGGCCCCCCAGGCCTGGTAGATGTGGCTGTGTGATTCATGGAATTATGGAATATCCTGAGCTGGAAGTCCAAGGGGACAGGGCGTTTCCAGGGGGTTTCCCCCAAGGATCATCCAGTCCAACCCCTGGCCCTGCATAGACACCCCAACAATCCCACCCTGTCCCTCAGAGCGTTGTCCAAACCCTCCTGGAGCTCTGGCAGCCTTGGGGCTGTGCCCACTGCCCTGGGGAGCCTGGTCAGTGCCAACCACCCTCTGGGGGAAGAACCTTTCCTGAGATCCAACCTGACCCTGCCCTGGCATGGCTCCAGCCCTTCCCTGGATCCTGTCCCCGCTCACACAGAGCAGAGATCAGAGCTGCAGACCCCAATAAATCCCCCTCAGCCTCCTCTTCTCCAGCTGAACAAATCAAGTGACCTCAGCTTCTCCTCTAGACCCTTCCCTATCTTCCTGTCCCTCCTTTGGACACTCTCTAATGGCTTTAAAACATTAAAAGCAGTATATCCTGATACTTATACCCTTCAGAAGGCTGTGGCTCCCATCCGGAGAGTGGGAGTGTTGGCTCTGTAGGGTAAGAGGAGCAGGTTTGGGTCTTAGAGCAGCAAGTGCAGCTCCAGCCTCCCCAGAGCAATCAGGGCAGTCAGGAATGTCTCACCCTGGCTGATGGAGGCACAGGCTCAGCTCTAGTGGAGGCTCCCAAAATATTCCGCTGGGAACCGATTTTAGCCCGTTAGCGTGGCCGGGCCCCCCGGGAAGCATCAAGCTGCAAGGCAGCACTATAATTAACAACTGACAGCTTAAATAATGCCAGGGAGCTGGGAGGCTGGGAACACATCCTCACTCCCAGCAGGGCTGTGGGGGTGGGCAGGCAAGGCAAACACTGCCAGAAGGAATTAGTGCCTCCATGGGGGGATGTCAAAGAGCTGCTGGTACCATCCGAGGCCGGGCAGTGTCGGGAGGAACACAGTCACTTTGGCACAGAGGTCTCATCACTGGTGGTTTTCCACTCCATGGGTCAGTGTGTGCTGGGATGAGTTGATCCTGCTCTTCTGGGAAGGTAGGAAGGCCTCTCAGTGGCTGCAGCTGAGCTGGGATGAGTTTCCTGTTGCTGACCAGTGACAGAACCTTTGGTTTGACTCCCCCAGTGACCCTGTGGCAATGGGGTCGAGCTGCAGCTGGGCCACCACAGCCCCACCAGCAGCAGCAGAGGTTTGTCTTGGCCAGAATCCTCTGGAGCTTCTCTTCTGCCTTCCCACCTGGGAGATCACTGGGAATGGGCAGGGACTTGGACTGCAAGACTGTTGTCATCACTTCCAGGCTTTTCCGTGTGTGTGATGGTCAGGTCTGTGTCCACACCAATGTCTTTTGTTCCTCTTCCTCCCCTTCACCCCTTCCACGACCACCAGTAGCCCCATCACTGTTTCCTGCAGCCAACCCCATGAGGAAGGGGAGAAAGCTCTGGCTGAGCCAAATAGTTGTATTTCACTTGGAAATAAGCAGATGGAACAAACAGATGGGAGAACAAAGCTATATATATATATCTTTATTGCACAGATATTTAATAACCAATAAAATGGGTCCTGGACCACAAAAATCTCTGGCATGGTTGCCATGGCAATGTGCACACAATTCCAGTGAGATGCAGGAAAGAAATCTTTTGTGGTGTTAGGAAGCTTTCTACAATAAAAATAAATGAGATTTAAATGAGTGATTATGGCTGCCTTAAGGAGCACCTGCCAAAAACTCTGGGCCAGACCATCTACCAGAATATGGTCATTGTTTTTTGGGGCTTTTTTTAAAAAGCAACAGTGGCAGAATGTCCTAAGGAGCTAAAGCTGAGGGGAAAGAGGAGGACAGACTTGTTCTTTTGGTTATTCAGGTATCAGCCTGGGGCCACTGAAGACACCTCAGGGCAGAGACGGTTAAAATTTCAGGGCTTAAATGACATAAAAATAGCAGATTGATGGAGATCTGAGCTACTGCCCGCCCTGTGTCAGCCTGACATGGAGCTGATCACTCACTGCAAGTGGGTGAAATGTTGAATTTAGTTATCTCTGCATTTTTCGTTACTGAAGTCCTGGGAGGAGGCAGAGTGTTGAATGAATCCATTTGTGAGGCTGGAACATGAGGCTTGTTGGAGTTGCCATGTGTTGCCTTGTTGGAGATTGGAATGGGAGAGAAATACTCAGTCTCACCATCTAATGGTTCTAGTGGTGGTGATATCACAGAATCCCAGAATCATTGAGATTGGAAAAGACCTCTGAGTTCATCGAGCTCACCCTGTGCCCCATCCCCACCTTGTCCCCGCCCAGAGCACTGAGTGCCACATCCAGTCCTTCCTTGGACACCTCCAGGGACAGGGACTCCAAACCTCCCTGGGCAGCCCCTGCCAATGTTTAATCACCCTCTCAGTGAAGAAATTCCTCCTGATGTCCAACCTGACCCTCTCCTGGTGCAGCTTCAGACTGTCCTCTCATCCATATCAGTCTGTCATCTCCTGTATCTGACCTTCCTGGGCTCTCCACGAATGCATTCCCCAAGTGACCAAGTCTCTCCTTGCTTTTCCCTGGATTGTCACATCCCATCATTGGAACATCAGTTTCTGGCTGTGGTGGCCTCTGAGGTGCCTCAGGAAAGCGGTGCTTCAGCGAGTCTCTCACCCCTGTTGTTGGGATGGAGCTGACAGGCAGCTCTCCCAAAAATCAGGTGTTTCTGCTGTAGGAAGGACTGGGAAAAAATTCACATCAGCTGAGGCAAAATTGACATCAACTGAGTCAAAATCAACCTCACAGAATCCCAGAACCATTAGTCACGAATCACCAGTGACAGAATCACCCTGCCAAGGCAGGGTCACCTGGAGCAGGTGACACAGGAACATGTTCAGGGGGGTTTGGAATGTCTCCAGAGGAGACAGCTCCCTGGGCAGCTGTTCCAGTGCTCCATGGAAAGACGTTCTTCCTCATGTTGAGGTGGAACTTCTTGTGTTTTAGTTTATGGACACTGCTCCTTGTCCTGTTGCTGGGCACCACTGGAAAGGGTCTGGTACCACCCTCTTGGCACCAATCAGGGGTGTTTGTGACTCTTCTCCAGGGAGCCACAAACCTTCTGTTGACCTCAAAGCTGGCATTTGTCCATGGTTTAACACCAGAGTGATTGTGGGAGGTGTTTTGGGATCTGCCTGGGATCAGATCCCTGAGCACTGAACCTGTTTGGCTGGAAACAGAAACCAAGGAGGGAAGACTCTGGCGTGGCTTCTATCCCTATGCCTTCCTCCTGCCCTTGGTGAGAAGCAGGACACGGCTCCCAGGGTATGGATTAGACCTGCCACACCTCCCTGGGGTGCAGGGGGAGGCAGGTGTCATACTGGCCATGGGGAGGTGGGCAGGGAAGAGGTGTTTATTCCCAGCAAGGAAGCAAACTACCGGAAAGCCATGCGTGGGAAGGGAGCTGTGAAGTGTGACGCCTCGGGGGGGGGGATGAATCCCAGGCAGACTTTCCCAGAATAGACCACCTGGAGGTCTATTGGAGGGAGATGAATGCCATGGAGATGGCTTGGCCCTCCCCTCTCCCGGGGTTTGGAGGGTGGGTGATGCCCATGAGCGCTGGGGCTGGTCTCTTGTAGCAGGTTCCCTCCCCCACGTGGTCCCTCGCTCGTGCCCTTCCCATCAACTCCCATGCTCTGCAGACACCCAGCCACGCACAAACCCACTCCCAGAGCCCCAGGGAGACGAGGGCTTGTCTGAGCTCCAACAAAACCAGCTGCTGGGAAGCTTCACACTCTGCTCTGTCACTGCTTCCATGAGGAAAGAGGGAACTGTTGGCTCTCTGAGCAGATGGCGACGGCTGCTGGAGGAGAGCCCACACTAATTCCTCAGTGGAAAACTAATTCCTCACTGGAAGCCACCCATTGAGCCATTCTTTCCCCTTTTCCAAGGCTGCAGAACACCTTCATTGCAGGAAAAAATAAGTCTGTGTCACTGCACCCAGGACTCCTGTAGATCTCCAGGCAACAGGAAGATCTGTCAGGTAAAACACCAGACCTTTTTATGCAGGGAATTTTCTCCCAGCACACTGAAGGAAGTGTCAGGTGTGGGTACAGAAAACAAGAGCCATTTAGCCTGGAAAGTAGGGTGGGAACCTTCTAAAGCTGGCCCAAAACTGGTGAGCCCACTGCAGGAATCCTCCAGCATCATGCAGAGCTGGGGGTCTCACTCCTTACCTTTTCCCAGTCCATAACCAGCTGCTTCCCTGCACACAGAGGGCATCAGCCCAGGGACCTCCAGGGTTTCTCTGGGTCTGGGGCTCACAGCTTGCAGGCTGAAAGAGTTAGGGTCATTCAGCCTGCTCTAAGGAGACCTTAGAACCCCTTCCAGTGCCTAAAGGGGCTCCAAGAGAACTGGAGAGGGATTCGGACAAGGGTCTGGAGTGACAGGACAAGGTGGAATGGCTTCCCACTGCCAGAGGGCAGGGTTAGATGGGATATTGGGAAGAAATCCTTCCCTGGGAGGGTGGGAGGCCCTGGCACAGGTTGCCCAGAGAAGCTGTGGCTGCCCCTGAGTCCCCGGAAGTGTCCAAGGCCAGGTTGGATGGGGCTTGGAGCAACCTGGGTAGTGGAAGGTGTCCCTGCCCATGGCAGGGGGTTGGACCAGATGATTTTCAGATCCTTTCCAACCCAAACCATCCTGTGATAGTGTGATTCTCTGATAGTGCTTTCTCACAAAATCTCAAGTTACAGACTCCTTAGGAAATCTGAGAGAGTTGTTCTGAGGAAATCCTTAAAAAACTGACCTGCCCAAATGTGTATCAAGGAGCAACAGCTGGAATCTCAGTGTTCCTTCCTGCTCTTTGTTTCCCAGACCGTGTGGGCCAGTGTTTAATGCACAATCTGATATTCTCACTCATTTTAATGCAGAAAATTGTCCAAAAAAACAGAAGAGAGGGAGGAAGGGGTGGGGGGGAGGGCTTAAGACTGTTGGCAGCAAATTTTAATTTGGGTTTGGCAGACGAGGGGAGCTATTCATGGAAATCTTGTCCTGAAATACCCCAGAGCCTGCCCTGCCTCAGCCAAGGTGGGCACACAGGGGTGGAATTTGCCTTTTCTTCCTCACCACGGGGCTGAGCAGCAGCACTCAGGGGTGAGAATGGGCACACTGGGTCTGACTGAAGGGTATGGGGCTCCCTACTGCCCCAGCAGTACAGCTTCTGGAAGCTTGGGACTAATAGGGCAGAGATTGACAGTCTGGCTCCATTTGTGTTCCTCCAGCAGGAGCAGATCCGGGGTTGTTTCACAGCTTGGCAGTCCTGGTGAGGAGATCTCAGGGAGTGCCTCTCATCCCACGTCAAGCCTGTGGTGGCTTTGGCTGCACAAACAAACGTGGGTCCTGCAGTGTGTAAAACCACTGACGTGTGTCCCTGTGGCACCTGCTGGTTTCTCATCTCCTTTCAATTCTACATTTCTAAAGTTCTTAAAGGGTGAAGAACGAGTGGTGTTTTCTCCCAGGTTGCTGCCTGAAGATCTTACAAACCTCAGCCACTTCTTTCCTGTCACTGAACTCTCCCCCAGGCTGGAGATTTTTGGGTTAGTCTGTCCCTGCAGAGGAGCTGTCCCACACTTCTGATCTTTGATTCCTTTTAGTTCTGTTGGAAGCTGCAACACAGACACCACATCAGTTCCCTGTCCCTCCTTGCACTGCCACGGGAGAGAAAGGCTGGAGCCAGAACATTCCTCAGCAAACAAAGCCAGAGCTTCTCCTGCGGTCTGGGGGCCAAATCCACACTACAGGAAGGAGAAGGCAGCCGACATCTGAGACAGGGATTACAACTGTGATGCACAGAGGCTTCCAGGAGGATTCAAGCACAGCACAGTGGCTACTTGTGCCTGCCACAACCTGTGATAGCCTCAGATCTTCTGTGCACAGACCAATATCCATCATATGCTCTTATTTCCCCGTGGAAAATACACCAGGAGCACCTTATGCCCTTCCTGGTGGTGCTGGTGCCAGGAGTCGTGCCTGACTAGAGCTGCTGGCTGGCAGGTGGTGGCTCATTCACAGCATCCTCATCCCAAGCACAGTTTTCCAGACCTCTGGTCCAAGTCTAACTCCTCGGGAGCTGTTTGCAGGGAAACAGGCACAGCCCCCCTGTGCCACGGGAAGGGCAGGTTGTGTTGCTGCCACGAAAGGTCCTGGCTTTTTGTTTCCTTGGCATGGTACAAATAGGAAGGAATTCTGGGAGGGTCCAGAGGCTGATGAGGGGAATGGAGTAACACAGCCAGGATCAGAGCCAGGCCTGTGGCACAGTACACTGCGTACTGTGGGAATTCTGCAGAGGCTGAGTACCACTGACATTATAGAGGGGGAAACTAAGGCAAAAAGACCAAAACAACTCAGTTACCCAGCAGCCCAGAGCCAGGTGGAAATGCTCCTGAGCTCTTTCTGCCCTGGGCTGTCATGGTTTAACCAGGACTGGGCTCCCAGGAAAACATGACAGACCCTGGCACTGATGGACAACCGCGATGCTTCATACCACAAATTCCTTTTCACAGCCTGTGCTCTCACGTAACAAACTGTCTCTGTGTCCTTACAGCCCCTTTTCCAGGTCTGGGGCTGTTGTCCTTGGTGTGTGGCAGCATGGAGAGCGATGCAGACCTGGGTGGTGTCCTGAAGCTCTGTGTCTTCACAGCCCTGCTCTCCAAGGACTCTCTGCTGAGCACTGGGGGGCACATCCCTGTGACAGGCCTGACCCTGACATTGCTCTCTCCTCTGGGAAGATGTGTGCCCAGGAGGCTGAGCTCCAGGGCCCACTGAGAGCTGGGAGATCTCCATAGCCAGGGCTCAGAGAGAGAGTGGCTCCAGGCACAGAGGGGACTGGCCCCAGGCACAGCTCAGCCTCAGCTCCTGCTCCCTGACACCTGCAGGATGCTGGTCCCAGGAATTGGAGCCTGGCTCTTCCCACACTGACTCATCCCCTGGGACCAGGCAGGTGCAGCACGGAACAAGTTTCTTTTGTGCTGCCTCTGTGGGTAAATGAAGCCTGGCCGTGGGCTGGCAGTGCTTTTATGTACTCCCACACACGTGTCTCCCTGCACTGCAGAGAAATGCTGCAGAATAATGGCCAGGGTCTCCTAGGGAGGTCTGAAATACCTCCTGGACTCTTCTGCCACATGGAGGAAACCGTGGCAGTGCCCAGCCCCTGTGTGTCCCACCTGAGCCGCTGGATGACTGTGGACTGACACAGGGAGATGGAGAGGGCAGAGGTTTTAATCAACATGTGAAATCATGAGCACGCTGCTCCTCCTCACTGTTACAGGGCTGTGCTGTCCAGAGAGGCTGCAGGAGCTGAGCCTGCTCCCCAAAGCCTCACAGCATCCCTGTCCCCCCTCAGACAGGCACAGAGTGCCAACATCCCTCTGCTCCCTCCAGAGCCACCCAAGGCGGTCAGGGAGGGTCCCAGTCTGGCTCCTGGAGGGAGCAGGAAGGAGGTTGGCACTGGAAATAGCAAGTAATTTCCATTTCAGTGGCTCCTGCTCCAGGCTGGGCCTGGGTGTGTGAGTGCAGACCAGCTCCTTGCGCTGCTTCTCTGCAGAATTTTCCTGTCATTACATCTGTCCTGGGTCACCTTCCTGTCTGCCCACCACTGTCTCTTCTGCTTTATTCTTCTGAGCCATCTTCAGGTGGAGCTTGAGTTACCCCTCCCAGGGCTTCGAGGTGGCAGCAAGAAGGAAGCCCAGCAAGCACAGCATGAGCCCAAGGCAGAGTCACAGCCAGCTGCTCATCCTTCACTTGTGGTCTCCTGGTCCCCAGGGCCACGAAGCTGGAAGCTGCTGGGCAGAGCCCCTGGGGGCTCCCCAGGCCCACAAGGGCTCCCAGCTCACAGTGGAAACCCAGTTCATGGCTGTCACCTGCTGTGACATTGATTTTTCACCAGCCTCTTGGAATTCAGTTTCCCTTATCTTTGGAAAAGTGGGTCTGGCTGCTACAAACACCAGTGATCCCCACTGCTCATGCCAGGTGCTTGGATTGAGGGATCTGAATTCAGGGGCCCTTGAACTCAGGGGTCCTTGAACTCAGGGAGACTCTTCCCCCATCGCAGGCAGGGGGAGACAAGGGGAGTCATTGCTGAGCTGTTCCATCTGCGTGTCTGTCCAACCCTTCTTGTCTGTCCCCCCCCTGCCAAGGCAGAGGAGTGTGAGATCTCCTGGTGGAAAAACAGAGGGAAAAGGGGGAGAATTGCCAAGTGCAACATGGTGGAACAGGAGGCAGATAGAGGCTGTGCCAACAGCCATGTCAGTCACTCTTTCCACACCAGGCAGGCTGAGAAAGGAGCTGGATCCTGGCAGCCGAGCCCAGAGGCTCCTCCTGCCATGGGAACAGAGCCCAGGACATGGGGCAGCAGCCACCTGGCTGCTGGTCCCTGTGTGGGGCCATTCCTGCTCCCTCTAGGGTATAACCCAAGGGACAGCACTTCACAGTCACCAGCTTCAGTGTGCTCCACTTCTCTTGCTGAGGGTGCTACTCTGCCTGCTGGATTCCCTCTGGATGTCAGGGATCCAGGGCTCCATCTCTCAGCCCTCCCTAACTCTGCCATGATGTTTGTGCCCCAGGAGGGGAGACAAAGAAGTCTCTTGCCCAAAAGTACTGAGCAAAGACAGAGGAGAGGCAGCAGCACATCAAGGAGTTTCATAGAATCATGGGATGGTTTGGGTTGGAAGGGACATTAAAGATCATCCAGTTCCAACCCCTGCCATGGGCAGGGACACCTTCCACTAGCCCAGGTTGCTCCAAGCCCTGTCCAAACTGGCCTTGTTTCAGAAACTGGCTATTTATCAGAGCTCTGGCTTGCCCAGGGTCCTCTATATCCAGCAGGCATTGGGTCTGTAAGAGAAGAGCCAAGACTGGACCCCAGCTGGCAGGAGAAGCCTCTGGCCAAGTTTTCCTGTCTTATGTGGCTCTTCAGGGCAAAAGAAAACAGCCTGGGCCAGCAGCCCGTGCAGGAAGGTCTGAACAGGGCTCACAACCAGGCAGCTCTGCAAGAGCAAACACTTCACTGAAGCACCAGCCCACTTCCAAGCCCCAGCTCTGGCACAGATTCCTGCAGGAGAAGGCTTTGGTGAAGGTCACAAAGCATCAGAAAGCTGGGGGAGGAACATGTGCAAGGTGGCCAGCACCTTGCTCCACCTTCTGCTGTCTCCTCAGCTCCGGTGCCAGCGTATGCTGGCAGCACATCCCATCTCCCAGCACCACCCCCAGTGCAGGAGACAGCAGAGGAGGAAACATGGAGGTGACATAAAAAACAGCCTTTGCTTTCTTGGCCATCTGTCACAGCAGCACAGCCGCCTTCCCAAACACAGCCCAGCTTGGTGCTGCCTGGGAAAAACAGGGAGTTATTTTGGTTTCCCAGCGTCCAGCAGGAGCTGGCAGATCCCACGGTGGTTTTCAGTGTTGGGATCACTGGTTTCATCGCTGGGACAGGACACAGCTCCCTGGGCACCCTGAGCACCCCTGGGTTGGGTCCCTCCAGCAGTGCCCACCAGTGTCTTTGCTGCTCCATGTGCAGCATCCCTGGGCTCCTCCTCTGCCTCACCAACCTTCACAGGGGACAGTTGGTTTGTCTGAAGGTTCAGACATGATCTGGAGACTGTGGGGAAGGCACTGCCAGATGGAGGACCCCAGGAAGGACTTGTCTCCCCTGCACTGGCCCTGGCAGCAGGTGGATCCTCGCTGTGAGTCAGGGCAGGGAGCTGATCCAGAGAGCTGAGGGCAACAACACCCCAATATTCAGCCAGATCAGCTCCCTGATCTGCCTCCCTGATGGGCACAGGAGGAGGGGACCCCCTTCTCTGGTGGTGCCTGCACTGGTATGGGGTGGGGAGTCATGGGATCATAGAATCCTTGGGCTTGGAGAAGCCCTCTAGGACCAGTGAGAGCCCCCATTAAGCCAGCACCACCAGATCCACCACTGAACCACATCCTCAAGTGCCACATTGACATGTTTTTTGAACACTTCAGGGACAGTGATTCCACCACTGCCCTGGGCAGCCTGTGCCAGGGCTTGACAAACCTTTGGATGAAGAAATTTTCCTCAATATCCAATTTAAACCTCCCCTGGCACAGCTGAAGGCCGTTCCCTCTCCTCCTGTCCCTTGTTCCCTGGGAGCAGAGCCCGACCCCCCCCGGCTCCCCGCTCCTATCAGGGAGTTGCAGAGCCAGAAAGTCCCCCCTGAGCCTCCTTTTCTCCAGGCTGAGCCCCCCCAGCTCTCTCAGCTGCACCTGCTGCTCCAGCCCCTTCCCAGCTCCGTTCCCTTCCCTGGACATGCTCCAACCCCTCAGTGTCCTTTTTTTAGTGAGGGGCCCAAACGTGACCCCAGGATTTGAGTTGCCTCCCCAGTGCCCAGCGCAGAGCGATTATTCCAGGGGGACAAAGCTGGGATTTCAGCTAGTTGAGCGTGGCCAGTGCAGGGCCTGCAGCAGCTGAGCAGGGGCTGAGCACCCTCAGAGCCCAGCAGGTTCCTGGCAGCTGCAGACACAGCCCTGAGGTGCTGGGGGACACTCTCCCCCCGAGCACAGCACAATGGGCTCGCTGTGTGAACACACCAGAGCTCTCTGGCCTTTAGGAGATGTTTTCGTCCAGCCCTGCTCCGGGCACACTTCCCCCACTGCCTTCTCCCTCTCCCAGTCACGAGGCAGCGTCCCCAGAGCAGCCACAGCGAGGGCTGGCAGAGTTTTGACACATTTCACGAGGAGCATTAATAGCTCAGAACTGGAGGCTGTTCTGTTGGGGCCCTTCCATAGTCATTTCTCAGGCAATTCATTACCCAGCTGAAATTATTCCTCGGGGAACAGGACAGGTAATTCTTTTACATTGAGCTTGGAACAACTTGCAGGAGACCCACTCAAAGCAATCCATGACAAGAACGGCTTAGAATTAGTTTCCCTGGGATATTTTTAAGTGGAATCATTTCCTTGAAGTTGTCCAGATTCACAGGGAGCAAATCCCCAGCAGCAAAGGCAGCAAATTTGAAGGAAAATGGGGGGAAAAAATTGGGTAAGGGGCAAGAATGAGCATTTTGACATAGACAAGGTGACAAGGGCTGATTTTGTAATAAAAAGTTGTTTTCTTGTCCCATTGCAATAAATGGGGACTAAGAGAAGGGAGAGAAAGCCTGAGAAATGGCAGTGCCATGAGGCAGCTGGACTAAGGCAAAGCAAGCCAAGTTTTATCACGAGAATTTAATGTTTTGTCTCTTTCTGCTCATTTCCCAAGCTCCAAAATTACCCATCAGCAGGAAACCAATGCCACATCCTCCCACCATCTCTGCATTGTCATCCAAATTCAAAGCAGGAGTAGGAATTCCCTGATCCAGTGCAGTGAGCTGAGCCACACTGAAGACTTGGCATTGAGTAAGGGACAACAGATCCCATGGGAGGTGCTTTGGGCAAGGCATTTTTTGCTCTTGCAGGTGGCAGACTCGTGCCATGCTACCTGTGCTTCCCCCAAAAAAATGTCTCATCACACCCAGAAAAGAAAAGCAAGGGAGAAATTTCCAGAATTCAAGGGGTTTCTGCACAAGGACTGTGGTGGCTTGAAGAAAGGAGGCCAGAATCACAAAATTACAGAGTCCCAGCATCACACAGACACAGAATCAGAGCCTGGGTAGGGTTGGAAGGGACCACAGAGGGTTCTTCCGCTCCAGGATGTGTGATTTGTTTGCAGACCCCCCCCCAGCTGGGAGGAAAGGTGTGAGAAACGAGGTGAGAGACAAGATGAGAGTTTGGAAGGATCCCAGAAAAACAGGGAAATGGCCCTGAAATATCGCGGTGATGGGATTCACCAGGAGCAAAGGCTCCTGCAAACCTGCCTTGATCATCGGCTCCATGAATAGTGGGTGGGGGACAGCGAGCTGGGCACAGGGATGGCCCTGGGCTTTTAGTGGATCCAACTGAGGGAGAACTCCTCTAAAGCTGGTTTTTGGGGTGCTGAGAAATACCTTCCACAACGTTGCAGCCTTTCCCTCCTCTCTCCTGCAGCAGGCAGGAGGCCTGAGCCCTCTAAATTAACCGTGCATGTGGCAAATTCCTAAAGCAGCCAGAACTTCCTGATCCTTGTGCCAGCAGAGGTGCCTGGGGACTGCTTGGTGAACCAGGGAATGATTTGACCAGCAGGGAAATGATGTTTTGTGTTAGTTTGCTCTGGGATTTGTCCAGGTTCCCTGACCTGGGTCACAGTGTGGCTCCCGTGTGTGGGATGTCAGGATGCCAGCAAGGAGCTGGGGATGCTCCAAGCTGGAGCTGCCATGAGCTTTGGCAGATGAAAGCACAGTCCTAAACCATCCCCTCCTCCAGAAATGCCCATAACTGAGGGGCCCAGCTGGGAATTCCCACCACAGCACGGTGGGCAGTGCTGATGCTGAGCTTTGGCATCACTGCTCTGTGATTTCTTCATCTCACCACCCCCTCGCACGAGCAGGGAGCTCTGAAAAGGGCCTTTGGCCCAGTGCACCCAGGGGCCAGCTGGGCTTCTTCGTGTGCTGTTGCCAGGTGGTGTTCCCTCCTGTCTGTTAAAAGGTAGCCTGGTAGAGACCATGCAGGGAATAATTGGAGCTATTAGTCATCTCAAAGCCCTGAAATAAGACACCTGCAGGCAGCGGCCTGAGCTGTTTGAAGTAACTGTGCCTGTGGAAATTCCTGCACAGATGAAATTCTTACTGACTTCTCCCTCTTGGCCTTTGCTGAGCCAAGGAGAAGGAGCTGGGTTTCACAGAATCCCAGGATCACTGAGGTTGGAAAAGCCCTCCAACATCACACAGAGCCCACCCTGTGCTCGATGCCCACCTTGTTCCCCAGCCCAGAGCACTGAGTGCCACGGCCAGTCCTTCCTTGGACACCTCCAGGGGTGGGGACTCCAAACCTCCCTGGGCAGCCCTTGCCAATGCCTGACAGCCCTTTCCAGGGAGAAATTCCTCCTGATGTCCAACCTGAGCCTCCCTTGGCACAGCTGGAGGCCGTTCCCTCTCCTCCTGTCCCTTGTTCCCTGGGAGCAGAGCCCGACCTCCCCCCGGCTCCCCCCTCCTGTCAGGGACTTGCAGAGCCAGAAGGTCCCCCCTGAGCCTCCTTTTCTCCAGGCTGAGCCCCCCCAGCTCCCTCAGCCCCTCCTGCTGCTCCAGCCCCTTCCCCAGCTCCGTTCCCTTCCCTGGACACGCTCCAGCCCCTCGATGTCCTTCTTGTCCTGAGAACTGGACACAGCCCTCGAGGTGTGACCTCCCCAGTGCCAGCACAGGGGGACAATCCCTGCCCTGCTCCTGCTGCCACCCTATTTTTGCTACCAAAATGTTTTGTTGTGGCTCATCCCAGAGTGCTGGGGACCTCAGCTCCGGAGCCAAGTGTTTTGAAATCAGCACCTCAAGCCCAGGGGGACAAGAGTGGGCAGAGCCACCTCTACCTGAGTGAAATGTGGTCAGTGCAGAGCAGGGCTTTGCAATTGCTTTGCAGCCCCAGGGAAAAACCAGATGTCAGGTCTTGACTTGAAAACAGCAACATCCCTGCCATGGCAGAGCTGCCTGCCTTCTTTTTCTTTCCCATTCATCTGAGAAGCACATAAAACTAGAAATTGTTTCAGCCCCAAATCAAAAGAAATATCCCCAGTGATGCAGCCCAGGCAGATGGGAAGTGGGGAAAAAAAGCCAGGAGCTCCAGGAATGGTGCAAACGTGCTCAGTGGCCCCCTGCCCAGCACAGTGACTGCTGCATTTCTGCACAACAAGATGAGGAACAGCCAGCGTGGAGTGAAATGTGAGCACGATTTGTCATCCCCCCCATGCCTTGTTTCTACAGGCACTTTATAAACTCTGTAATGAAATGCAGCCACCTGGCACACGCTGCTGAGGGGGAGAGGGAAGGGAAACTTGAGCCAAGGCTGCAGAATAAGTCCAGCATTTTTTCTAGGCACGATCCTCCAAGCACTGCAACGAAAAGAACATCAGGATGGTCGTTCCTACCTGTGCAACCTCTCTGAGCCCTCCCGGGCCATCTGTGCCAGATGCTACCCACTGGTGTGCCAGGCTCTGCAGGGCACAGCTCCTTAGCTCCAGAGGGGCATTGAAGCCCCTAAACCCCCCCAGGGCTGCAGAAACGGAGGTCACTGAGCCATGGACACAGCAAAGCTCATTGTTCCTCATCCCACGCCTCACAAACCAGGGAGCCAGAGGGCCACAAAACCTCCCAGCCCCCAGCACAACGTGCCAATGGTCCTGGGTGACAGGACATACCCCGGGACATCTGTGACCAGAGGGTCACAGCTGGAGAAGGCAACAGGTTCCATCTCCCCTTTCCTCCGTTGATGGAAAGAACAGCAGGATGGTTGTTCCTACCTGTGCAACCTCTCTGAGCCCTCTCTGGCCACTGGGAATTGCCCTCAGTGCCAGAGACCAAGTCTTTGCTCNGGGCAAGGCAGCTCCTCAGCCAGAACTGCTTCACTCTGCCTTGGCACCTTCAGGGTGGAGATGTTCTGGGTTGTTCAGGTGTAAAAGGAGCTCCAGTACAGCCAGACGCTTCAGGTCATGGCAGGAGAAGTTTACACTGGGCATTAGGAAAAATTTCTTCATGGAAAGGGCTGTCAGGCCCTGGCACAGGCTGCCCAGGGCAGTGGTGGAGTCACCATCCCTGGAAGTGTTCAAAAAACCTGTGGATGTGGCACTTGAGGACGTGGTTTAATGGTGCTGGGTCAACAGCTGGACTTGATGATCCTGGAGCTCTTTTCCAAAGTGAATGATTCTGTGATTCTGTGCTAAATCTGTGGGTTTCTACCAGAAATCATTGCCAAGGCTGATCCAGAAATGTCATTGCCAACTCCACCTTGTCCCCTAGAGGTTTCCATCAGCCCAGGGCAGCCCTGATCACAAGCCAGAGCTTCTGGAAACACACCAGCTGAGCAGAGTGAGCAGCAGAGACAGCACAGGGCACAACCAGCACAGCTGATTCAGTACTGACCATTCACAGCCAGACTCTGAGGCCTCTGGAGCTCCCTTTCACCTGAACAACCCAGAACATCTCCACCC
>VZRE01014852.1:0-12197 GCA_013396775.1 Cephalopterus ornatus
CTCCAGTCCCCTAATCATCTTTGTAGCCCCTCACTTGTACTGGTGCATGAGGTTATCTTCCCCAGGAGCAGGACCCCACACTTGGATTTCAAGAGGTTCCACTCTCCCCATCCCTTCAACCTCCAACAAGTCAAGATCTTTCTGAAGAGCTGCACAGCATTCTGGGGTATCAGCCACTTCTCCCAGTTTTGTGTCATCAGCGAACTTGCTGAAGGCACTCTGTCCCTTCATCCAAGTCATTGATGAGCAAGTTAAACAATACTGAGCCCAGTATTGAACCTTGGGGAACACCACTGTAGCAACAGGCTTCCAACCAGACTGTGCCACTGATCGCAATTCCCTGAGACCTGCCATTCAGCCAGTTCTTAAACCACCTCACTGTCCACACATCCAGTCCACACTTCCTGAGCTTGCCTGTGAGGATGTCATGGGAGACAGTGTCAAAAGCCTTTGCTGAAGTCCTCTCCCCTCACTTATGCAGACAGTTGTCTGATCGTAGAAGGCAATCAGGTTGGTTAAGCATGATTTCTCTTTGGCGAATCCATGCTGACTTGTCTTCCACATGCTTAGACGGCCTCCAAGGTAAGCCATTTTATCACTTTTCTGGAGACCGAGGTGAAGCTGACTGACCTGGTAGTTCCTGGTAGCTGCCTGGGTCCTCCTGCTTGCCCTTTTTGAAGACTGAGGTAACATTTGCTGTCTCCCAGTCCTTGGATACCTCTCCTGACTGCCATGACATTTCGAAGATGATTGAAAGTGGCCTGGCAACGTTGTCTGCCAGTTTCCTCAACGCTCTTGTGTGCATCCCATCATGGCCTGTGGACTTGTGGATGTCAAGTTGGACTAAATGGTCTCTAACCCAAACCTCCTCAGTCAAGGGAAAGTCTTCCTTCCTCCACACCTTCTCCCTGGGGTTGGAGATTCACCAGTCTTGAGTGTGGAGAAAGCAATCCTTAAATATTGACCATCTCTCTTGGACCCCTCTTCCCATTAGCACATTCCAATGGGATTCTTCCAAAAAGGCCCCTGAAGAGTCCAAAATTAGCTCCCCTGAAGTCCAGAGCTGCGATTTTACTCTTTGTTTTGCTTCCTCCTAGCAGGATACTGAACTCCGCAATTTTGTGGTCACTACAGCCAAGGTTGCCCAAAATCTTCACATCTCCAACCAGACTTTCCTTGTTAGTTAGTATAAGGTCCAACAGCACACCTTTCCTCATTGGTTCTTCCACCACCTGTAGCAGAAAGTTACAGTCAATGCTTTCCAAGAACCTCCTGGATTGCTTTCCTGTACTTCTGCCATACTAAAGTCTGGTCTCAAGCCAATTCTCAAATGAGGCATTCTCACTAGCCTGAAGATCGTGGCACTGACAACACCCAGTGAACACAAACAAACCACTGGCTACAAGGCAATAACACTTCTGACCAAGGAGAAATTTTGGAATAGTCCCAAGAGAGCACCTCTCCGTCTCTGCCAGGGAAGAGAACGCCAGGGAGAAGGATAGAGAACCCAGAGTTAGGGCTCCAGTGATGCAGGCAACTAACTGCAAACACAAATGAAACTGTTCATGTTTAAAGTAAAGGGTTTTTTACCCCAACCCTATGTTAACATGCCGCATTTGCAACTTTTTAATTAATATAATTGTATGTGAAAGTCCACATCTGAATTGCACAGTTCTCTGATAAAAAACAAACCAACAAAATCTCGTAGCCTAGTGTGAAGGAATCAGACTAATTTTCAAGGGACCTCACCGAAATCTGTTCTTTCTACATATTTTTTCCTGTCAGCCCAGTCCACTCAAATGCAAGCAGAAAGTCAACCCTACAACACTACAGAGACTGAAAACAGTTTGCCCCTCTGAACCTTCCTCTAAGCACATATTTGTGATGCATCAGCCAGAAGTGAATCCAGCTTGGTCTTGTAAAGAAATTTCAGCTACGCTTAGCTGAGAAGAATGAAAATAAGCATTTTATTTAGGCTTTCAAAAAAATTAGAAGTAGTCACGCACAGGCTCCAGCTAAGACCTTCACCAATTACTACCTGAAGAGTACTTCAGCTCCTCCCTCCTACAGGCAGTTTGCTGTATTATCACGGGCTAACACATACCAGCCCACATCCATACATCAGCAATCTGGAGACAAATCCATCTCTTCAAAAAATAAATGGCCTCTAAATTCCAACTTTCACGTTCAAAGATGCTGTTTTCCCACAGCTGTTTTTCTGACAATAGCCATGCTTGCAGTATTCTGGACTCCTAAGCAGCTAAAGTGATTGAAAACAGAAAAAAAAATTGAAAACCATTTGTGCTAACCATTGCCATGCACAAGGAGAAAATCAGCAGTCTTCAACTTCTTGTTTATGGAAAAGATGGCCTGTTAAGCATTTAAAAAATACTCCCAAAAATATGCTAAAAAGAGAGGGTACATGTGCTTCTCACTCATTTTTAACTTTTTATATTTTTTTCTTTATTATAGAGCACATCTGCTTTTACCCCAAGAAACATAAGCACACTGGACTAGACAGGCAGCCACTGACAAAATGCAATGAATCACAGCAAGAGTTCTCTCTCTTATTTGATCAGAGTCCTCACATCCTCCCAAAACCCAGAAGCTGCAAAGAGGTATGGCTCCCATATGTCAGAAAAGGATCAGTGAACTTTAAACTGGAATAACCAATTAAAAATATGCTCCGAAAAGCAAGGAAATAATTTTTTTCACAGTTCACCTCTTTAGAGCTTCTGATACAGAAGTGTAATGATAAAATTTCAAAGACAACAACCTTTACATTTTAATCCATAAATACTGTCAACATTTAATCTCTCTGTATGTATCAATTCAACACAAATACCTGAACACTAACTTAAGAGATTCCCATTAGTGCTCTCAAACACCTTGAGTGCTGAAAGAAAATACTATTGTAAACAAGATTGCTCTAAGAAACCTCTTACAGATGCACTACCCCATGTACTTTGTAGAAATTAGCCCATCTAGGAGTCCTTATAGATCTGGGGTTTATACATAATAGAGAAGGAAAGAAGAAATACAAAGTTAGAAGAAATTCTGTGAAACAAACTATTTCTTGAAAATACCACCTGGATTTAACAACACAAGTTCATATGTCAACTTTCATTCTGTATTTTATTAGATGAGTTGTCAACTTAATAAGCAAAATTTGCAGTGCAAAACAAATCTTGCACATCTGAGATAAAATTAAAGTTTACTATAACATGGAAAAACTACATCCCAGAAGACAGAATATACTAAATGAATTCCAATGCAGGTATCTATCAGCACTGCTCAGCTGAATTACACTTCTGGGTGACAATAAATGGAATTACCTTTATGCTATGTAATTAATATATTTCAAGGGCAGCTTATAACTGACATGTAGTATTAACGTCAAATTATGAGAGATTTAGAGCTTTGGCACACAGTCACAGAGTGAAATATAATTTCATATCATTAATACTTAGTTAATTTTTTCTAATTAGTGAAATACAACTAAACTACATGATTTTTCACACACCTGAGAAATCATATAACCACATGATTTGCTGAACTGATAGTTACCTAATAGGAAAAATCCCTACCTAGTCTGCTAGAATATTTAGATCAAATAAGTCATGTTATTAAAGTTACAGGAGGGAAGGGACAGGGAAGGAAAAATCACTTACTCTGAATTCAATTAGAACCCATTAGTATTAAGTTGATATTTCTCATCCATTACATAAATGTCTTTAAAATTGCACTTTAAAAATAATAAACTTATCTTCATGTTCTTTTTCTAGTTAATTATTACTCATTAAACCAGGACTTGGGCATGCCATGCAAGATGCGTATACTAGAGGACAACATACAGCGCATCATAGAAGTGATCTCGTTGACCAAGGTGAATACATCAAACAGAGGATCCCCAGGTCCTACCTGAGATATACTCTGCTTTCAACTGGTGTAGCTCAGTCCAAGCACTGCACAATTCACCTCTACTCCTCCTTCACAATTAAACTCGCATGACTAGCAAAGTAACTTTCCAAAGACAAAATGATACAACACCTACCTGAATGGAGCAAAAGCCGGGAAGACTGGAGCTGAGATCAAAACTCCATCATCTCCACCAGATGACTTACTGGTGAGGAGGGAGAAATGCTGGTGTTACACATGGCACTGCTGACCACTGTGCCCAGCAGGTCAAGAGTCTGCATGTTCCTCCGCTGAATCAGATGAGGAGGACATAAGGGCTAGTGAAACAGGGGCAGGGCGTCCCCACAGAGGGAGCCACACCACAGTCCACAGTGACAAACCGAAGGGATACCACGCTGGATACCACAGCACTGCTCCCCTGCATAGAGGGGCAGCAAAGGAAGTCCGTTTCCTATCAGTGAAGTAGAGCTCCCAAAGCATCTGAAAAACCTTCCAATGACTCTTTTGGACATCAAATTGTAACGGAAGTTACTCTGAAAATAGTTTCCTAGTAGAAGATTATCCCAGACCTTCTGCCCCTCCTTGCAAGTGCCGAGCATTGCAGCACTATCAACAATACTCAGTCTGTTGCCTTTTTTAAGGAAGGAAGTATAAACACTTTCAGCAACTGCACTTAACGTTCAAATTTTTGCCAAACAAATTCCTCTTTGTTTGTGGGAAAGAATTTTTGTGTACACACTGGGAGAATTCAAGGACTCTAAAGGACCCTATTCCTCCTCTTTCTGAGGTGCCAGTTCACAGGGCGCCCTGTGCACTAGAGCTCAACACTCTCATCCTACAACTGTCAGTATGAAAGGCGGGTATCCATCTAGGCCAGTGAACAAGCAGAAACTCTTTTGCCTCACTATGACAGGGCAAGAAGAAAGGACCTGATTCCAGACACTCCTTTTTTCTTCTCTTGAGGGAAACTGGGATCCTGATGAAGGCTGTGATTTCCAGTTTCTACTACTCTTACAGACATTTTCTAAAGGTGCAGTCCCCTTGCACAACTAAGTGCTTCTCCTGTGGAATCCTTCAGATATGTCTGTGTTTCCACACAGGGCAGGGAGCAAGCTCTGGGCTCCTGATCACACACAGTGCTTAATAGCTAGTTTGCTCCCAGGATCTATTTGGTAGCGCTCCAAGCCTAAGGGGACATGGGTCTGGGAACACAGATCTCCGCCATCAGTACTTGCTCCAAAGCGTCAGCACAGATGATTTTACAGAGGATTTGGCTTCCTACTTAGCCATTCCTGCATCAGTCTCTCAACAGGTTCTGCAACACGATACAGCTTCCCAACATGTCCCAAGTCCTGCAATGCATAACCTCATCCTTCTGGTCAGCTACAGAACAGTCTCACAGTTTTTATTAAACACTGTGCTTGGAAAAAACCCATACATAATGATCAATGTACCTTCAGGCCACAGAGAATACCATCTGGGGGCCAGAGGTCTGAGACTCCTCTGGCCAAGGATATGCAGTATGCACAAGGCATCATTTAGACCAAACTAGCTCAGACATGAGTCAATCCAGGCTACTTGGCTTCCTGCAGACAGATACAGTCTGCAAGTTTAAACTCAGCCCCCTGTGTAATCCAATGCGAGCATTCTGTAAGCTTCCGTAGGTACTCCTCTCCAATCACTTGCTGTTCCCGATTATGTATGTCCATTAATAAAAAGAACAACTATTCACAGTGTAGTAGTCTAAGCAGAATATTGCTAACCAGGGGTCACCAAGGTCTCGTACCACCTCCAAAAACAGTGCTGTCCAAGGTCTTGAGCAATTTTCTCTCCAAGACACCTGTGATAGTGCTCATCCTGTCACGTAACTGCCTAACAGACAACACTAAGGATGGACAGTTCCAGTTGTTCCATTTGTGTTAGCCACTGGTGATCTGCCTCAGTCACATGGCAGATGATCAGATTGTTTCTTGATAAACCATTGAAGTGGATTACTTTCCTCTCCTTTCCTCATCATGCCACACTCAATTTCCATTTTATGTATTTCTAAATCTGCAGATATTTGTAGCTATTTTAGAATGCTGAAAATACTGTCTGCAACTGGATGCTACATCCAGGAAACCTGGGTGTGGAAGCCAATATAAAGTAACTTTTTTGGCATCTAACACTGACCAAGTCCTGACCTCTCTGATGCCAAATTAGAGGCATTCTCTCTTTTTTGTTTTAAATACAGAAATACGCACTACCTGTTTTCTGGTCTGTCCACCCCAAGGTGTGCTGGAAGCATTGCTGACTTAAACAGAAGAACTTTCCCACTTTCAGAGTTCTCAATATAGTATCTGACAGATAAATAAGGAGAGCAAAATAACCAGAAGAGAAAAATGTTATGGGGGTGGATGGTAGCGAATATTGACATATGAATGGTTGATTAACTAGGCAATTTTTTCCCTTTATGAAATCGATCATTAAAATGGGCACTTGCATACTAAATTTACTTTTAATGGACCAGAATGATGTTGTACCCAGGAAGAAACTGCCTCCAATACATCAATCCCTCTTCCAAAGAATTCAAAAAATAAATGCAGTATTCACCTGTAATCAATCTCCCAACAAAATAATACTGGTGTGAGTGCAAGGGCTCTTGGAAAGGCTCTGAGCCAACACGCTGTTACCAAGGATAGCTGCAAATATATGCTGAATATTTAACTAAAGCAAGTGTCAGTGCTATTGAAATTTAGAAATGCAAAGAGATAGATATAGCACAACTTTGAACTTCATCTGAATTGGTGATCCCAAGCTACAGAAGTATTTACAACACACTATCAGCCTGCAAAGAGCAGTTACAAAGCAGAGAGCTGAAGCTGTATTTTGGCTTTTTGCAACAATGCCAACTTATTGGCCAGAATCATTCCCTGTGGAAAATGAGTAACTGCACTGATAATACAGAGCTTGAGGGTAGACTTCTAATCCGTTCTCCAGTATAAAGCTGTCTTTGAAAAATCATCTTGCATTAGATCAGTTAAGGTGTCCTAAGAGCATCCTGTTCTGTGAAGTTGATCCATCAAAGACACCATCTCTGCAAGTGCCTTGCACTTTGTGTACCATAGAAAATACTAATTGCAACCACAGTAAGCTACTTCTGGGGGATGGGCTGCATTTTGTATTTTACACTGTACCTACTAAGTAGAAATCAACTGAAGAAAATTGATTCAAAAATACAACTGAATGAGAAGCACAAAATAATGGATGCTTTAATACAGATTGGCAAGAAAATATTAAAATAAAACAAAGAAACAAACAAAAAACCATAGGCCTCATTGCCTTTTAGATTCCAAATTCAGATTTACTCCACTTAAACTCCCTGTTCCAAACAGAGACTGCTAAAATGAAGCTCCCTTCAAGCAATCTTATGCAAGTTGATAGAACTAATCCACCCCTGCATTGATCGGCGACTGCACAATCTCATTTAAAGCACCCCAAAGTGCTGAGAATTCTTGCTGGTTGTTCATCTCAAGAGGAGGGAAAATTGCAAGTATGCTGCAATAAAACTAAATGTGAAATTTGCTACCCAAAAGCACATATCCTTGAAAATGTGGCACCATGCAATACCCCTAGTGCAAGTGAACGTAACTGGCTGCATCCCACCTACTTCAAGGACATGATGCAATATACTATGATTTCAGTACCCTCCTGTTTATCACAACAGCACACATCCTTTTCAGATGCAAATTACACCCAAATCACTTCAGTAATTGCAATGTAAAAAGCATCTAAGTCCCTCCTAAATTACCTAGCTCAAGTCCACACTCCCACACAGTTCAGCAGAGTCTACAAATCGCACTACTGTGGTTCATCTAACTTGAACTTTACAGTGCCAGAACTGGACTACTACAAATACCAATATATGCTATATACATTATAAATACTAATATACTTTACTACTGCTGCTGTTATACTATAATACTCCTATAAAGACAGTTCCTTTAATTGAGCTAATACATGCCTATGCCAGTTTGCTGTTACACTAGTGAACCCATAATCTGAAACTATTTTCTTATGTGTGACAGAGACATTTTCTTTTACAAAATTATAAACTAAATCAAAACAAAATTAAGTGACTTCCCACATTCACATAACAAATTGGACATCTCAACCCTGACTTTCAAACCATTAGTTAGCACTTGCTCAACACACAACCCAATAGCACAGTAGGTCTGTAGTAAACAGTCTGAGGAGCTTTTAACTACCCTGTGAACCTTTCACCACTGATGCCTGGTTCTATAAGCATAGCAAAAAAGATGAAATATTGTCCTTTTCCACTGGGATATGTTTTTAGTGTGGAACTGAAGATTCCTACAGAAATACAGAACTAATTTCTCTTCACTGTCTCATGGTCCCCAGCACACCCATGTAGGCAAAAGACTGTACCTGTGCCTTACTCTGCTGCTGCTAAGTCTAGGAAGAGAGAGCTGTTTCCAGCATGACAATGCAGAGCTCCCAGGACGTCTAAGTGTCAGAACCTTATTGCTCACTGAAATTTTAATCTGCTTTTCTTTCTTCTCTCCACATTCTTTGCCACCAGCTACAGAAATGTTAAAAAACAGTATGAGATATGATGCAACACAAGTGGATAGCAGCAATCTCTCTTGACTCTACAATCTTTCTAGAGCTTGACAACCAACAAGTAAAACACAAATTAGCTCCTCTTTCTTGCTGCTCTTCACAGATAGAGCACAACAACAGAAATTAGCTCATTCCTCAGTCACCGCAATATGCTATTATTTCATCTGGAAACAGTGACTGAAATCACAGAAACGTCTTTTCATGGTAAAATTCATATAGATTAAGAAAACACTGTGGATTCACTAACATAAATACCATCCTTCATAAAATTTAAAAGCCACTATATCATTAAAGGAAAATTGTGATCCAGCAGTTTAGAACTCTACATGATATGTCTATTATTATCTTCCAAATAAACCCCAAGGTGATATCCAACACCACCTACAGGCACACAGGTGTTTCTGAAATGTGCTTGGCCAGCACAGCTCTGGTCAGCTTGTCTCTCATATGCTGACAGAGCTGCAAGTGTTCAGGGTTAAAAGTACTACTACACCTTCAGTAATAACACTGGGCCATGATCTCTCGCTTACATTTTGTTTAATACTTCATGTGGCAGGGTGCTGTCTTACACCACATTGGTGACAGCAGTTCAAAGTATGACATCAAGAAACACCCAAGTCATCAACATAATTTTCTTATTGTACCCAGGTTTTCTTTTTAATTTTAATACTGTGGTATGAATTGACACAGATAATAAGGCAGTCATGAAGAAGTTGAGAAGAGTCTCCATAAGGAATGAGGAGCATTTCAGTTCCAACAACTAGGTGCAATACTTGTCCCCTGAAACAGTCCAGAGCTTCTCAGTGAAGTGCACGTGTTAGTTTCTACAATCTCCCCTCTAGAGTGCCTATGCGTGCCTGCAGAAATGCAACTGAAGCTTCAGGTGATGGGCACAAACAATACAACATCATAAAGGCAAAATTGTACTCTTGTAACATTGGGCAAGGGAAGAGCAGCTTGCTCTTGTTCTACTTTACAACTGCAGTGTTTGATTTAGATATCATAGGTATACCTAGCCAAAGCCTCCAGGTTAGCTATCCTCGTTCTTGAAAAGCTGAGGACTTGTTACCAAGGAGAGAAAAAAAGTAACCACCCCACAACAACCTGGTATTCCTGTTAGAATTTTGCAGAGCCATGGCACTGCAAGATTCCAAAGTTTCACCACAGAGTAACTAACAGCATCCTAACATACATGTTAAAATGACACACTGCAGCTATTTTCTCTTCCTGCTACTCCACATATATCAGCTTCTTCCCTTTCCCCGCCATCTGTTAGTTTGCTGCAGTCTGCTGGGACAGGACTGCCCTCTCCTTTTCTCCCCTTTTTGGCTGCTCGAAGGGACGACGACAGAGCCTAGCATTTCCAGTTCATAAACTCAGCTTTCCTCCAGCTGCCTCAGAAACATTAACAAAAGGAGAGTTACTCCCATAAATGAAAACTGCTCACCTTTGCCATACCAGCGTGCTCCATCAGAATTCCATGCTAGACACTGAAACACCTCGTAGGTGGTTAGCAAGGAGGTAACCGCTGCTTCAAGAGGACATACCTTTTCCTCTAATCCTCAAGTATTATTGATTAAAACATATCTGCATTATGGGAATTGTCAGAGAGAAACTAAGGCAAGCAGCATTGACAATGACTATATGCAGCTTCTTATTGCGTCTTTTCTTAGAAGGGACAGGTAGTAAAGGAAAAAAAAACAAAAAAAATCAGTCAGGTAGGTGAACGGTAATCTTCAAACATCTATTACTATAAACCTTAGTATAAGACATGTAGCAAGCAGCTACTTCTCCATCTAATAGAGTTCAGAATGTGAAAAGCAAGGGCTATCTAAACTCCACTACACTTGCAGCCAGTTAGAAAGGAAACTGGAATGTTGGTCATAAATTGTTCTATCAGCCGGGTTATTAGAAAAAGGAACAGCTCATCTAAAAATATTGGCTGAGTCTAAACAGTTTCTTCAGCATTTCACACGCTTATTCATGCAATGAACACTATTATTCTGTGCTTGTAACCACATGCCCCCAAGTCAATAACTGTTCTCGAACATCCGACCTTTTTTTAAAGCAGATTTACAAGGAAATATAGTGAAAGTGCTCCAAATTAGCTGCTGAGAAAATATTACAGATCATAACCACATAGTAAATAATTGCTAGTTCTTACAATCTGCAAAATTAGAATAAATCTGGCATTAAAAAAGAAATTTATTATATCAAATATACACAATCTTCCACTTCAAAATAAACCCCACTGGACTTGGAGAATATTCAAGATGATATTAAATGTCTTAAATCCCCAAAGCTTTGAACTACCGTTAACCTCTTTCACTATGTTCTTCAGCAAGCAATTACAAAAACCTTTACAAAGTGCTTTTCACACTCAAAGCTCACAAACACATAAACACAGATGTAACGTAGCTTTCTTTGGGGTGGGAAACCACCAGTATCTATCGTAACACACTGACACAAAGGTTAGTTTTACAGTATGACTTTATTTAGCAAAGACAGATTTTCCTGCTTTCCAATCTTTACACACTGGCAGTCAGCAAATAAAAAACAAGAGCAATAATGCCTATGTTTAATTTCAGAGAAGCGTTCGAAAGCGTCATGCTGCTCCGTAGCACGCAGGCTATAACTGGGATGCCGTTGTGGCAAGTCCCTTGTGGGTCAGCTGAAGGAAGCCCCGACTTACCTAGGCCGTCCGAGCGAGGGCTCTGTCCGGCAGCGAGGGCAGCGCCGATGCAGACGGGATGCCAAGCTCCGAGCCACAGGCACAGTCAGCCCCTTGGAGCGGCAGCTCTGTCTGCTATTATGTCTGCAGCGCATAAGAGGCAGCGTACCGGCATCTATACAAAAATCTGCATCTTCCTCAGAGAAAAACACTTGAAGCTTCTTACTGGCACCGCAACCTACTCCTCTATTTATGCCATCACAGTTAGTGACTAAGAAGATGCTTTTAGTGTCACAGGAGATGAAGGCTCTGGAAGGAGAGTGCCTGGCAGCTTTACTCTCACACACCGATGTGTCTTCATGCAAACGCACTTTTATCGGCGGATGGAAGTGTACTATTGCCATATGCTACCGAAGCGAAACAATTTCCAAGTTTTCCCACAGGGCACCAGCTCCCCCTTCAAGCTGTACCCCAGTGCTTGCTCCTTCTCGTCCTTCTCCGAAGACTCCCCCCGAAAACACATACACACACACACACACACACACGCCGCCTTGCACCTGTCCGCTACTCCCGACTGGGAGCGACCTCCCACCCCGGCGCCGCCCGCGCAGCCGCTCCCGCCGGGGCTCGGGGCTTCGCTCTCCACGGCGGGACCAGCACCGGGATCCCGCTGCCAGGGCAGAGTCGAGCGGCAACCGCTCGCCACACAAATGCGGATAAGCGAGATAACAGCGGCAAGGAGAGCAGCCCACTCCCATTACCTTAGCAACCGCTACGCCGCCGTCCCCGGCCGCCCCTTCGCCTCTCGTCAGGGACGGGGAAGCGCCCTCAGCATGGCGTGAGCCTGCAGGCGGGGCCGGCGGTCAGCCCGGGCTCCTCTCTGCGCCTCTTCCAAACACCTCCCGTTCTCCTCAGCGCCCCTCAGGCTGCGGCGGGGACGGCGGCTGAGGCGACGCCGCTGCCACCAAAGCACCGCGGGCACACG
>VZRE01014852.1:12236-203298 GCA_013396775.1 Cephalopterus ornatus
GCCCGACCCTCCGCCGGGCGGGCGGGGGCGGTGATGGGGCGGCCCCGGACCCACCGCAGCAGCGCCTCCCCCGCCCGGCGCCGCCACCGCTTCGCCCCGGTCCCGAGCCGGCCGCCCTTTGCAGGTGACAGGGAGGAAGCCTCAGCCCCCACGTCCCGCCACCCCGGCTGCTTCTGGGGCACTCGGCGGAGCCCCGGAGGCAGGGCCCTGGGTCTGCGTTGCACTCTTGTTTATGTTTCGCATAGCGCAATTAAAGCGATCTGCAAAATTCTTTCACCTGAAACCAGGAAAGCCTCATCTCTGGATGACACTCCTCCAACGGCCAGGATTTCTTAGCTAATGCCTGGGCTCACAAGATGTTCAGAGCTCCGCACATCACCATCAGCCCTAACAAGCATCACAGCTCCAAAAAACCGGTTTGGAGACCCAGCCCTTTTACACAGACCTGTCCCACGGGCAAAAGCCATTGCTGTTGGCTAGGAGGAGTATCCACACATTAATCAGGTGTGCAAAGTAGCTTGCATACTTTCTGTGGATATTATCCAACGATATCTCTGTTGGATGAGATTTTTACTCCCTTTCTTTTCCTCCAGAAAGCAAGGTAAGCCCACCGTGCCCAAAATTGACTATCAGGTCTGAAAGCCATCTGCTGGAAAGCACTAGGGCAGACCGCTGACAGCAGACAACCACACGTGTCTCTGTGCTAAAGTTCATGTATTTCCAATGTTTGGTTTCTGCACATCGGACTCATCATCACAGTTGAAACTGCACAGTTTTCAAGGCTGTCAGCTGCACAAAGGAAAGGCTACTTTACTGACCTGTGTAGCTTGTCTTAAAGGCCCTTCTGTGGCATTTCTGTTCCCCCCCTTTCCTAAAATCCTATCAAAACTAGGCTTACATTTAATAAGCTTTATGATTGCCACCAAAAGCTATCATGTGCAGGGATATCCTGTTATTTTATGGCTGTAGTCTGCCCAGCACACTTTCTGGTGATGTCTGGTACACAAAACTGCTGCAATAATTCAAATGTTAAATTAAGAAGAAGAATTTATTTCTGGTGCAACTCTACATCACTTCCATTTCTGATGGATCAATATCACCGGCTTTACCATTGTTGGATACTCTTTCCTTAGTCTTGCAAAAGCCAGGTTCCAGCCTGTACAGTTTGTACCTGCTTGTTCTAAAATGTCCATCATCATCACAGACTATACATTTATTTACCTGTCACACTCAAAATTGCATCTTAGTGGCAAAATTCTGCAGTTGTGCCTCACACAAGCTCGTTGACTCTTACTAGACTTCACAGGGTCTTGATTCAATTGATTTGGTTCAGATTTCAGCTGTGGGCATTTAAAAACTTCTGTGGCAGGTTAAAACATTCTGATCTTGGTGGACCTTCCCTGATTTTTTTGGTCGAAGAGATTGCACCTCTCAAACATCACAGGATATTTTTGGGATACTTTTTTTTTTAATATAAAATGGATCTAAAAGTAGTTCCATTTATATCACGTTTGAATTTAAACTACTTGTCATTCCCTTCAGATTAACCCAAGCATGTTATACATTATTTGCCACACAAGGTGGTCTGGCAAAGGAGAAAAGAGAGAATGGCTACCTATGAAATAAAAATTTCTTCTTTTACAAAAATTTTCTCAGCAAAGCATTTTAAATCCATAGTTATTTTGAGTTATGCTGGGGTATGACTACTTGTAATATCAAGGATTAAATATTTCAGTGTCTTATATCAGATTTGTTCAGGAAAAACGGTTTCATGACTGCTCTACACAGTCTTTTTCTCACAGCTCCCTCAAAGGAGTGTACATGCATTACAGAGTGCTTAAATATATCAGGTTAACTCAGACTAAAATGCATGTTCTATAGAAATGCCATTTTCAAAATACAAGATTGATAGAATATATGTCACATGTGTATTAACACTGCAATTCAAAGAAACTATCAATATGTTTCCTGGCAGTATTTCCAGGCTGAGTATTACCGTGCTACAGCAGCACATGATGCTGAACAAAGAAGCTGATCAGAAACATTAAAGCAAGAGTGACCATTGTGCTTATTTTAATCCTGCTCAACAGAGGAAATTGTAACCAACAAGTACAAACAAAAGGAAAGGAAAATGATAAATAAAAACAGTTTAAATGGCATTTCTGGTTTGGATAATATTTCATGTCTTATTTCCACATTTTATACTATAATTAAATGAATCTTTGCCTAGTGGCTTCTCTCAAGTAGCAACTATTCTTTGGTTCATGGAAGTAATAAATGGTATGAAGAAAAATGGCTTAGCAACATTTTTTAATTTCATACATTAACTACTAAAATAAATGAAACATAATTAAAACCAGTTAAACCAAGCTAGGTTTGTATTTGCATTGATCTTCATGCTGAAAACAATGTAGTCAGACAGTTCATCACAGAGATCGTTTCTCAGTTTAACCTCCTTCCCAGTGGGAGAGTCTAGCGATTTGACGAGTATGATTAGAGAAGCAGGAACAGTTCTGCTTAGATCAGTGGGACATCTCGAGTTGATATAGAACTGTGCACCTAGAGCAATGTTTGCAGAAAAAGACCTTCCATCTGAAACACTGTTATGCTCAGTAAGCACTGGGGAAGAATGCATGAGGAGGGACTGGCACACACTTTTCTGGCCAGGAGGGCAGAATTTTATTGTTGCCTCTCTCCTGTACTTTATGATGAGATCTAAAAGCCAAAAGAGACCAACATAGTCCATAGCAGGTATAGAACATCACCTATCCCTAATGATACTGAAACTGAAGAACCTAAGCTAAAATTTTCATTTTTTACTAACGTTTACTACTCGAAAAGATTTGATCAGCTTTTCTTTATCATAGATTTCAAGTACAAAAACACACCTTTTATAAAGTTATCCTATCGTCTACTGAAGACTGCAGCAGTAGAAAACTCCTCCCATGCCTAGTAATACACTCTTAAAGTTGTATTATCCTCATTGCTGTAAAGAGGTCATTTTAGCAGCTTTGAAATGTACAACTTTCAACCCCTGCATGTCGTGGCTGCGACTCTGGAGTTACACGCGCTCACAGGGTTTGTGCTAATTCTTACCCACAGCTCAACAGTGGGAGTCTCCAGGGTATTTCAACAGCTTCTTCACATGGGGAAAAGAGTCACAGCACAGCATGTTATCCTGTGATCATCTGAAAAAAAGAGGAGTAGATATCGCTAACTTTCTGCCAATAGCATCTTCCTCTCC
The DNA here is from genome assembly GCA_013396775.1 of Cephalopterus ornatus. Taxonomy (NCBI): domain Eukaryota; kingdom Metazoa; phylum Chordata; class Aves; order Passeriformes; family Cotingidae; genus Cephalopterus; species Cephalopterus ornatus. Next base: position 15,481 of record VZRE01014852.1, read on the forward strand.
TGGTGCTTGAAAAGCTTGGAACAGCAGAAGCTGGTGCAGCTACAGTCCAGTGGTTGCCGTGCTCCGGATGTTTTCTTTTTAATTTGCAAACCAACAGCGTTGTTGATCCAATGAGTAAGTGTTACCCCGTGACACTTACTTCATAAATATTCAGTAGGTGTTAATTACAAGAAAAAACGGAGCTGCTGGTTAGGGGGGTGGGTGTCCAGTCGTCAGGAAACTGGTGCTTTTTCCCATGAAGGCTGTACAGCAGCGTGTCTCTCTCTGGCTGAGGGCATGAAGAAAAAGCAAAGAGGTTTTCAGAGTTGTTCAAGGTAGGTTATATTTTTCATAAAATGTTTAATTTAACAGTGACCTAGTTTCCCAACAGCTTTCAGTGTCTTGGCTTTTCTTATGTCCTGTGTCTTAGCCTACATTATTAGAACAGCAGAGCAATAGGCATTACAGACTTTGTTAAAGCAAACTAAATAAGACCTTAGCTGGAGAATTAATTCTTCTCTCCTATTTTGTTTCAGGCAGTCGTTATGTTACAGTTTCTTTGCAGTTTTAAAGAGGTTTTAAAACATCTTTTATTCCACGTATTAGAGGTTTTTGGGTTTTTTTAATGTCAGCTTAAAGCCCTTTCCTTATTTCGTGGTACATTTTGAGTATTGGACTGTAGCAGCAGTCTTGAATTCCTCAGCCTTTTTACAGAAGGATCCTTTGTTTTGTAAACATTCAATTAACTGTATGGAACTGGTGGCTAGCTTGACTAGCCAATTTGGAAGTGTACAGGCAGTACAGACTCGTGCCAGCTTTTAGCAGGAGTAAGTCCTGGGGTGCCATTAATTTTACTTACCTTACTTCACTTACCAGAAGAAAAAAGATATTCTGCATCCTGTCATTGCAACCAATAAATGGCAGGTCAAGTGATGTTTGTTATCTTTTTTGCCGTGTGCTACATACAGTGCTCTCAGATGCTGTTTGATGTGGTTCTTTGCTTGTCGTTATGGAAGTATGCTTTAGAAACTCCTAGTACTCTATTGTGTGTGCTGTGTTCCATATGGATTCAGCAGAAAAAGGGAGCAATTAGACAAATGATTTCAACCATGCAGCACCAAAACACATCAGGTCTGCAGGAAAAGGGCACTTCTTTCCACCTCCATCTCAGAGATTCTTGGGAAATTTTATCCTTCGAGAGTCAAGTATAAGGAGCCTTGCTGTGCTGAGTCCTTCATTTGTACCCTTTCAGGAAGCAAACAGCATAGGAGGTGATGCCACATACGCCAGGTTTATAGGAGTGTAAGTGCTTTCTCTATAGGGAGAATTCTCCTGTGGAGATCTCAGCCCACAGAGGTTTCCATTGACCCACATTAACGTGTGTTGCAGGAATTGAACATGTCGGACTGAAAAATGCAGGTAATGTACACTGGCAGTCTCTGAGCCATGACTTAAACAGCGTCAAGCCAAATGTATACTTCTACACCTACAAGGATCATGCAAGCTAAAAGAACAAAGACAACTTAATAGGAACCATTCAGAGCCAGTGTGTGCTGGCCTTGTTGAGTTTCACTTAATTCCTCCCTTTGTGCAAAGGGATTTCAGCTGTCTTTGCAAACATAAAATTTGTGCCTGCTCTAATGCTTCTTGATTTTTGCGTGACTTATAACAAACTTCCCAGTGGTTTGTTATCAGTGGGGGGGCGGAAAAAGCCACAGTGATGAATTTCAGGTATGGAAGAACTTGTGCCTTGAATCTAGGAAAATCACAAACCCAAAAGTATTGAGAATATTTTTTTTCTATAAAGCTTAAAACATCAGAAGAGCATTAGTAGCAGTCCGTCTGTCCATTTTTGTGAATGAAAAACACTATGAGAAAGCAAAATTCACAGCCTTTGTAAATTCACCTGGGAAATTCCAGGAGACTCTGTTTGCTGGAAGTATTGAAAAGAGATTTGTGTAAGAAGCTCTGCCTCACATTGTCTTACCTAGAGTCCCAAAATGGACTAAGAGCAATACAGCAATATAATCAGAAGAGGAAAGACTCCATTTCCTCAATGTCCAGGTTCTTGCTCAAGCATAGCAGAGACATCCTTTTCTATTCTGCCTTGGCAATCTCACATCTGAACAAGTCAGAGCACTGGCTGAGTGAGGAAATAGGCACAGTTTCATAGTTTCCTGTGCTAAAGACAGGTCTATAGAAGGGATTTTAGGTTTTTCTATAAAAACTAGAGATATGCTAAGATCTCTCCACATTTTCTTTCAGTTCATCAGGAGATCAGTTTCTTGATATCTAACAATGTTTATTCTTTTCTGTCCCTCAGTGAAGAATGGCCTTCTGTCGCGGTCGGGGTTGGTCAAAACATGACACGTCTTCTTCAGAAAGCTGGACCTTTATTGCAAACGCTGCCGTGACTTATATACACTTTATTATCTACACATGTCCATGCACCATTGGTTTTCAGTAACATAAATAATTCTCAATTGGACACGTACACTGCGCATGTCGGACAACTATGATTCAGCAAGACAGACAGGAAAACCACTCTGTGTCACAGCCTTCCCTTCCGTGTCTGCCACCTTGCCAGGGTGCAGAGGTTCCATCTTTAGTTCCTACTGTTTCCAGAGACCCCAGACCAGCTGGGGCCCCCCACAGCCTTCTGCCTGGACTCCATCCATCTATCTGAACTTGTAAAGTTTTCCTGAACATGGTAGAGTCTCCACTTCTGCAATGTCAGGTGTCCAAATACTATGAGAACTCATGGTACTAAGTGGCAGAAATATGTGAATTCCCATAGAATTCAGGTTTTCTCCAGCTGGTCTTTATCTGCTGGTCTGGAAGAGGTGCAGAAGGAGCACTTATTTTGACTAAATTGCAACATCCTTGACTTTTTTCCTCTGTGATATTGCAAAAGTTTCCTTTGGACATTTTTTCTGCTTAAAGTAGGTTTTATGATGATTAATTACATAAGCTGTGATGGGAACTGCTGCACAGTGGGAATGAGGAGCCTGAAGTGTGGAGGACATCATGAAATGTATTTTAAAAAACCCTTAAATCCAGCAAAATACAGTATATGCCTTTCATAGCCCTGATCATACTGTTTGTATGCTATATCTCTCTCTCACCACTATTTATCTGTGTCTTATTAAAATATGCATTTTTCACAGCAGGAACTATATCATCTTCTGCTTTTGAAAAAGCATTTACCATATGGAAGAAACTGCAAACATCACCATAAACCATGTTTCTTTTCTGTACTTGGATGATTTATAGTACCCACCAACACAGTTCAAGTATTGAAATGCATGTCTGTGTGTTTGGGTATCTATTCTATATATATATTCACATTGTGTGCATGTACATTTTTATATATAAAATCTTTTCTCTAAAAAATGTGCAGGGTGTTGATGATTTATCTAAATCACATGGTACCACTTCTCCCTCTTTGGCTAAACATCACAGTGCATGTTCTGGTTTTGGCAGGGAAGATTAACATTTGGCATTTGCTTTTGGTGAATACTCAGTTACTTAATTTCTTTTTTTTTTTCTGACCCCTATTAACAGCAGTTAAGCCTGAGCAGTCAAACATTTCTACAATTTGAATAAAAGTCCCTAAAACTCACTTACAAATTCATGTGACAGTTTATGTATTACTTTGCCATTACTGTTCCAGCTTGTCTCTTGCTGAGAAAGTACTGCATAGGGAGGAGATCTGGCTGAGTGGGGGTCAGTTGTGCAGCACTCACTAAAGTGAGTGGGAGGTGGGAGGCAGAAGGACTCAAAAAACAGATATTAGCCTAGGAAACCTGATTTTTCTAAGCTCTCACTAGGGGGGTGGGAAAAGACACTTGGAGATTCAAAGCTGAAGCATAACCTCAGATGCTCAGAGCTGTGACAGAAAGAATCTTTCTTTCTCTCTGCTGAGCACAGGAAGCCCATAAGAGGGTTTGCCCCTCTGGAGTGCAGTCATCCTTTCTGAGGTTTATGAATCCCCCCTTCCCTAAAAAGCCAGGAATCCAGATGCCAGTTTTGCACATCTCAGCAGTGTGAAATATGAGATGGATCCCAGGGCTCAGTTCTGGTCTTATCTTTCTCCTCTCCAGCCAGAATAATGCCATTGGCAGCTCTCTCCTTGAAATGCACTCCTTACTTCAATATTCAGCCTGCCAACCTGTGACAAGAGAGAGACTGATACAGCCCAATTCAATTAAAACACATTTCAAACTGTTCTGCTCTCTTAAACGAGAATGTGAGAACAAAACACTTGGACAATGCCTAATTCAAAATAATTTTTTTCCTAATTATCCAAGAAAATGCTTTAAATCTGCATCGCCATTAACAACTCCACAAAACTTTAGAAGATGCAATATATATATATAAAATATATATATATTTGTATGTATGTATGTATATATATATGCTCATATATAAATGCTAATGAAACAGTGAGTCCTCAAATCTACTTGCTGGTAAATAACTATGGCAGGCATGATTAAAAACCTGCCATCTTCAACTGCTTAGGCTGAAATGTTTCACTCTATGGATCAGCACAAGGCTGGATTCTACAATTCTTTTTTCCTTTTTTTTTTTTTTAATGTTTCAGCAATATCAGTTTAACTGGCTCCAAGGAGATTTGAGGAAAAAAGGCTTTTTCCAATGTTAAATATATTCTTATAACTGAATATACCCATGTTTTGAGTCTATTGTTAAAAATGTATCAGGGAGATGGGCCTTGGTGACAAGAATGTGCTATTCTGTGAAAATCTGCCCAAATTTTGACAAGTTACAAATTCTGAAATTTTCAACTTGTGCCTGCTTACACTCTTAGGAGATTGAAGGCTGAATTCCCCAGAAGCTGATTGCAATTATGCATATTCAGAATAGTATATTTAATTTTAACTAAATTTGTAAATTACTTGGTTGAAGGTGGGAGTCTTATTAGTATTATCAATTTTTAGCCCAGAAATGGACTGAAAATCACCGAGTCTATGCTACTGCTCAAGGTAGGCTCAGCTAAGTTAACAAGTTAACTTAGTTAACTTATGCCTAAGTTAACAAGTTCTTGAAGATGTTCAGTGCTTTAGATGCCATAGACACTCCAGGAATTTTATTCTGCTTAGTTAAACATTATCTGTACAAGGTTCTATCCTAATATTGAAGATAAATCTCTTATTAAAACTGGAGCTCATTATTTCTTGTCATCCATCATGGATGTAGAAAGCAGATTATCACTGTTCTCTTTGGAACAGAATTTCACATTTTTTAAGACTTTTACCTGTTTTTTCTGTGTCAGATTAGATAGTATCAATTTTCCTGCCTTAGAGCTTGTTTTCTTTCAAAGCCTCACCATTCTGATTATCCTCTTTTGGGCCATCTTCAGTTGTTTCACCTTTTTGTTGTGTCCACAACTGTACACACTGCTCTTGCTGACGCCTCACCAGTGCTGAGCAGAGCACTCTGCACCTGCACAGACAGCCCAGGGTGGTGTTCCCCTTTTTTTGCATTATTTCCTCCTGTTCAATTTTTGATCTAGGAAGTCTGCTAAATATTTTCCCACAGAATTGCTGTGAAAATAGTTCCTTGCTGTCCTGTGTTTCTGCAGTTCCTTATTCCTGTCTAAATGTAGCTCTTATTCATATTGAATGCTATGCACATTTTTCAGATCATACCTGCAATTTATCAAGATCACTGAATATTAATAATCTCTTCTAACATACTTGCAGTGTCTTGGTGCTTGAAATTATCTGCAAATTTAATAATGATTCTTTTTGTCTCATCATCCAACTCATTAATGAATGCTACCAGACTTAGAGCAATCCTTTGTGGAACTTCACGAAACTCATCCTTACCTTTTGACAATGAAAATCAGTTACTGCTGCTTGAGCATGGTCTGCTAATGCAACTCAGCACTATATTTTCAGAACAAATATTTACAAGTTCACAATTTACCTTCTGCAAAACAGTTGTTTAAAACTCATTCTTTCTTGTTTTTTTTTTTCCTTCCTTTTTTCCAGGGAATTATTTTATTAAAATATTAAAATTACTCAAACTTCAAAGGAGATTGAGCAGAGGCAAAGCAAATTTCATGTTTCATTCAAATACATAATTGTGGGAAATATCGTGAGGTGCACTTCTATTAGTATTCACAGAAGACAATCACTCTGAGACAATCTCTCATGGTCCTCCCTCCCAAAAAGTTTTCTCAGATTTATCTCAGCAGCTAATGGCAATAACATACAGGAAAACATAAGTATTGAAAGATGGAGAAAGAAAGTCCTTAGTATTCCATTGGACCCCCTCACTTTGAGTATAATCTTTGTATTTGCAGTGACTTAGAGATCTTATGCTACAGTTTTGCTCCTTTGAACCGCATGTTGTGCACAGGAATAATATTCTCCATGATATAGAGAACACAGAAACGGCAGAGCATATTTAGAAAAGGCTCACAGATAGCTCATGTGGTTGTGAGCTATAATTTACCCACACAAGCTAAAAAAACAGACTTCTCTTCACTCTGTTATCATCAGCTCCTCACACTTTCAGAATACAAAGAAACATTTCTCTCTTTCTAGATGCTCAACTATTCAGTTTTTGGAATGATCAGGAAAAAACAAAAGTATTCCCAGTGTCTCTACCTCTACAGGCTAAGTCTTCCTTGCTTCTCCATGTCTGATACATTGACTTACCAAACTGAATTGTTCTAAGTACAGTACCAGGAATAAAAGGTGTTGCAACTACTTTTGGAGAGCTAGCCTAGCTGGGAGCTCGTATGTCACCTTGAAACTACAGCCATTATTAGATCTCATGCTTTTATTTTGCTCTGTAGCCCTGAAAGCTCTCAATGAAGATGAAACTTTTACTGTCCTGTCCGCATCTGCAAGGAGCTGTATATTCACTCAGTACTATCCCTGTGGATGTAGCTCTCAAGAGTCAGTCCAACTCACCAGCCCATCAGAGCGAGGAGCACAAGCTCAGTGTACACCTTATCGAACACAGGCACCTGCTGCCAAAATACTCTCCCCTCACCCAAGTCCTGGCCACACATTCCCTGCACTTCCATCAGATCAATCTAGTGGCCATGCAGCTACAGGACAGGTCAATTTGGCTGGCAGATCTGATGAAAAACAAGAGTAACAAATGAAAATGACTCTGCAGCTGGAACAGGGGGGCAAGACTGCCTTTGAAAAAGGCTACTAGGTTTCAGCTCATTTAGATGCAACTCAAGGTGTTACCTCTGTCTTCTCTCTACATGTTTATCTCCTTCCAACCCCCAGCCTCCATGCATAAACCCATGGCCACATGTTTTAAGTCATCTTTTTTTTTTAATTATTTTCAACAGTTTTCATTTTTAATCTACAGTTTAAAATCCTATGCTCCATGGCAAAAACCAGCCTTGGCTCTACCCTGTCTTCCCTGGCAGTGTGTCTTTTTAAAAACAGAGGCACTTGCTTGGTCTTTACTAGACCAGTGTGTATGTTAATTTTCCAGTCAATTTCACCGGAATTTAGATTATCAAAAACGAATTTCAAACAAAGGTAAAAATATTCTGCTCATTCTCCAGCTCAGCCTTGAAGGACAATGTAATCTTAAGAGAATGGTGACCCAGCTAGTAGAACTGCTCTCCTACACTGCTACACAAAGTGACTGATTCACCTCATGACCTCTGCCAGGCATGAAGTTAGGTTCTTCTCTAAGAAAATTTCCAAGACTTCCACTGTAGTCACCAAGGGACAAGTACTTCACCTATTTTAGATATAGATTTGATGAGGAGATATGTTGCCCTATGGAGTTGACATCATTTCTTCTTTTGGTGAGGGCCTGGACAACCAGCTCAGACCAGCCACTAAGGTGTGGGAGCTGGAGTAGAAGAAACTCAAATAATGGAATAAGAAACTCAGGGGCTTGTTTCTGCAAAGCACTGAACTCTCATGGAAGTTTTACACAAGCCATTACCCTTAAGAATTATTTCCTAAACATAAGAAACCAAGCATCAAAAGACTGGGCTGAACCATGCACACCTAATTCTTGGGGGCTTAAAGCCTCTTTTTTGACATTTAATGACCTATGCTGTTACATATTTTTTAATGAAATTGTTAAAAATTACAAAAGAAAATGCAAAAATATCCCAATACTGCAACATCCTTATGGATGTCATGTAGGAGATCTCAAGGAATTCAAGGTTTCTAGCTTTGCAACCACTGTTGAAATGAGATCATGAGACCAGCAGTTCAATGTATAGCATACACAGCAATACTACATTAGGAAAAATAAGGCCCAGCTTCAAAGATATTTTTTTGCACACAGCATTGGCTGCAGGCTTATTCTGTCAGTAGTATCAAACAGTTTTTCTCAGTGACTGACCCTCCAGAGGATAGTTTTCAGTACCTGTACACTGCATTGCTAGCTACAACCCCTGGACTGTCAGGAAGAACTTTCAAAAAGGAAAACTGATAACTGCAAAGAAAATGTGAAAGATGAAAACAGAAGTTACAGAAACTAATAAAACACCAGTTTCATCTTCCCGAGCCATTCGTTTGCTGCCTCAGGACATCCTATCATGGTCACAATATAATCCACTGTATCTTTCTAGTTGTCACCTGAGCATCTTAAAGCTGGGTTTTTTTCCCCACTGTAGTGTCACAACCCAGGATATACACCAACATTTAATAATATTCCTATGTAGGTGTTCAAGTTTTAGCTACTGTAGTTTAAGAAGAAAATTTTGGCAATATTTTAACAGGCTGCTTTACCAGTGAGTTTCAAATAGCTGGACGTTATCTGGTTTTAATATAGCATCTAGACCCATGGCAACATTGAAAGAATTTTTGATCCAAGCCAGATTAAGGTTTTAAATAGCCTTGGACAGGGAAAAATACCAGTGGTGGGGCCAGGGGCAAGGAGGGGATATAGAGGCCATGGGAATGTCGTGTAGTCTTCAACTACCCATTGTCTATCCCACAACTTTACACAAAGGACACTTCTACAGCAACTGCTGAAAAATATCCAGAGCCAGTGAAAAAGAACGGAGAGTAAAATACTCTTTTTAGAAGTGTTACGTCATGTGGTTGTTACAATGCATGTAAATACCACTCCTTTAGAAAAAATCCCCAGTGCATCACAGGTTTTACTCAGTCTTCAGTGCTTCTGCCTTAATTTTAACAGGTACTACAGGTTCTGGAAATAAGTATGTATGTCGGCTATCAGCACCTTGCATTTTGCCCAACCTCATTATTAAGAAGAAAATTGCAATGTCTCTTTTGCAAAAAATTAACTTCCTTGCTTAAACTTGTGCTTTCACAGACTTGGGACATTGCATGTAGGCTGCTGCTCACTGCAATTAACAATCTACAAAAATAAAGACCACAACTACTTTTATGTTTGAACAGGATTCCTATTTCTCATTCTCTCTTTATCTGGAAAGCAAATGCAATGGTGTTTGCAATAATTTTTTCCTGCCTTTTATTTTTCAAAAGCAGGTGGTTCTGTTCTTAAATAGCTCTCTTAATTGATGCTCTGTCTGAGGGACACCATTCATTCATCATTCATTCATTCTCTATTGCCATGATACACCTACTGTCCTCAGATGTTACTCTGTTCATGTGCACCTTCTCCCCACTCCCCATCACCAAGGGTTGGCTCTGACCCTCCATACCTGTATAAAAGCATGGATTGCCATTCCTGACACTCCTACAGCATGTCAGGACTTCAGACAGACCACAGGAGGGTGACAGCACAGCCCTTTGCTTTCTGTTCATCAGAGACCGTAATAAAAGAGGGAAAGTTGCATCGAAAATCCCTCACTCAGCACCCTTTGTGGCGGATGAATCCACGACAGACAGACTTTGTCAAGGCAGAACTCTCTTGCAACTGTATTACTGCGTTTATATACAGAATAGGGGTCCGAGCTACCAAGCCAGGCCAGGTGTTACTTATCTGCACACATACCACACAGATGCTGCTGTGGCCGCCTTCAGCCACAACGAACAATCATGCTTCAAGCGGCTTTCCAGATTGGCGTTGCGATTCTTTTCACACACACACTAATCTTAGCTCTGGCTCACTCAGGACGACAATATTTTTGCTTTAATATTTTCTTCTTCTTCTATCATCCAAGTGGCTGGTGTTGTCTTGTTTAGCTGCTCCTACATCTTCCCCTGTTTTGTTTTAGAACATCAGATTCACAATGAGAGCAGCCAGCAACTTAGCTTCTGTTCTTCTCATTTTCTTGATTGCTCCCCAGATGATTCACAGGACTATAAGAAAAAACAAGAGAAACACACATCCTATCCCTACAAATTATTTGTACTACAGTTAGCATATAAAGGATTAGTTGCATTAATCTGATAGCTACCATTAACTAATTTAACATCTAAATTACTTGTCACAAGACAAACATAAAGTCATGAAGTGTAAATCATAACAGAATCATTATGCCAGCCAGTAAGATGTAAACTATACAAGGTTCCATTCTCTTCCTTCAATTAATGACCCAGCAGGAGTCATGTATTGCCTGTCCAGGTAGAATCATTATTTTAAATGGGTACTTCTGGATCCCACCGTGACAGTGATCTAAAAACAGGTGGGTTTAAAACACAAGCCCAGTAATGCAAATCAAATTGAAAACCATGGAATATTTCAGGTACTGTCTTACTGTCTGTTGGAGACAGCAGCCAAATAAGCTAAGAAAGTGTTAATCGGATTGGGTTCAGCACCTGTTACTGCCATGATAGTACCTGCTTTTTGATGCAACTTCTTCAATTGGTGCCATGTAATATCAGGGATGTCTTCAGTCCTCTTCCTCATGGTCTTCTGCTACAATGACAGGGTCTGCATTTTGGGCATCAGATTTTCTGTGGAGTCTTTCCAGCTCATAATATGGTTTGATGTATTTTGCAGGAAGCCACCGTGGGCCTGTTGATAGAAGAACACAAGCATATCCCCTCCCCCCATGTTATCAATTCTACTGGTCCCTGCCACAGGCATGATTCTAAAGGGTCACAGTACCAGATTTTAGGCTTTTGAGATCCATCTATTGGGTTACAAAAATGCCTTTCTACAGCTGTTTTAGACATATGGGAAGAGGAGAGATTTATAAAAATTTGGTGCATAAACTGCATTGTCTAATTGTTCTTGGGGAAGCATGTTCCCCCTTTTTTGTTTTAAAAGCATTTGTTTTAACACTAAATGTGTGCATTCAATGATTGCCTGTCCTGTGGGTGAATATGGAATACCTGTAGTATGTTGGACTCCCCATTGCTGTAAAAATTCCTGCGTTGAGCGAAAGACAGCCTGGCCCATTACCAGTTTTAATTTGCTTGGTTAAGCCAAGAATAGCAAATGACCAAGACCAATGCCTTTGTATATCTTTGCTCTTCTTCTCTGCACGTGCAGAGGCACAAATCATGTGCGAAAACGTGTCAACAGATACATGTACAAATTTTAAACAACCAAAAGCTGCAATGTGTGTTACGTCTGACTGCCAAATTTCATCAGCAGACAAATCTCTGGGATGAACACCAGAAGAAACATTGGAAGTAATCAAGGACTGACAGTCAGGACAGGCACAAACGATATCTTGGCCTGTAATAAGCAGAGGTTAAATATTTTCGCTAAAGCAGCTGCATTTGTATGAAAAAAGGCATGAGAGGCAACTGCTGACTGAAAAGTCACTGTACCCACAGTGAGAGAATCTGCTTTGGCATTTCCTTCTGCTAAAGGACCTGGCAAGGATGTATGAGACCTGATATGAGTTATAAACAAAGGAACATGCAGTGCCTGTAGTAATAGCTTCAGATTAACGAACATATTAAACAACTGCTTGTGAGAGGTGTCTTTCAAAAAGCAGAAGGCTAACCTAGGTATTATTTTCACAACATATTCTGAATTCAAAACTAAATATAGAGGCTCTTTTGAAAACAAAGTTAGAGCATGTAAAACTGCTCCTAATTCTACAACCTGAGTAGTTCAGTGTCCTGAACAGAAGATGCCCACTGACTTTTCTCATTCCGTACCAGAGCTGCTTTACCTGACTTTCCAGAGCCATCTGCAAAATCCTGTTCAAGCCCCAGGTATAGGGTGACTAACCACAATGTGCTTAGATCATATGTCTAACAGATGCAATTGTTGTAAAAGTTTGGATTTTGGCACACCAAATGCAACAACATTGAGATAATCAGCCAAGGCAGTTTGCAAAGAAAGGGATTGAGACAAAGTAAAATCAAGATCTGCCTTTTTAAAAGGAAGGAACAAAAAATCTGCATCTCGGCCTATCAGTTGCTGGGTTCTGTCTTTTCCCCTCTGTATCAGCGTTATAATCAATTCCAGGACCTGAGTTATTGCCTTTTTCAAAGAATATGGAAGAAAAAGCCATTCTAAAAAGTACATGATCTGAGAACCTTTGTCATATTGACCATTAACAGCTAGTGACTGTAAACTTATGTGTGCCACTATGAGGCAAATAGGGAAAAGGACACATATGCGATCAGCTTGCAACTTAGCAATTTTTTCAGCCACTAATTCTAGTTCTTTTTCTGCAGCAGGCGTTAAAAAGCAAGGTGAATCTAATGCAGCATCCCCTTTCAACAAGTTAAACAGATGATCAAGTTCCACTGTGGTAATAGGTCTAATCCAAATAATTGTCCCCATTAACTTCTGCAAATCATTAAGAGTTTTGAGCCGATTTGAAATTTTCAGGTATTTCCACGGTGGACTAGTTTGAATGTTTTCTTCAGTGACCTGTAGCCCATATTTTTGCAATGATTTCAGTAAATGAGCATGTGTTTTTCAAAGCTAGTCATCCTTTTCTGCATAAACTAATATATCATCCATATAATGATAAATAAAACTGTCTGGAAAGGAATCTCTGGTTGGCTGTGTAGCAGCTGAAACGACTAATTGGCAAATTACAGGACTATTCGTCATGCCCTGGGGTAAAGCCATCCACTGATACCTTTTCATAGACTCTGCGTTATTGATATTTGGCACAGAAAAGGCAAAATTATCACAATCATCAGGATGTAAAGGTATGGTAAAAAAACAATCTTTTAAGTTTATGATATGCATATTCCCATCACGAGGGAGCATTGTAGGATTAGCCGAACCAGGTTGTAACATCCCCATAGACTGCATAACTGCATCAATTGCTCTTAAATCCTGAAGAAGTCTCCATTTTCTGGATTTCTTGGGAATTACAAAAATTGGAGTATTCCAGGGGCTTGTGGATAGTATAATATGTTCAGCCTCTAGCTGCTCCTGCACCGACTCCTGAACATGTTTTAACTTTCCCCCTTTAAGAGGCCACTGATCAACCCAAACTGGTCTGTCTGTTAACCACATAAGCTTAAGCAGGGGTTTTAGATCAGTGACCTTTGGGATAAATTTTAATCCAAATTGGAAACCAAATTCCATTGTGTCATTAAATCATGTCCCCAGAGATTCGTCATGAGAGGTAAAATGTAGGGCTGAAACCAAGCTGATACCCTACCAGGGATTACTGCCTGTATAATCGACTGCTTTTCAGTGGACTTTGAGATCCCCCTATTCCAACTCCTGTAGCCAAAGCCCTTCCTAGAGGCCAATCAGAAGGCCATTGTGCATTAGAAAAAATTGAAACATCAGCTCTAATTGTTATTACAAGCATAGGCTGTTGTTTAGTAATTTCCTGGGACCACAAAATCTGAGGTAGCCCTGAGCTACCAAAACCAGAATCTCCGCTTTCTTGTGTAGAAACAGAGGGGATTCAGTAAGGCACAAGTATTAATTGAGCAATTCTCTGTGCAGCTGCAATTTTGCATGGGACTTTTGTAGCTGTAGCCATTACTTTTATTTCTCCCATGTAATCAGAGTCAACAATTCCAGGCAATACCATTATTCCTTGCATAGTTGAACTAGATTTCCCAATTATTAACACTATCAATCCTTTTGGTAAAGGCCTCACAATCGATGTATTTGTTGCATATACTTTAGGTTCTGTCATTATCAATTCTGTTGCGATTGCCAAGTCCAACCTGCTGTTGAGAGGGTGAGGTCACAGACTGAGTGTTTACACTGCAGACCCTGTTGTATTGAGGGGCATCGGGCCTTGTGGCTCCCTTGAAGTTTCCCAATACCGGTCTGCCATCCCTGTCAAATTGAGATTTACACTGATTCCCCCAATGATAGCCTTTCAAACAGCGAGGACTTAATTTACTAGGCTGCTTCTTAGTCTGTTTTTTTAGCCTCCTAGGACAGTCTTTACTGACATGACCTTCCCGAATGCAATTAAAACACTTTATTGAGGTGTTCCTGACACTGGGATTAGACGGTGCTGCAGCCAAAACATTCACCCCATGGGATTCAGCGCCGACATTCTGACAAGTTTTTATATACTCCCTGATGTCAGACACTTTGTCTCTAATAGGAGTCAAAGCAGCCTTACAATCAGCATTTGCATTTTCATATGCTAGCTGAAAAAGCAAGAGTCTGGCTGCTTCCGGATTATCTACCTGGTGTGTGATAGCATGCTGTAGCCAATCTATGAACGATACATAAGATTCTCGTGGCCCCTGTCTAACAGTAGCAAACGATGTTGTTGTCTTCCCTGCCTCTGGAATTGCCTCCAGGCTGTCACAGCCATTCCTGCTGCCTGTTCAAAAACTCTGCAGTCCAAGTGCACCTGTACTTGCGGAGAGACATATGGCCCGGCCCTGCTGATATGTTCTCATCTATGGGCACTCCATTCTGAATATTGTCTAAAGCCTGTAAAACCACCAAGTTTTGATATTGTAATTGCCATACCAAAAATTGTGCTGGTGTCAGTATTGTTTGCATTGGAGTTTTCCAATCCCAAGGCACCACAGAATTAGTAGAAGCAATCATTTCTACCAGTTCCAGTGTGAAAGGACTTTAAATGCCATTTTTCATTACAGATCTTTTCAATTCCTTGAAAATTGGATACAGAACCTGCTCACATTAAGGAGACTGATTAGGATAGTAAACCACAGGGAAAGCGAAAGAAAAATCCCCCTGCTTTAACGCTTCCCCGGTACAGAATTGCATAACTGTTTTTGCCCTTTGACAAGTATGTTTATCAGCATTACCAACTGGCTCATTCGCGAAGTCAATAAGAGGGGGTGCTGTAGGCGGCATGGAATACAGATTTTTGGATTTCTTATTATCCGCTAAAAATGTCCTCATGGCTATAAGGGGAGGGCATAAATCAGGTCCCATACCAGGATTTATGAGTCCTGTATCAAAAGGATTTACATCAGGACCATCATCTTTAACATTTTTCACTCCGGACAACTCACAAATATGTTCCCCATTGTCCCCCTTTTCTCCCTGTTTTGCAAGAACTCTTTCTGCAGGTTGTAACTGAGACAATGCTGTAAAAATAAATCTCCAAGTCACTAACGGTTCATCTGCAACATCAAGTCCCATTTGTTTCATAACTTGTAATAGTTCACCAACACGTTCCCAAATTTTACTATTAAATGAACCTTCTTCTGGGAACTAATTACAGTTACTTTTTACCTATAATAATAGGAAACTCACCTGTCTGTCACTTAAATGATAACCTGAAGATTTTAAAATCTGCTACAAAACTCGAAAATATAACTCATGTTCAAGAGAAGCAGTCTGCCCCATCTCTAACACAACCCTGCGACTCCTTGTTCAACAAGTGCCGCTGTGATCTATTCTGATAGAGCTGTTGCCACATAAAAAAATTCTCCACCCCCTTATTTTTTTTCCTTTAGTTCTTTTTCCATTCTCTCTTTTTCTCTTTTTTTATTTTTCTTTTTTCCTCTACTCACCGATCGGGTCGTGCCTTCACCACAGTGCAGAAAAACAGCTCAGACAGGGCACCAATTGCAGCAAAAATCCCTTACTTAGCACCCTTTGCAGCAAATGAATCCACAGCAGACAGACTTTGTCCAGGCAGAAATCTCTTGCAACTGCATTACTCTATTTATATACAGAATAAGGGTCCGAGCTACCAAGCCAGGCCAGGTCTTACTCATCTGCACACATACCACACAGACGCTGCTGTGGCTGCCTTCAGCCACAACGAACAATCATGCTTCAAGCAGCTTTCCAGCTTGACCTTGTGATTCTTTTCACACACACACTAATCTTAGCTCTGGCTCACTCAGGACGACAATATTTTTGCTTTAATATTTTTTTCTTCTTCTATCATCCAGGTGGCTGGTGTTGTCTTGTTTAGCTGCTCCTACAAAAAGTTCAGGTAAAAGGGGATCCCTGAACACTTTTGTTGTTTGTATGCAGTGCCCAGTTCTTCAGCCAACTCTCATATTCTCACACTTGCCACAACTGTGGCATTCATGTCCTGTAGGTTATTTCTTCATTGAGTCAACATGGAATTATGCACTTCTCTGCAAATAAATGGGAAGACTTGCATCACGTTTACAGGAAAACTGCTCACTCTGCTGCTGATGGGGAAAGAAAATAGCACGTCTTGAATCTGGCATCAGAAATGTTTACACATTGATTTTCTTTACTGTCCAGAAATTATAACAACATTCGTAAAGACTTATTTGGGTCTAGCTTTGCAGAATTCATGTTCTGAATTCAGCATACATAGTTCATGTATGAACTATGGCTCATAAATACAGAGTATATAAATACAGTAAATACATACAGTTCATAAACAGAGAATTCATAGTTCCTATTCCCCCCACCAAATTACTACCTTCTGTCTGCAATGCTCAGCTGTACAGAACAATCCTCAATAGGCTGTGGCAAGGAGCCAGGAACCAGAGATTCCTGTTACCACTTGGATACTGAATGGCCTCCTTTTTTGGGAGAGTCCATTCCCTCCAGGAATCGCTGCTGTTCTCTCTGGGAGCTTCACTTGGTACAAAGTTGCCAACAAATATTGTGCTTGAACAAATGATGTATCCGTGAATGTCTGTGTATCCCTTTGTCGGGGACTGTTGGCAGAGGGTGAGGTTGCACAACTGCTGCAGAGTAGGTGAGCATTTTGCAGCAGAACTGATGCTCCGGTGGGCTCTGGTTTCTCTAATGCTGTAACTAAGGCTCCCCTACGTGTCCATGCTCCTACCTTGGGGCAATCAGGAAATTTTTTCACCCTCCAGTGCTGTGCAAAATAGAATATGAATCGTCCTGTACAGCACACAGAACAGACAGCTCCAGATGAGAGCTGCACGGTCTGGGGATCCGTGCTTGTTAACATCTTGTGGCAATGGCAGGTCTGGGCTCTTCTTCTAGTCCTCATCCTGTTCTTTGGTGTCTGTTGGTTCCTCAAGGAATGGAGTTGTCAGGATGTCAGCAGCAGTTAGAAGGAGAGCTCTGGCAGTGACATTGTAGTGTGGGATTAGAGAATTCAGAGGGCATAAGGAACAGACAGGATCCAGGAAAAGTCAAGCAAGCAAAACTGAGTCACACCCACCCCCACCACCCATGTTGAACCACCCAGCCTCTTCCAGTACCTGGCACAAGATCCAGATGCCCACAGACTGGCCATACACGAGTGCATTGGTCTGCAACATCAGCTCGAACAACTGCTGCTCTGCAGCCATTGAAAGAGGACCTCACACACGGAGCTGTGCTTGTGGGGCTCACATCTCATGATACCGTATACATTAACACTCTGTAGTTAGTGCATTTATCCCCAGCAATCCTGAACCTGCTTTCCTGTTGCTTCAACAAACTGTACTATTCCAGAATCTGGATTTGCAAGTTATTGAACTTGACCAGACCTATAGTATTAGTAAATTGCACTAGTTGTGAACTTGTGCAAAGTGAAAATTCTCATCAACCTCAACCAAACCTACAGTGCTGAATTGGTTCTAATCAGAAATTAAGCCTATTTGCACTCAGCGTTTCTGATCTCTGAGGACGAGCCAGAACTCAAGCGGGTTTATTTTCTGCTAAATTTCTATGCCTTTTAATGCACCAGACATTCTATACCTTCCCAGGGATCTGGTGCTGCCTAACCAGATACAGAGAAAGGGCTGCTATATCGGCAGTGAGAATTACTCCTCATTATTCCTGCTTTCATCAGTGCCATCATTTCCTCAGGACTAGGTGAACATAAAATAATTCTCTTCTCCCAGGCAACTAGTGACAGGACAAGAGGACATAGCCTCAAGCTGTGCCAGAGGAGGTTCAGGTTAGACATCAGGAGGAATTTCTTCATGGAAAGGGTTGTTAAACATCAGAATGGGCTTCCCAGGGAGGTGGTGGAGTCGCCATCCCTGGAGACATTCAAGAAATGGCTAGACATGGCACTTGGTTGGTCTAGCTGACAAGGTAGTGATTGGTCAAAGGTTGGACTTGATGATCTCAGAGGTCTTTTTGAACATAAGTGATTCTGTAATATTCTGGGATGTATAAGGGAGGAAAAATGGAGCATGAAAAGCTCTCATTAAACATTTATATTATCAGACATATAGTGACTGGGAGTAGGACTGCTATAACAAGCCTTTTTTAACAAAAGCAAACAATTCTCACTCCACATTGCTTACAGTCTGTGTCATAAGACAGGCTTTCCTGTTCTCCCAGGCACACAAGCCCAAGAACACCTGTCACAGCTGCCTTCTCTGCCTCAAGCAGAGAAGATGGATACCTTACTCAGCTCTTGGACAAGTGTGGTAACTGAGTCTGTGAAGTTTTTGATGGTTTGGCTACGAACAATACAGTATGGGCATGTCCAGAGCATACACAGACAAATCTAAACCTCTTGTCTTTCCAGAGTATAAACAAAACCCTTATAGTAGATACCCTTTTCAGGACATAAGCAAGTCAATATATTCTCTTCTTCCACCAACCCTTCCTCTCTCCTTGCTTTTGAGAAAAAAATATCTGGATTTTAATCTGAGATGGCGTTTTTACAAAATGAGGATTATAAAGGAATTCAGCCAAAGCAAATATCAAAGTCTACTTTCCTGTGCTAAGAACAGAAAAAGACTGGTAGGAAAATCCTCACATAACTCGTTATCCAGTAGGTGGAAGGGCAAAAGATGAAAAAAGTTGAGAAATGGGGAGGGAGAGAGGATTCCAAGCACCATGATGCAGGAGGGCTCTCTATGAACCAGAGAGCTTTACAGTATAGGGTACAATTCAGTAAAAAGTACCTGAAATTCTGTAGAATACTGACATGGAGCCTGAGCATTCAGTTTTGCTTTAGTTCAGAGATGCTTCTTGTTCAATCCCTTTACTGGCAGGGACAAAGAGCCTCAGCATATAACCTGTTCTCATCAGTTACCAAAAGAGGACTCCTGGGATGGACTGATTTTTGAATGTTTGTATGGGCTTTGAACTCCGAAAGGACAGTCAGCGGGACATCTCAAGTTGATAAAATGCTACAGATGAAGATCCCCTCCTAGAGAGCATCAGCCTTACCCTCTGTAGAAAGGTGAATACAACCACAGGCAGCATCTGCTGAGCTGACCCTCCTCTCCTGTCTTTGCAAGCAGAGAGTTTCTCACTAGAGCGCACCCTAAAAGTAAGAAATCAATAATTAGAAAAACCCCAAACCTCTAATAAGTTGGCACTGGGACCTGAAGCCTCCCAAAGTCTTGGCTTTCTGTGAATAACAAGAGAAGGGAATTTTTTTAAGCAGTCTTCGTATCACCCAACACACTCTAATTATTTTCAAAACTTTCAAAGAGGATGGGTCCTGATACAAACTTGCTGGTCACAACTTCATTTGTGGTCATGCAGTTACTTCAGTGCCCCAAGGAAAGCAACTCAAACCGTTAGTAATTGCTGGTCTTGACTTCCACAAACCTTCCGAAGATAGATTACTTATGATATGGACCCTCTTCTCTCTTATTTTTTCATTTGTTGTCCTCCCAGTTCTTTCAGCACTCCCAGTTACTGCACTGACGAAGCTTGCGTGGGACCCACAGGTATTCCTTCTTTTTTACTTAGCATTGTGCAAACCATACACACTGTAACTCATCTTCTCAGTAAAATATGCAGGCTCGTCTTCTCCACCTGCTGTCATACAGAAATCTTGCCGTTCTCCAAACTGTTTTTATTACCTGTTTTGAAGGTATTCTATGTTTCCTGGATATTTTCTGATGGGTAGCCAGAGCTGGGGGTGCATCCTGGGAGAAGATGAGGTATTTTTCCATAGGCAGCTGTATTCTTTGCTCTCCCGGGACAGTGGCTGTGTTTTCTGCCAGTTAATATTCCAGAACTCTTTCAGAACATGATTTTCTTTCTGTTTCCCAAATCCTGGCTTCCCAGCCCCAGAATGAATTTTCTCTATCAGATGGGGAGCAGTCTGGGAGCAGCTAAGATGGGGCCACAAGGAAAAGGGATTTCAGAGCCAGGAGTGGCAGTGCCACATCGCCTCCTTGCTGTGCTGCCACTCCTCCAGAGATGCCAAGCCCTGGAACATTGGCCAAAATAGCACTTACCTTGCAGAGGCTGGCAAACCCCACACATTTCCTGACGTAATGGGGAACATCAGCAGCTCTGCCTGCCAAAATACAGTGTGAATGTTTGTGGCTGGTGGTATGAGCCTGCATCCACTAAAGAAACTGAATCTCTGTAGCCTGAATACTGCAAACCAGCATGAGGTTCTTTGTGCCTAAAGGGAAGGGGGTTAAATATTGTTAATTGCAGAAACACAGTGGCAATCTCTCCATTAACCATTCTGGGGATGGGGGATTGCAACCACTCCCAGAAAAGTTGCAATTAACTATTTCTGAAACGATTTCCCTGCTTTATATATCATTGGGAAAATAAGTTTTCTCATCTTGATACGATTAGGTGAGCATTCTGGTTTGTAATGCCACAGAAAGACATGTCTTAGAAGAAAACTTCAGTGTCCCACACTGGGCTAGATTTGTGGAGAAATAGTTTTTCAAAAGAACTTTTCATGCATTTCTTCCATAATGGGGGGGGAATATTTATTTAATACTTCAAGTAGTTGAGGAGAAGAAATCCCTATCCCTCTCTTCCTCTCAGGATTTATTTGGGGATTAATTAAGTATAACATGCCTTAGACATTATGTTGCTGAGCGTTTTTCTCATCACTCTTCTAGAGGAGCTAAAAACTGGAATATGCTGGAAAACATACCATAAAATAGGTTCTCGGGGAGAGCAGTAAGACCTAAAAGGTTGGAGAATCATTTCTTAGCGATCAGATTTCTTACAGGACCTTGCAAAAGCTGTCTAACTGTACACCCATCTGTATGACAGACTGAGAAGCTGCCATCAGTCTTACTCTTGCTCTGACGATGCTGCTTTGACATTTTGCAAAACTTTGAGCTGAAGGAAACTAAAATCGCGTTTTTGCTTGCTAAAGATGTATGTGGTCATAGTAAACTAAGGATGAGAAATGGCTGTATTCTTATCTCATGGACATCATTCATCCTGAATATATTTCCATCATCTCGAAATGTTAAGTCTGCATTTTAAAACAGAGCAAGAGGAAGAAACGTAGGCAACAGGAATGCTATAAGATGACCTGATTAAAAAAAGGAGCATCTTAACACAACTCCAGTCAAAGCAGAGAACAGCCTTGTGGCCAAAAGAAATGCAGTGAGAATCAACTGTAGCATTCAGCTGAAGCAGGACATGACAGCTGGGCGAGGAAATACAAGCTGATGACTGCCCTGATATGCACCACCTTGCCCAAATGAAAGGCTCATTAACCCTAACAAGAAATAAGTGAAGCTTTTGCATTTACTCAAAATGTATGCACCACAGGAGTGGCTCGAGGACTAGGTTTGTTTGATTTGCACTCAGCTGTCAAGGAAGACACAAGTACAGACAGTTGTTACAGCTGGTAACCAGCAATTTTGATTTATGCAAAGATGTAAAACTCTATGCTCCAGGGAAACTTCTTTGCCCTCAGCTGTTGCTAGTGGTCAGAGCTGCAGGGACTCATCCTGTTCATAGTACCTTGGCCCCATGAAACTGGGTGCTTCCCAGGCACAGCGGGTACACCCAGTGCAACACCTCTCTAAAACCAGTCCCGGCAACCTGCGATGCAGATACATGTAGGTACACACCCTGTCTGATGTGTTGTCCTATTCAGGGACTGCATCAGTCATGATGCAAGCACCCAGAGTAATGCACAGAATCATGGAATATGCTGAGTTGGAAGGGACCCACAAGGATCATCAAGTCCAACCCTTAGCCCTGCACAGGGCCATCCCCAAGAGTCACACCGTGTGCCAGAGAGTATCCATCCAAACATTTCTTGAACTCTGTCGGGGTTGGTGCTGTGATCACTTCTCTGGGGAGCCTGTTTCAGTGCCCAACCACCCTCTGGATAAAGAAACTTAGCCTGGTGATAGAACTTTTTATGTGATGTAGTGGACAACTGTTTAAATGTCAAAATTATGCAAGGGGAGCTTGCTGCCAAACAACACTGTGTGGAGCACTGGGGTCACCAGTGGTTTTGGCCATACCTGTTGAAAGCAGAACTGATAATTTAGACAGTCCTGTATTTTCTTCTAACTTGGTTTTAATAGCTAAAGCCCTTCAGAACATAATGTTTATATATCCACTTATGAGAGCAAATTAATCAGTTCCTCAGAAAGACCATTAAGTTGATTTTTTTGCCTTTGTGCATTGTAATAAATTATGAATCCAAGATTCACAGCTATTAGATTAACCTAGAAATTCAGAAGTTGCCAATATGTGAATTGCAATTTAATAAAGAACAAAAGATGGACAAAATAAATCAGATGTAATAAGAAATGATCTTTGCTGAAGTATTAAAAATAGCACAATTAGAAGCAGAAGTGTGTATCTCTTTTTTAAGTAGTTTTCACCTCATTCAGCAGTCCAACTTGGTATATCTATTTTATTCCATAGAAAAATCCCCATGATTCCAAAGTACAGATATATTGTGCTTTTCACTATACAATGCACACTTTATCCTTATTAGACCGCATAAAGCCTGGAATTTCTTGCTGTGTTTGGGGATCCTGTTGCCTTCAGGAATCCAAGTTACTAATAGTCACAACTGAAGCACCAAATTCCAGAAAACATGTAGGAAAAAAAATCAATAGATGTTGGAGTATCTGTCCTGAATAAAAGATGGAAATGTGCAAGGAAGAGTGTGCAGAGAGCTGCCATTTCTTTTTTTCTTAAACTGAAGTCACTATGAATAATGTGCACAGAAAATACTCTACTTCTGCTAATATTTGTTTCTCTGTTAAGATTTCCTAGTAGCATGCAACAATACCAACATTGTATGCCATATGTTCTACTTCCATATTCTGGGTTTGCAATGAATTGATCTAGGCCTGCTTCCAGTTTAGAATCACACTTTGTGTTTTCATTACCTTCAAATATAAATAATATGCTCTGTGTTTTTAAGATATATAATTGACTGGTCAGTGCTATTTGAAGAGGGTTGTGTTTGCTTTCCAAGGTGTCACCTTGCTTTTCCCCATAGTAGAGTTTGACAGTTCGGTGCTGCAGTTTCCACTTGTTTTCACTGTGGTAAACATCAGGATGTCTGGATGATTTCAAGTTTTCTGTTCTTAGTAACAATGAACAGAGGCTCCACAAGCTGCAGGACGTGGATGCACAGGGATTGGTACTGACCCTTTTCCTTACACATTCCTCTCTAGGTTTCTTTCTGGTTTTTTTTCCCCATGTAACTTGAATGCAAATCATGAATAAGGTGAAATGATGGCGTAGAATAAGCATCCATTACAAAAATCCATCTGTCTTACAGTACTTGACATCCATAGGGCAGCTGAACTAGTGGTGGCATGTAATGGGACTAGTAGAGTGATATACTAAGTCTTTACACTGCATTAAAAAACCAAACTTTTCACTCAAAAACCAGGCCAGAGTGTGGGAGATGGGGGCTTGGAGAGAGAAAGAGAGTAGGAGAGAGATTAAACAACCTCTGGTATCCAATGCCTGTGGATGACAGTTTCAAAAATATTTCTAAGGATATACTTGGCAGGCGGCTGCCTGCAATTTCCTTCTAGATACATACAAACAGCAAAAGTACACAAACCGGCTCTTATTATAAGGGATATAATTATCTTAATTTTCATACATGTACAAACACAGTTTATAAACTAAGGCTAAGGCACGGCTCCCATCACTGGCCCCTACCTCCTCTCTCCACCCCAGGGCAACCTTCCAGAAAGCAGCTGATAGTCACCAAGTGGAAAGGCAAAACCTAAGACCAAGCCTCTCGGCATGACATGGTTTGTGTTCCCCTGGTCCTTTCACAGCACCTGCCATACCAAAGTTTCAGACAGGGTCCTGGAGTCCTGAGGGATACAGGAGATGAGTTTCTAATGCCTTTTAAAAAGGTGTGATTGTCTCTGTACTCCAAGATCCTCTGAAAATCCTACAGTCACAGACTCAAAATGGTACATGAACCAATTCACAATTTCCTCCAGTGTGCAGCGTCAGTTTGTCTCTGGGTTTGAAATCTAATTCTCCAGGAGAGAAATACTTTGTCTGAAAAATTTATAGGCATCCATGAGAAAAGGAATTGAGGGGTCTGAGGAAGAATAGATGGCTGTGTGGTCCCATGCCAGCTGTGCAGGAGCCATACACAGCCACCTCTTCCTTCTGATCTGTGCTGGATACCCAGCTCAGGAAGCTGAGAGAAGCAAAGAGGAGGTGGGGGTAAGGGGAGAGAAGATGGAATAGGAAAAGAAGGGAAGTATGAGGTGCACAATGCTTTCGAGGGGAGTTCTGGCCTGAGGGAAGGTAGTCAAGCAGATCAAAAGCATAGAGGGAGAGGCTCCTTTGCATGGCCATGCTGCAGTGGCTCCAGGCTGGCTGAGGAAGCTCTTCAGCAATGTATGGCAGACCTTCTCTGCTGTCTGAGCTGGTGCTCTTTATTCCTCCAGCAACTTTATCTGAGGATAAAGAACAAAGGCAGGAGAAGAGGGGAAGGAAGGATGCAGGGAGCTTCTGCCTGTCAGTTTCTAACATCAAATGGCTGCAAGACTTCGGCCTGGGAACCCTTTGAAGTGTAATTGATCCTCATAAGCTACTAAAGTGAGCAAAACCTTTTTATTTAAAATGAAAAAGGTTACATCAAACTAATCGCACCGCTGCAAATGCAAAGCCATAATCCCTGAGTAGAAGCCAAGCCCTGTTGAATCCAGCAGAATACCCTCAGCTATATAGAACAGGCAGGAAGGATAACAGCAATGCTCTTCGTGACTTTTCTCCTGATCCCAAGGATTTGCCATGTATTGCAACCTTTGCCAATCATTTGAAATGTAGGCAGCTCTGGATCACCTCTAAAGCAGTGCACATAAAACAGGGAGGCTTGTTAAAATAAGAGTCAACCCCACTGCTCTCAAACACTCATGTTTCAGCGGGACATGAATTTCACGTAGGACTGATAAGTGTGCATTTCCAGTCTGGATATTGATTTAACTTTTTTTACTTGACCTGACATACTAACGCTCTACAAAAAATACCATGTACTTCCAAACAGGCTGAACTCAATCAGAAGTTTAACCTCATACAACTGACTGTCATAGAGTGAACCCTCAGATACATGTGTAAAAAGTACGATTGCATTTAGAATGAGAAATAGGAACTCAGAAAGCAGACTGATAAGTAATTCATTCACTAACTAACCTCCTAGCTACATGAATGAATGGTAATTATAGGTATCATGAAACAAAGTCACACAGTGTAACTGCACTGTAATTATATTTGCTGTATGACAGGGTGACCCAGGTATTACACTGATAAATGAGATGAAAAGCAGAAGAAAAATCCCAGCTCAGGATCCAAGTGGGTGGAACAAATCCACAATGATACCTATTCAGCAGTTTTTACTGCCTTACCGACTCTCTGCGAGAGGGATGCTCCACACATCTCTGGGCAGTGCTGGTGTGTGTATCACTACTGGAATTACAAGCATGCTGCTCTTGCTTAGTATCATCCCTGGAATCGCTACCCTCTGCTGTTACCAGTGACAGGCAAACTCCATAACACAAGTAAACTGTCAGCTGCACAAATTCTGTATTTTCCCTGCAGTATATTTGGTTCTGGCAGGCTTAATGTTAAATGGTCATTTATCAGGCTGGTGCCGAGGCACTCTGCCCTTCCTGGTCCTTGCTGCCTAAAGCTAAAAAACTGGGAAGAGGAAAAGAGATTGTTTTTATTGGGTTTATGATTGTTGGGGTTTATATATTCCTTTTGTAGTGGCAAAGCTTTGCTGTTTATCTCTGTGACCTTTCCAGTGGTTAGTCAGCTCAGAAAAGACATGGGAAACACTCCAAAACACACTAAGAAGAGAAAGGGAGCTGGAAGGAAAAAAAGCATAGGAAGGCGGTCCCCAAAGAAAAGAGACAGGATGGGAGAAGGAAATGAAGGCAATCTGGTCAAGTACATCACAATAGGATTTACATATGCCCTCTTCAAAACCCACACATTTCCAGTCACAGGCATGGCATGCTTTGCCTTTATTCCAAAACCTGAAAGATGCTGGTTGAACTTGTGGAACAGTGCCATCCAGTGCTGCTGGTGTGCCCCAGGCTGCAGCCCCACCTCTGCACCCTGATCTAGCTTATCCCAAAGCAAAGCAACCATCCCAGCAGGGCCAAGTTGTCATCATCCTTAGGGTAATCTTCCAAACTGTATTCCCTTACCTGTGGAAGTCCTGGCAGAACTCTAGCCTCCTTGGTGTGGAGAGGATTGGAGGGCACAGCTATTCTCAGTCACTGGGACATCTGGAGCATTGTAGATCACATCATCTCAAAAGATGAACCCATCCACATATTTTCTCCCCTGTTCTCCAGTCTTTTAATAACTGTAGGAGGAAGGTTTCTTATTTGCTGAATATAACAACAACTAGTTGCTTGCTCTTAGTCTTGGGAACTGTGATGTAACTGGTGTCCTTCTTCCTGGAAGGGGGACATTGTTTTTCAGCTCACAAGGGAGACAAAGTCACAGACTAGGCATGAAGATGCTGGTTAGGTTTTTCTCTAATGCTCACCACAGTTGAATTTGATGAGAAGCAGATTTCCTGGTTTTTTAAAAAACAAAGTTTCATGTCCCTCAAGGAGCCAGAAGGGATATTCTCAGACATATTTCAGTCGTGCCCTGATTTTTTTCTTTGAACTGGCTAAAACCTTCAGACTAATATTTTGAGACCCATTTCAAGACCTCTGTCATAATAAATACAAAAGGTCCGTTAATACAATAACAAAAAACTTACATGCCAAAGTCTCAACACATGCAAAAGACAGTTTTTGTCCTTCTCTTACTTCAAAGCAGCGCTTTTCTTTTTCGTGACGCTATTTCAGAACTCTGTGCAAGGCTCAGGCCAGCTCACTCCCTTTTGCAGAGGAAGAGTTTTCTTTTGTATCTATTTATCTACCCTTATCAGAGAGATATCTGGAACTTTTTCACTACTAGCTTAATTTGTAAATTTTCTACAAAATAGCAAAATTTCAAAAATAGCTTCCTTCAACTGACCAGCAGCAGAATGAACTGCAATGAATTACAAAAATAGATCTGTTGGCTTTTGAACATGCTTCAGCAAGAAAGGTTCAACTGAATTTGATAAAATATAGCCACTTTCTCTGCTAACTTGCATAGTCAGGAGAAACTCTACCTTTTGAATCATGTGAATTTGAAAGGAAATCTTTGATGTAACACACAGAATGTTGCATAGCTGAGGGAATATAAACAAACAAATGCTTCTTCTTTATTTTACTGTAGCTATATTTAGTTAATATTGAATAGATGATTTGAAAATTTAATGTAAGGATTGATAGTGGGCGTGGTACCTTTATTCTTGATCTGCAGAGATCAAGACATCATTATCAATTAAAGCAGATACTGTACCTGCTAAAGCCAAGTAGATAGCACACAGTATTTTCCATTTCTTTATGTTTCAGGTTTTTTAATAAAATTTTGTGAATATGCAGAGTAATAACACTGTTTCTGAAAAAAATTCTAACTACTGATTGATGTAGATGGAAAGACATAATAATCTCAAATCCCAAAAGTTTGGGTTTGGTTGTGTGCTGCTTCTGGACATTAGTTTTGGCTTACTTCATGGAAGAGTGTTAGACTCCAGAAATCCTTCAGGTAAAAGATTTCAATCAAGAGCTTTCAGGATGTTCAGTTTTCAGTCTTTCTTCAGCCTCCATGCTTTTCCTGATCTATTTATGTTTCTTCCACCTGCTTGGATAATCTTTAGCCATTACTTCCCATTTCTGGTAACTACAGGGCCCCTCTTTTGGTGTTTGATAGTAAAGGAATACAGCGCTGAGCATCACCTGCACTGTCCTTCCAGCACCAATCTCATCTTGGATGCATGGACTACTGTCTCTGTGCTTCACCAACCCCAGCTGCTTTCAGATGAAGATAACAAATGCCAGAATGAAAAGGCTGTTATAAGAATTATGTACAGTCCATTAAAAAACCCCCATTATTATCATTACTTGTGGTATGCCAGAGGGCTATTGTCCCAGTTTTTCTCGTTTCCAACTGAAAGAGCCACTTGGGCACAGTGACCTCTGACTCTTCATAACTACAAGAAAAGCAACACGGAAGAACTGCAGATCTTTGATGCAAATGTGTATGGTGTGCCAAGCACAGGAACGACAAGGTGAAAATCCTCACTTGCATTTAAGGACTGAAATGGAAACTCTGCACTCGTTTGTGTAGAAGAGGGTTGCTCACCCCTGTTGGTATCAGTCTATTGAGGCACTGCTGTCAGTGTGGGCAGTGA
The DNA here is from genome assembly GCA_013396775.1 of Cephalopterus ornatus. Taxonomy (NCBI): domain Eukaryota; kingdom Metazoa; phylum Chordata; class Aves; order Passeriformes; family Cotingidae; genus Cephalopterus; species Cephalopterus ornatus. Next base: position 44,132 of record VZRE01014852.1, read on the forward strand.
AACCTGCTGGCTCGGTTCTCACCATCGCTGGCTTCCTTATCTCTGCTGGGAAATGTGATAGAGAAATATTTTGTCTTAAATGTGAAGGTGGGCCCTTCTGCTTTTAGGTTCCAAACATCAGTGCCTAGGCAGGACCTGATTGACAGAAGCAGTGCTTCTCCAAAAATCTGGGGTGTGAAACAGCTCAGCCAGGCAACAAGTGATAGAAAGTCACAAAGAGTGACCTTAGGTAAAGGTCAAGTTGGGTATTTGCCCAGGGCAATATATGTCCATGAGGGGCAGACCCCCAAGCCAGAGGGTGTCACTCCAGTGGCAGAGGGACATCAAGGCCAAGCAATCTTCCCTTAACCTCTCTGGCTGCTCATCCTGCTCTGACCATCTTCGCACCTTTGCCAGATAAATCAGTAGGGTAAGTTATCCCTCTGCCATAGCAAAGCCAAGTCTCGTACAAGTCACTGAGAGACCTTGAGTCAGCCCTGCTCGTGGGTATCTCTAATTGGAACTAACAGGTATTTCAGCTGCTTTAATTCTTGTTTCATAACAAATTTACTAAAATCTCAATTTTGGACCTTAGCCAAATGGGGGTCCTCCAAATGCATCATAAAAGAGTCTTTCATACACACATTTTTTTGCCATCCTCCAAGGATCATTGGTTGCTCTTCTAATCACTCACTGTTCCCAGTAGAGCACTACATTTCACAGTTATCTCCTTCAGGAATCTAGACTTTCATGTTCTATCTTTGTATTAGCTTTTAAAGTCTTTTGGTACCAGCAATACTCCTGGTTCAATAATGTAATTACATTCATTCAATAATGAATTACACAGAAATAAAGCAAAGCAACTAAGTTTCTGTGAAGTGAAGTCACTGTGCAGCAGATTCATGCATTTCAGCTGCATGTAGTGCTTACCTTGTATCTCAATCATAAAGGATCATGATGGGAAGTCCTGTTCATTTCCATCAGTCAGTTCTCTGAGGTCCAGGGAAGGAATGCTACCCACAGTGCATCTTGCAGGACTTTGTCACATGCATTTATAAATTAAAAAGTCTTCAGCTTTCAAACAAGAACCTTGACAGACAGAAGAGCACTGAGGGGAATTATAGTCTTCACTTTGCTCAGACAATTAATATAATACAATGCTGGCTCCCCAGTGCCTCCCATCCTGCAAAGTTATGCAGGCTAAGTCTATGGAGAGATTTTTCCTTCATTCAAGATGCAAATCCTCAGAGCCCTGACTTTAGCTTTTGCCTAACTTTGGCACTGGCTGTATCCCCATGACACCTAAGATCCCATCAGTAAAGCTCTCTAGTTGCTTAAATTTCTGCTTCTGGGTCTGTCCAAATATACTCAAGTCCTGACAGCACTGAACAACTCAATATTTCAGTCCTACAGGGATTCACAGATAAAGCATTCCCCTTCTAGCAGCTGTATCCGCTAACTGGGATCCCATGGGAATTTTGACAATCCAGAGCCAGCACAGACCATGGTTTCAGGAAGGGGATGGTGAGGTGGTATAAACTACCGCTGCTAAAATAAGGAAGATGGAGGGAGAAAGAGGGCCAAAGCATTTCCAAAGAGCTGGCTGTGGTGTGTTTCTGTTACTCCTGAATATACCAGCAAATCCTAGGGATTTTTTTTCAGGAGACTTTTACTTAACCACTAAATATTATGGATAGCAGCTGGGGCAGCCAGCTAGGTAATTGATGCCTGGGATGCGCAGCATGAATGAAGGGAAGTGCCCCCATCATTCAAAATTAAACCTGTGGCTCCTGCTCCTGTCTTGGCATTTGCTGCTGGCCATCTCAGAGAGTCTCTGACTCTGGGTGATAGCTTTTGTAGCTCAAATTAGGCACCTAAATATCCATTTAGACAGGCTTTTCATTTCACTGGGCATCAGAGCACCTAAGAGCTAAGCACTGAAACACTAGAATTGAGTTCTCTGCATCACTCGGTCTCTACTTTGCAAGTGAGTTTTCCCTGGGAATCCCATTTTTCCCTGTGGGTAATAAAAAGCTTGCAAAGCAGCAAATTAGCTCTCTGGATTTAATTATGCATATGCATTAGTAATGGGAGTAATTGCAACGTCTCAGTCATATTGCACAGTGTACTTACTTGAAACCAAGCTGAAGACATACCACTGACAGCTACAGGAAGACAGATCAGATAAGAGGACACCAGGTGCAATGAGGCTACAAGATTGTTATCTCACCTGCTCTGGTAATTAAGGGCAACAGCTCTCACCGTACAGATCACAATTCTCTCTGTCACTCCCATCAGATAGTCATCCCTGTGCAAGACATCCTCTTGTATGAAAGCTAAAGAGCTGCAGGAGGAAGTGTATCTCCTTACTGTGTGTTCATGAAGAGCCTCAAACTCCCTGACTGCTTTCCTGGAGCTGCCTGTAGAACAGGGGCATGCACTGGGTATTTGTGGTCTTACGCTGAAACATCCCGGGGCTCATGTCTGCTCTGTTAATTCTGTGCTGCCATGCAAAAGAAAACAAATATGCAGGGAAAAATTAGTCCTCATGCACCAAGTTGTCCCAGGACACAATCCTCTTCCTGCACTAAGCTCAGCAACATAATACTCAGCAACACAGTGCACCAGTCATCTGTTCACTCAACAAATTATTGATTATTAAGTTGAACTGAATGAGGGAGGGAAACCAGAAGTGTTTCCCGTGGGCCCTGTGTGGTGCTATGAAGTACTGGACATGGTTTTTGTGTGTGACTAACACAGGCTGAGAAAGGGAAGCTTGGATTAGTCCAAATTTGTGGAGAAACATATTTATTTCCTTCTTAGTACAAACACTTGCTGAGGCAGAACACTCTCTATCACATGCAGTTTTGTCTGGTTTGCTGTCAAACCCTCCTGGGTCCTCTGTTGGCTCTCCCAGAACAGTCAGCACTGCCACTGTGTTTCAAAATAATCACTCATCTCCAATATCCTTCTCCTTTCTGAAGGCCTGAAGGTGTTTTCATCTTCTTTGACATCATGCCAGGTCTTAATTCCTTGATCCCAGCAGTAGCCTTGAAGGTCTGAAATGCACCCAGTGTCCTCCGAGCTCACCCTCCTCATGTCTGTATTTTTATACTTAGTAACTCAGAAAATAGCAAATAATGGAAATTTAGCAGTTGTCCTGTCATTTGCCTTCATCAGATACGGTCAAATTTAAAGATCCAAAACAAATTACTGAAGAAACACGTGTTCAGATGACACAAAAATGTATTCAGAGAGGGATGTGTAATTACACTTGAGAATTAAAAAGTAGACTATACACTCCTGAAAACAATAATGCTACTGTCAACTTGAGGTTTTATTTAGAATGTTAAGTGAAATCGCAAAATTTTAGGAGTTGAATTTTGTGTAGTATTGACAACATGGAAGAGAAATTCTTGGGCAGGTCACAATCCTCTGTGCCAACACGTTTAAAGTCAGCCATTTACTGGCAAAAGGGAAGGGCAGTTCTGGAGTGTGTACGTATAACCAGGTACAGTGATCTGGAAGAAATACCAACCCTTTTGGTAAAAATGGTATGTCTGTCACAAACCATAGGTAGGTCTCATGAGGTGAGGTGCTGATGGTAAGGACTGACTGATCTATGGACCTAAATAACATGTGGGGGAAGTAATACTAATTCTAAGGATATCAAAGACACACTTCAGCTGTGGGATGTGTTGTGTATGGGTGACAGGGCAATAAAGTGACTTGACAGAAGCTGTTTAATGCAAAAAGGTTTTACTATCTTATTCTTCTCCCTCTTTTGTGTTTGGCTGACATTTTTCTTGCCAAAGAGATTTCAAAATGAGTGTGTAACACACCTCCATCTCCAGTGACTGGAAAAAACTGAATATGTATGTGTGTGCTCAAAAACCATTTTCCATCAGTGTAAGCAAATATAAATTTACATGACAAGGAAGAGCACATGCATTTATGTATGGAGTTCAAGTGAGAGACACCAACCCAAGAACAAAAAAGATCAAAGTGCCACTCTGCATAAATACATGCTAACTGGAAAAAAACATGTCACATTTGTAGTCAAGAAACCTTCTAAAGCTGTGTATTTCAAGTGAAATGGTACACTACTGGATAAAACATGCTCCTGTCACTTTTTCTATCTATAGATGAATTATCTACATCATCAACTTACACACCTTTGGCCAAGACACTGGAACTAACAGGGAGGATTTATGAAGAGTACAAAATCTGTCCTGTATTTACCTAAAACACATCCCTACAGTCATAAGTGTGGAATGAGATAACACCATTCAGCAAACTGTTCATGCGGAGTCTGGCATTTCCCTTTGGGTACGGCAGAGACAAAAAAATGCATGCACAACCCAAGATCTAAATAACAGAAGGGACTTTCAGCACAGTTAATTAAAGCACTGAGGTAGTTATCTGCCAGTGTCCACTCATCACAACAGGAAATACTGTCCTTCTTTAAAGGTTCAAAATTATGCAGAACACAAATGCATTCTTTCCTCTCCCCCCTCCTTCTACCCTTTACCACAAAGATTTGTTTTTCTTCTGAGAAAAAATGACATCTATTTCACTATCCACTTTTAAGTATTTATTTAGTCTTATTGAGTATTCCAACTTAGTATTCCTTAGCATTCCAGCTTCCCCCATCCTTTCACCAGAGTACATTAATCCTGATTGTTGAAGACTAGAAATATGTTGTGGGTGGGTTTTTATTACCTTTTCTCAAATCAGTGTGATATAAACATAATCCTTAGCCAGTGAATCCTGCGATTCCTCATCAACACAAGGAGCAAACACAGTCAGGACTTACTGGCCTGTGGGAAGCTCCATCTGAAACAGTGGTAAACTTATGCTGCTGCCCTTAACAGCCCTTAAAGAGAGCAGTTATACATATATGTATAAGTATACATATGTGTGTGTGTGTGTGTATTTATACACAAACATACACTGTAAAAGAAGAGGGCGGAGACAGGTGAATTTGTAAAGTGATGGCTTTTCCTTCAGAGAATTGTCTGAATAGCAAAACCACCATGGGAGAGCTCCATAAAGCTAAAAGCAGTGCTGGCCGGAGGGATGAAGCTGGTCCACTGAAGGAGTCACTCTGAAGCAAGTTTGCTGCAAACATAAGAAGCTATTATTTGAGAGCAAGGCATCACATAGGATGAAATAGGGCAGAGATGTGCAGAGCAGGTATGCGCTGCCCTCAGACTGGTTCTCTGCATTCCCCTGCTGAACTTGCTCATGACATCCCGAAGCTGTCACTGACATTGCCAGTGCTGGAAAGAGGGTAGAGCTTGCTCTCAAACAGCTGGGAAAAAATAACTGCCCTTTAGGACTGGAGGGTTAAGCAGTGTATGGAGGGAAAAAGGTCCAGCCATCCTTTTCCAGTTCAGAGACCACCTATGAGCTCTTCTAAGTGGTGACCTAAAGATAATTTATTCTGCATTACACTTTTATTAAGCATTAGTGCCCTAATTAAAATGATTCACAGTTCTTTTTTTAGTTTTGTTTCTGTGTTATCCCAGCTGGTGGTGGAAAACAGGATGAAGGAGAAATTTTAATGCCCCTTTATATGTCTGACAAGAGACAGTTTATCTGCTCTAGCTATCCCAGGAGTCCTGTCCAGCTTTCAGTTCTGCTTCCACCACTGGCACATCATATATCCTCGACTTTTAGGGCCAGATTTATCTCCTCTCCAGGATGGAAAAGATGGCAAAGGACAAAAGGACCTTTTTCCCTCTCAGCCACATGCTGGCAGGCAGCTCCAGCCCAGTGGCACTGAGTTGCTGCATGGTCAGCCCCGGGGTTGGCATTGCTCTCTGAAGTGCTGTGAAAAAGGACGGTGGTGGCCCAGCTGTCCTGCAGCAATACGATGGCCCCACGGTGATGCTGTGCACCGGCCAGTCCTGCCACCTCTCTCTGCCCTGGGACCAAGCAGTTTTCTTATGTTGTTACTACAGTGACAAAACCCAAGGGCGTCAGAGTTTTTATCAGATAGCTTAAACCTCTGTATTTTACCTCAGGTTGCTGAAGTCCTCTTTCAACACTTTACAGAACTACTGAGTGGCTTATTTATAGTTTGACCTCAAAATCAGTTCAGATTTCAAATGAGTTTCAAAAAAATTTCAGGCAGGTCAAACCCATATGATTATGTCTTGGAAATGGCTGCCCACAATTCTCAGAACAAATCCCCGGGGCTTTCTACAGCTTTTATTCAAACAGTGGGCAAAGACTGCAATTGTTTGATGCAGAATGTCTGGTATCCACCCTCTACCACTCCTTCAACACATACCCTTAAATATAGAGTTTTCGAATGGATCCAGAAAGATTATAAATATAAAAGATAGCAAATATACTAACCTACTAACTTTCAGATAATTCAGATCACAACAAAATCAGTAACACTGATATAAAACAAGATGAAAAAGCAAAGAAATAATTATACAAAAGCAGTGACAGTAAAACAGAAAGGATTGAAAGAGGAATGCTCATGTGAAATTTAAGATCTCTGCAGTGCTCAGTTTGCATTTTATCCCAGGTTCTGTGTTCAGATGGAGCCACGTGCGCATCTTGGTCTGTCTACAAAGAGAAGCAAAATCTCTGCTGACAACCTGCAGTCACCAGCTATATTTATTTTGGGGCTCGGTGAAAACAGACTTTGTGAAGGAGCAATGAGGAAGGGGGCAAGATAAAGGCTATCACCTTCAAAATGTACATGCACTTAAGTGGGAGTTACTGCAGTAACATGAGCAATACTAATGCCAACGGAAGTCCTCTCAGTTCTTCTTACAAGTGTCCCTTAGTCTTATTTCTTGCATCATCTCCTGGTGATATTTTGCAGTAACTGGCAGTTGTGGATGACAGAGTATCCACACAAAAAATTTTCTGTGCAGGAGAAACACTCACTGACAGAGCATCTGTTCATGGGGGATCATCCCTTGTTCCTACAGGTACCTCCACTGAAGCAATGAAGTCAATGGGATGACACTATTGATGACATAACTTATATTTAAGAAATCAACTGTGACCATCATTGCCAACATTGCTCAGGAAAATTCAGAGTGAACAGGGTACTTCCTAGTAATAAAAATATGTACTGCACACCTGAACTGTGGTGAATGGCAACTCTAACTGCCTTCTGGGGAGCCTGTTCAGGAAAGAGCTTTAAAATTTTGCTGATACAAATAAGCAGCAGCAAGATGAGCTGTGAAATGGGTAATAACTTATACTGTAGATCATAATAATCTTCTGTCTATTTTAGCCATAGTAGAGTGTTGTTACCAAGAGAAGATGGAAATAAATTGATATCTAAATTTTTGTAGGGCAAATTACTTTTTTGCTACAGTGGTTAGTGTGAGTTACAATGAGCGTAGAGTGAAAATTATAGAGACAGTCTATGCTGTTGTCCCTGTATTTTTAGGAAGCACCATTTTCATAAATTTTCTTGGCCAAACAGGAATATCTCTCAGGTCACACATTAAATAAGAGTATATCTTCCACTTTTCTGATAAGTACAAAGAAGGCTGCTAAATTAAGAGAGCATATCAGAGTTCAAATGCTTGTATAAAGGAATTTGATACCTTCAGAGGAATTTTTCCTCTAAAAACAGGATAAAACTAAACAATGTTCTAAACATTTCTGAGGGTTTCCAAGCCACATCAATCAGGAATAAGCTGGTGCCATGCACCTAAAAGTCCCTGCCATGGAGCTGTGGCAGAACAAGGCATGTGCATGGGAACATGTCTGTGTGACAGTGCCCAGCTCTCCTGGCTGTGTTAGAGAGAGCCAGCAGCATGTCTCTGAGCTGCTTTAATTCAAAGCAAATAATTTCACTCCCAGCACGGGAATGTGTTTGAAATAGTACTGTGTCTGTGCCTTAATCCATCCCTCTCCATTCCTGGGAGGGACATGGAAATTTGGAATGATTCCCAGGTTTAGGTGGCAGCAAGTAAAAGGCTTTTACGCTGCTCAGTCCTGCCAGGAACCTGCAGTAGCCACTGGCTCTGGCAAATGCTGTAGTTCATCTTGTGAGGGGAGAACTCTGCCAGGGTTTTTTGGAAGTATTTGTGGTTTCTACAGTTACTGGCTCATGTCATGGATAGGCCTGCATTTGTTGTCAGCCTTGTGATGCTTTCAGCCCTCTCCTTGAACACATAGCTTTCTATTGCCTTTCCAAAAAGTAGAGCTGCTAAGCAGGGAAATTACTGGGAAGGCTTCCCTAAGTACATCTAGTCCCCAGCAAACCATAGCAATCAGTCTAACAGAGAAACTTAACAGAATCTTTCTAGTAACTTTGTTGCACTAACTGCACACTAGCGGTGTTACTCAACGTAATTCAACTCTGCTCTAAGTCCCCTCACCAAAACACCCTGGATTTTCTGCCACCTGCCTTGCTCCTCAGTTATTAGCTGACACGAGGCTCAGCCATTCTACCCTTATCCCGCTTGCCATGCTGCTCCAGAGGTGAGGAGCGGACACAGCAGAGAGGATAATGACATTAACAGTGCAAATGTCCTACAGAAAGCAGATTAGGAGCTACATTTATTCATTTCTCTGCTATGCTAAAACATACAAATATAAACCTGACTTACTGTCAGTGGGCAAACACACTAGGCCTGAACATACCAACCCCCTAAATAGGAGAGACCAGGGAAGAGGTTCTGGAGCCACACGTGGGCAGAATGGACAAGCTGCAAGCTGGTGTTAGCTCTTCAAAGAGGATGCTGCCAGTCCTGCAGCTCTAGATGCAGAGGAAGGTAGGCTGATGAAGCAACATCGTGTCTAGCCCACAGCACACAAGGTAATAAGAAGGGATGGAGCAGAATGGAAATACTACATGCAAAATGTTAATGAAACATATTTTGCTTTTTCACAAAAGAGAAAAAACCAAGACCTCGGAGAATTACAATAATTCCCTTAAGACTGACTTAATGTGTGTGTCACAGTTGAGGTATTTACTATTAAATACAAGCTATTTACTAAGTTTTTCTTACAATACTGTAATTTCCTCTTTTTAGTGGCTTTATTGGAAAACTTTCCTATTAAAGTTGGTTGTTACAAGTTGTCCTTATGTAGAAAAAAAGATAGCCAAGTACACAAGGTGCGAGGATTACAGTGCACCTGAGTTAAATAAATGCTTAAAGCACTTTGGTGGATGGCTGAAGTGTTAACCAACTTACTGGCTTTGAACCGTGACCACTTCCCATTCATCCTCAGGGGGAGCTCAGCCACGGGTTCCTCTGACAGTGTCTACAGCACAGTTCAAACTTCTCAACAGCAAGAGGTGCCAAGGTTGGATTATAAAACTGATTCATGCTTAGGCTCTCAGGAAATCAACAAGTCTTTAAGAAAACAACAATACCAGCATGAAAATGCTTCAGTTAGCAGTGATGATCAAAAGGAAACTTTACCTTGGTTTGTCTTTTTTCCTCAGCATGGAGTAATCCTATAGGAATTCTTTTCTAAAACTGGCAGATGTATGCAGAACTGTTTTTTGCTCCATGTAAAGGCATATGGGTACAGTAGTTACGCCATTGATGCTCCCAAATTGGAAGAGGGTGATGCAAGAATCAGGTACTGATGAACGAGGTAATTTCATGGTTATACTGCTGTTCCAGCTTGCAAGTGCTACATGCCACAGTGCTGCATGTGCATTTTCCATCTCTGGATATGGGGAAATATGGATGAAATCAAGAAGAAATCTGCTGGAAGAGCTATCAAAAATTGGAAGCAGTGGATACCATGACCAACCTGGCGTCTGCCCAAGGGGCAGCTGGCCTGAGAACAAGAACTTGAAGGCACTCCAATATTAAATATTAAACCTTCAGAACTTTTTCCATTCATTGTTCAAGCAGGACAGTACTGCACAGGCTAATGGACTGTACAGCTCTTGTAACAGTGGTTTTTGCTATACTACACTGTTAATGCTGAATTTGTTTGTAAAATCTGGGTTGGTCTCTGGTATATAGTGACCATTTTGCACATACATAAGCTTAAAATTCACCAAAAATAGGTACAGAATTAAGTTAATACTATCACAGTGTATTCAAAACCATGTGGCACAGCTTCCCTGCCAATGTAGCTGTGGCAGGGAGGTGAGGTGGACTGTGCACTGTTGACCTCCACACATGATTACAAGTTGCCTTCCAACCTGCCTAATGATGAGAACTTAATGTGGAGCACACACAGAAGGAAAAAAACCTAAATGTGATTGTGCCATTTCAATGAGCCTAATTAGCTAATAAAGGTCAGCCTCATTAGAAGCTCTTCAGGGAAGGATCCACTGAAAGAAATTAAACAGCAAAAGAATGTTAACAAGCAGTCCTCCCTCGCCTGCACCAGGCATTTCAAGGAGGACTCTAGGAGGCACCAGGTTTCTTGAACAAGCCATGAAGGAAGGTGTTGATACAGAGGCATTCTGTGACAATAAAAATGCATTTCTTAACTGCCAGAAGATCATTCAGTGTTGTGCGGAGGGTCTCTACTTACTCTCTGCACAGGATATTCTACAGCATCTGGCGTCATGCTCAGCCTGTAAAGCTGGGAGGAGAAGGAGGAAGGGAGGACATTCAGAGAGATAGCATTTTTCTTCCCAAGTCACTGGCATGCATGATGAAGCCCTGCTTTCCTGGAGAACACCTGTCTGCCCACGGGAAGCCATGAATTCCTTGCTTTGCTTTGCTTATGCACACTAATTTTGCTGTACCTATTAAACTGTCTTTTATCTCAACTCATGAGTTCTCTCACTTTTACACTTCTGATTGTTTCCCCCATCCAATTGTGGGGGTGAGTGAACAGCTATATTGGGCTTAGCTGCCAGTGGCAATTAAACCATGACACATCTTCTTGCCTGAGACCACAGAAATTTGACCTAGTCCTCAAAGGGACAACCACCTCACTGGGGTTGGACCGATGCAGAGACTAATATTCCATGTCGACAGTCACATGAATGGACAACATATCAGCCTGTCAATCTTACAGTTATGTAATGCATGTCCCTACACGGCACCTCCTGGCAAAACAGAATAGTAAATACGTAGGAAGGGCATGGGTTCAGGGCACCCTCACTTCTATTGGGGAACAGAGTAATGTAGGACAGGCTTTCCCCCCACAGGGCTGTTGTGCCTCTTGTGGCTAGATCTGCTTGAACAGAAAGGTTTAGAAGAAGAGACTACTGGTCCAAGAGATCTATACTATGAGATGCACAGCTGCTACCCAGACAAAGAAAGGGTTAAGGGGAGAGTAATTTCTTTACCAATGCTGAAGATGAACTTCTTTACCACTGATCCTGGAATGTTCAGCAAGCCCTCAGGATCCTGAATTGTGTTCTCTGGCCACCTTCCCCATAGGATGGAGGTGCTGCATCATTTGATGACTGTAGCATCGTTCCTTCTTGTTGGGTTTTTCTCTAGATGCTTCGTGCAGCTTCAGGGGAAAACAAAGAGAAGAGACTGTAAAACCTCCCAAGCATCCTTTAAATGCTGCTGTCTATGACAGGATGCATGTGGGGATGTCTTCCTTCCCCTACTGGGGAAAGGAGAAATACATTTTGAATTTGTTCGTTCTTTTGTGGAAATCACAATCAAGATTAAGAAAACTTATTCAAATTGACATTTTTAGGTAGCCAACATATTAAAAAATTCCCTGCAATCTTTTTTTGGAAGAGGAGAATAAGTGGAGGAATCAGGGCTATATTAAGCAAATAAATTAATGAACCCCCTTTTTTTTAGATTTTAGAAATAATTCCCTGTCAAAATGCTGTGATTTTTTTGCTTTGTTTACTTTGCAATTTGTTACTAAAATAAAAATTTAAAATCTCCGTAAACATTCACTTTAATATCCAAATTTTACAGAAAATAATTTTAATTAAACCATCTTGACTAGTTCTTTTCACAGTCATGGAGCCCTTTGTGAGTGATGCCCTGCCTTAGTGGTACAGTACTGAGTTAATGCTGGCGTGGGGCTTACAAGGGTAACATTTGTGAAAACTTCAGCTTTTATGTTTTCTTGCTTGTTATTAAAGACAGATTTAAAGGGGCTTTGAGGCCCTGAAGTGGTCCTTTCATTCCTGATCGAGCAATAGCTGTTCATGGAGACCCGTTTTCCCCACCTTGTTTTTATACAGATGTTTGCTAGCTTTTTTTTTGCTGTTAAAATTCAGCTTTGTCCCTCGCTGGCCAGAAGCAGTTCTTCACTCAGTGTCACCTTGCCCTTTTCCTACCTTTGCGTTCTGCGTTTTTTTTTGGAACCCAACCTTTTTGGAGAGGATGTGCAGGCAGCAGGCAATAAGCAGGGAGCTGCTCCACCCAGTGGGTGCAAGCAGCAGGCACCACACATGCTTCCTTAACAGAAAAGTGTAGGAAACCTAGAGTGGAGATGTTTGAGCAAAGGATGCGTACTCTGGCCTCTCAGGGGAGGTCATGTCCCATCATGTCCCATTTTCAGCTGCTCAGACTCCAAGTGACATAATGCAGTTGGAAAATTAGGTCTGAACCCACAGAAGAGCTGCATCCAGCACAGTGTGACTCATGATGCTGAAGCTGGATGCTGGCTTGTTGCCTTGGGCCTGTCTACAAAGGCTGGACAGTTGCATGGTCGCTGTCCTGGACAATCCAAGGAAAGCCAGGGTCCCTGGGCTAATACTAGTAGGTCTGAAGCCCTGGTAGCTGGCCCAGCTGAGAGCACATGGTGCATATAGCCCTGGCAAGGGAATGATGGAGCTGCCACAGCTGAGCACAAGCAGGGCTCATTATACCAAAGGTAGCACATTGCAAATATATTTGTGCTAGTCTGACTCCGTGAAACCTGGCTGTGAATAAAAGCAGTCCTTACTTTTAGTAGTACAGTATATCAAAGCTTGTGTGTTGAACACACATGCCCATAAAGCATATATGATATACTCATAGATGGGGGCCACCAGGAAAATCCGCTTCTGTCTACACACTGGCCCTTCCTTCTCATGGGCTTGGCACTGGGAACAGTCGGGCAGGCTTTGTATCAGCCAATACCAGGGGCTCTGCATATGAATGATGTGAAGCCTGGGCAAAAGCACTCTTGCTCTGCTGACTCACACAGTCAGGCAGTCCAGACCAATCTCAGCAGCAGCAGCTCTGAAATATCAGCAGCCAAGTCCCTTGGGGAGAGGATAATAACTCAAAGGAGGGACAAGGTCAGAGGATATGCAGTTTATAGAAACGCTTTAAGGTTGAAACCAAGTACAGCAGTATTTTGGGAGGAGGTAAGCTTGGACAATAAACCACTGAATAGTAGAAGCTACTGAAAATGAGTTGCAGAGCTGGATTCCTGCCTATCCCTTTCTGCAAAGGGATAAATCTGAGGAAGATTTTTAAAATTATGTTGTGACACAAGCAGCCCTAGATGTAAAGAGAAGACTCCTCTGTTCCTTACGTACAACAGCCGGTTAAGGCTTGACCCTCAAGTATACATTGCAGGAGACTAGAATGACTCCAGGCCACTCCGTGCCAAAACAGCTCCTAGTTCATCATCTAACCTTTGCATTTTTAGGCAAGAGTCTGCAACATTACTCTGTTTCCTGTGTTAAAGCAGAGTGCTGTTAATATTATTATTATTTGATAGCTTTATACTGCAATGACTGTGAGAGAATCAGGAAAGTTCATTGAATTGTACATGGTGCTACACAGATCTATAACTGATGGTGCCCCCTTGAAGCATCCCTGGTGCCTTACAGTGGACAGGCAGAATAAGCCCTAGCAGCAGGTGGTTTAGTTTGGTGCATAACAAAGTGTGGCAGGCATTATTCTCTGCTAACCAGAAACTGCGATTGGAGCTCTTCGACGCCTTCCTCCCTCAGGTTTGGTTGCATGGAGGGCCTGGCAACGTCAGGCGACTTCTCTGCTCCCCTAGGCTGCTGAGGAGGTGCTGAACACAGACTTGCAGAGAACTGGGTGAGCGCTGGAGCCTGGGATCACATCAGGGTTAGGCTTTCACAGAGAACAGGCTTCCTACTCCTGAGAAGACCTGAGCTAAAGGAGAAGGATAAAAAGTCAGGGGAACCCATCCCAAGCATGCTGTCACTACAGCATTAAAACAAGCTTTTAAGCAGGGGCAGCCTCTGTCCATGTCTCCTCTCCAAATTCACATCAGGCTTTAACAATGCTTTTGACTTGAGCTAGCTGGCCTGGTGTGGACCACACACTCAACCCATTACGTTTTTGCATCATTAATAATCTATTCACTTGGCAATGTGGATGCACGAAAACCACATTTATTTCAGACCTATGTGTTAAGTTTTACGAAACTGTTCCACAGCTGCTGCCCAAATGAATGAATTGTTGTAGGGAGATGTAAAGATTCCCAACTGCAAATACACATGTATTTGTTCTCTGCTCTGTAACACTGCTATGCACAGACTGCCAAGTACTTGCGGGACTGATGAGCCTTTTTGACCTGGCTTCAAACACTGAGAGCTCTGGGAGACAGAGCAATGTGATCTGTCAGAGGTGGTGAAAGAGGCCATTTTGATCTGAAGGATGAGGCCAGAGGAAAACGTGATGTATATCAAGCTGTCCCCTTGAATGTCAATGTGATCTCTGGACCAGCCTTGCTGACTACCATCACCTTTGGCCTCCTGACAGGCCCTTTGTTTCCTCATGGTGCAGCTGATGGTCTCCCCGAGAAGAGCAGCTAGGGAACCTGAAATAACTTGCATTTGCTGAGCAGAAAGACCTCTGTGTTTAATTACCCTGCATCCTCCTTGCTGGGCTGCAGCACTTGCAAAGGTTAAGTAGGATAAGGACCATCACCATGTCATTGTGGCAGTAGTGATGATGCAAAGCACTGCAAATGCCAGGAGGAGAGGCAGGTCCCTGCACAAGTTGCTACTGGTATTATACAGTCTCTTTCCCACAGTGGCATTAGCAGGTCTTGAGGGAATTGCATTTTGCTCACACAGAGTCCAGGAGCTTCAAAATGTTTCTCACAAGCAGAAGGATAATGAGGATGAAAGAAACAAGTTCATCAGAGAAAGATACTGGCTTGGCAGGTTACCTGTTGGCATTCTCTCACCTTTTTGTGGATAGAAGTGCAGTCAGTTTTTGATGTTACTTCCAGTTTTGCTGATCCCCACTTCCTTTTCGAAAAAATGAGACAGTTGCAGAAGGATGAATTTCCAGCAGCAGGTAAATGCAGTATTGTCTCCAATTCTTGCTGCTTGTTGCCCGGAAGACCAGAGGGTACTACATACCACTTCAGTACCAAATCCTGTCTTGCGCCCTGGGGAAACTGTAGAGATAGAATGCTCTTCAGCCAAATCTGTAAGGACAAATTTTTCACCAAACTGCTTTTTCCTTTTCAGCTTGCTCAACTGAATACAGCTGAGTGCTTCAGCTCTGAGCCTACTGTAGAAAAAGGGTTGAAAGATTTTCATAGTGATGACAACAGACATACACAAAGGGGCAAGAACGGGCTGGCCTTCAGGACATTGCTGGGGCACAGGCCTACAGAGCATACACCTCCTCCCGTTACCCTTTCTTTTTAATCAGTGTGCTCAGTGTGGCTGCAAATCTGTGGTCCCAAGCAGCAGTAGCAGCCCTACACTGCATCCAACTGCTCCTTGGGTCCAGTGAACTGCCAGCTGCCTCTAAAAAAGAACCTCCTAATGGGCCAAAAACTCTGCCTCATAAGCCCTGTGAGCAAGCCATCTGTTCATATATGGATGATGTGTTCCAGCATTGTTTTCATACTTACCTAACTTACATAAATGGAAGTATCAAAAAACAGTCAATCATTTTCTTTTAGCTAAGGAACACTTGCAGCAGCAATTTTACAGATGATGCTTATAGGTTAAATTGACCCCACCTCCACCTTACACCCAGCTGAACAACTGAAAACTTCATCCCAAGAAACACTAAGGCACAGCTGGGGTATATTCTGCTTCTGCTGCTATTTAAAGATTAGCAACCACAACCATTCGTCCACAACAGTGGATGTAAAAAGCAAGAACTGCATATTTCTTATCACTTGACAGCTGATTCTACTCGCTGAGAAGAAACTCTGCTGTCTACAGCCTTGATTCAGCATAGCGGGAGGAAAATGGCCTGTGACAATCACACTACACATCTAGAACACCTTACATCCACAAAAAGGTAGAAGGAGAAACAGCAGTTGTGCAGAGCTGCCGCTTACAGAAAGTTAAAGGAGCATTCTTGAGAAAAGTGAGTTTTGCTAGAAAACCAGGATGTGCAATTCTTTTAATCTCTAGCCTGCATCTGTGGAAGATGTGAGAGGAGAATAGGAAAATCATGCAGTAAGAGCATTACATGCTTGCTTTTACCAGGGAACTGCTGCCAAACTACCAGCATGCTTTCTTCTTTATCATGACAGCTCTGTAATATCAATAGCATTTACTTGTCAAGAAACACACAGTTGCCCCTCAGAAACACAGCTGAAAACCAAAGATAAATCAGCCCTGATTTCTTAAAGCAACAGAATGCAACATTTAAGCGGTAAATAACATGTGGACTACAGATTAAAACCAATAATCGTAAGGTTCAGGATCTTCTTCCCAGCAGACAGTACTCAGGCCCACAAAGGAGAGCAATTTATTAAAGTAAACTGGGCTTCAACGCAGTCCCCAAATGTGTGGCTGCACCATCTCTTTTCACCTTTCCAGCACTAACACGCTCCTGGCACAGTGCTTTTTATTAGCAGAGAACACCGCCCCTACGTGACATTTTTTATAATCAGATTTCAAAACATTTCACAGAGAAAGTGGAGCTCCCGTGCCCCCTGTTCTCACTGGCCTCTGAGACAGAGACACGAAATGACTCGCGCAAGGTTGTTCCCACAAAACTCCCCCCCAGGCCGAGGCGGGGGCTCGCCGCCGTTGGCGCCAGGCACCAGCAGAGGGCGCGCCGGCCCTTCCCAGCTCCCGGCGGCACAGCCCGCAGCCGAGCCGGCTGCTCGCCTCACCAGAGACGTCGCGGCTGCTCGCCCGACACGGGGGCATCGCGGCTCTTCGCCCGACCGTCTCCGGAGACAGCCCTGACAGCGAAGACAGCCGTGCCCGAGAAGAGAGGAGGCCGCGCGGAGCGGGCCCGGAGATGGCGGTGACCCGGGAGGTCCCAGGTCGCGTCGGCGGCTCCCCTGGCGCTGGCGCGGCTGAGCTCAGCAGCCTGCAGCGCCTGGACACGATCTGCCCAACCCGGAGCTCCTGCTCCCACTCTCTGGGCCAAAGCCCTTTTCAGGGATTACAGCCTGCCTTGCAAGTACGGGGTCTCCCAGTGCAAGTCCGACAGCCCTGGTTTTGGTGACCACACTGACCGCAACAGAGTTAGTCACCCCCAGAATCGCAGGGACCGTCTAGGAGCCTCCCTCCCTTTTTTCCCCCCTTTTACTTCGTGGGAAGGGGAAAAAATCCTCCACGGGGCTTACCACCTGCAGAGTGCCCTGCAGGGCCAGTTAGACTTCGGGGGACTGAATCAGCTGCAACTGAAAGTCACCTGTTCTAGAGCACCAGTCCCACCTAACTACAATATCTGTGAGATACAGTGTTCCGGTCAAAGTATGTGAAGTGCACTTACACAGAACCTGGCCTGATTTCTTGTGGTCAAGGTCAAAGATCTTGCTGGATCAGTGGACTTTGGCTAGAAGAAGCCCTAACCAACTGCCATAGGAAAAACATTGCTAACACCTCCTCAACACTAGATATGCAAAAATTGCTTTGCAAATGTCAGGCATTTTTCAGGTCTTACATTCCTCATCTTTCCGGTCATTTGTTTGTTTGTTTTTAAGACCATGGTCAGAAAAACACGCTAAAGACAAGGCTAGTATTTTGTGACTCCTGCCCACCTCCCCTTCATCATTACAAAAGCTGGTGTTCTCAACCATGTCTGATCCTTTCTACTGCATCAGGCTATTTCCCAGCTGCCAGGCAGGCCACAGTCTGCTCTTCTTTTTCCAGTTCCTGTCTGCCATTGAAGGCACATAACATTGCAGTCTGACAGCCATGCAAGCTGCCAAAATCCTACCCAATATGAGCCAGCACATCCTGAATTCCGTGCAGATCTTCTTATTAACTTCATCCAGCATGGATCAGAAACCCTCACTACTGCTGAAAATCCTTTTTCGAGTTAAGGGGCTTTTGCCACCATCTGAGTAGCTCCCAGCCATTGCAAGGCTGTTCCCTCGATTGGATACTTGGTAAGTGCAATGACTGGAGGGTGAAACAGAAGCAGCCTTGAGGCACTGCGAAACCCACTTGGACTAGGCAATTTCCAAGGGCTTTGAATACATCTGAAGAAATCATAGCAGAGATGGAAGAAGCAGTTAGGTCCATATGATTATGAGCCCAAAGAGAGTAAAAGAGTCCCGAAGCCAAATTCCTGTGTCTGTCTTGCCAATAGCTTACTGCTTTCCTCTGCCTTCTTAAAAGACTTGGAGGAAAACTGCCAGGTGCAAGCATATTTTTTATCATCTCTCAATATCCAAAGTACTTGACACAGCAAGAAGAAGCTTCTCCATGGAGACCATGCAGTCCTGAAGCATACTTTGGAAAGAGTTGTCAGGCCTCAAGAATAAAACAAGTTAATTACAAAGTGCTTTAGAGTATTGTTGTATCAGCTAATACCCTACTAAGGGTTCCTGGTTTTATCACAGACGTTAGTGTAGAAAAGGTCTCATTATGCCTAACTTATTCTTGGGGAACATAGCAGGATTCGTCTCTCTGGGATAAGTGCAAGTACTTTGTTTTACCTGGGCAAGAGAGAGTTGTGATTTGCATCTGCAAAGTCCTAAGGAGGGGAGTGCCAAAGGGCTGAACTGGGGAAGTGCTTTTCTGCTCCTCTCCAGAGCTTTATGCCATTACAGCAAGTAAAATATACATTGACTCAGGGATGGGAATTTCTAGCCTGGTGATGGTCCTTTAGGGTCCATTTTATGCATTGCTGTCTCAGTGAGTATTGGGTTTCTCCAGTTGAAAGTGGAACCAATGGCAATGGAAATGAGTGACAGAGTTGCATACAGCCCACACATGAGGATGATCATGAGAGAGAGAGATATGTAGATCTGAAAAAGCTTCTTTCAACCACCTTCTTCAAAGTAAAGTCCAGTATCCATCATCCTCCTGTTCCTATTCCTTCCAGAGAACAGCTAAACTATTGAACAGTCTTGCACTGTCTTCAGACACTTAGAGGGATGATGCATATGGGGAAATGGTGTGGGACAGAACCACTGGAAGTGGGAACAATGCAGGGATGTGTAGGCCCAGAACTCCTACAATGGGGAAGGGAATGGGGCCCTAACATCTAGCAGGTAAGTTGGAAAGAGACCTGAGAAACAGGGAGGATTACCTAATCCTATGCTGCACTTGGAGGAGAAGTTGGAAAACCCAATAAAAGGAAACAGGATGGGGAAAAGACAGGTTTGAGGAACACACAGCTGTCACAGGTGAAGGACCTCCAAGTAATCTTTGGAATGAAGAACAGGACAGCAGGTAGAAAAATAGGTGGGGAAATGTGCCAAGGGGCACGAAGAGATGCTGGTGTGAGTCCTGGAAGTCCTCTGTTAACATCTCACTGTGTTTAAGATTTAGTGCTCTGACAAGCAATGTTTGGTGGACTCAGTAGATTACCTGGCAAACGGGTGGGTAATAAATGTGACAAACCTCCCAGTGGCATGAGGATATGCTGAGTAAAACAGAAGGGTTATCTGTGAAGAGCTGCAAAACAACCATATGCTAGCAAGTGACAAGGTGAGAAGACAGCAGAAAAACTGCAACCTAGAAATTCAAAATATAGGACATGGGAAAAACAGTGCTGACCTCATTATATCAAGATGGACTCTTGAGCCAATTCTTAGAAATTATGTCAACTTAGTTTATGTTCCATAGCAGTTAGAAAATTAAGTGTTAGGAATACTTTGGGAAGGGATAGTGTGAGCACAGTGGAGGAAGTAAATAACACAGCAGTGAATCTGCATCCCAAAGACTGCACCCACTCCTGGTCCTGCCATCTGTAGAAGGACTTAGTAGAATGTGAAGGCCTCAGAGAAGAGCAATGGGAAAGATTTGAAAGTGCTTCCATACAAAAAGTAAAATTAAGGCCAGACTAAGATTTGAAAAGATGCAACTGAGGAATGATATAGTAAAGGTACATTTTAGACCATGAATGGTTTGGGGACAGTAAATAGGGAGTGATCATTTGCTGTCCCTGCTTGTATAAAGGGAGGAGAGTCACATGAACTGGTGGGTGGAAACTCCAAATAAGCTAGCAGGGGATTAGCTGCAGAGCCTCTGTGGGACAGATCCCAGAAGCTTACACAGGTTCTGAAAGACATAAACCAAAGGTCCATGGAAGAAAATCCACAGAGAGCTTTTGCATACAATCGTGCCTCCCCTGGTCAAGAAGTCCCTACACCAAATTGCTGCAGGTTATTCTAGGGGAATAACCCTGTATGCCTGCCCTGCTCTTTTATCTGTACCTTGATGCCCAGTACCAAACACTGAACCAGGCTGGCTTCCATCTCATCCAATACTCCCAACCCCAGGAGCTCACATGCACCCCAGATGGGGAGTACTTCTTCAGATCAAATAAATTAAAAGTAGAATACTAAATCAAATAAATTAAACATTTTTTATTCATGCCCAGATGAGGATAACAAAAAAATTTTCAGTTTAATAAGAACTCATTTATTAATATGCCTTGTCTCAGAAATGAAACCAGAACTATCTCACAGCATAGACATGGCAGCAGAAGAAAGTTCCAGCTGCCATCAGCGAGGCATTAAGTATACAGATGTCTATAGACAGGCCAGAAGCATAACATCCTATGTCTCTACATTTTGATTTTTTTCCCTTTAAATTTATTTTACAATCAGCCTGGTTCTGTCTGTGATACTACATCATTCCTTGAAAATGTGAAAACAAATCCATTAATACATTCTCCCATGGCAGGCAATGCAAATATGTTATTAAGATTTAAGAAGTCTCTGCAAGACTGGCTGATAAATACTATTACAAGGCTCTGAATAGTTTGATTACCAAAGTCTTGTATGAATAAATAATTAATGGATTACTGTACTTCCCACAATTTGCCTGTCAGGTAGGTTAAGCTATGTGTTATCAGACCAAGACCACAGAGAACTTGGAGGAAAGTGGATGGCACTAAGATTAGGATGTCCTCAAAGGTTGCTACTGATTTTGAATGCCTTGGCTTGTAAATTCATTGCAGGAAGTGATTTTTAGTCATGCCTTACATACAAGGCTTTGACCTTGTGAGCACACAGTAGCAGTTAAATGATGAACACCGGTGCCCTGAAGACTGGCTGTGCAGAACTACTGAGTACTTTGGCAGGGGACCTTTGCATTGTCTCCTCTGCCTCATGTGAGCAGCATGACAGATCTGGAAAAGGAATCTCTCAAACCTGGCTCTCCAGGCCCTGTTCCCAGCACTACTCATACATATAAGTTGAGCTTCCTGATCCTACAATTTTAAAATAATGCCAGCATAGACTAGTGTACACACAAATATGCTACAGCCTGCTAATAGTATAAACAGTATATGAAAATAATTCCAACAGGACATTTTTTACTGACACTTGAAAAAATGTTATCCAACGAACGCATAGAAACCACTAAGACCCAGTTATGAATGGCTCCCGAAACTCTACAGCTGTGCCTCAGAAACAGGTGCTCCTCATTCAGATGCAAGCAATATATTCCTCATTTCAGATTTCCAGCTAGTGTAATACAGTGATCAGCTCATTTAGAGCTGAGAAACCAATGGAAAACTGAAGAAGGAAGGCTTGTCCCACTTTTTCTAACCTAGATTTAAAAAAAAAAAAAAAAAAGATTTAGCAATTCTAAAAGTTATGGCATGGGGGATCGGGATGAATCATTTCACTTAACTAACCAAAAATAATGCCTTTTGTTTTCAAACAGTAAGATCTAATAAACTTTCATTTTCTATTATACTTAATGTTATTCTTTTTAACTGATAAAATTTCTTGTTTTGTTGTACTAACTTGTCATTTTCATGCAAAGGGGCATAAGTCAGGCACATAAATTAATCATATTTTAAAAAGGCAGACATCACCCAGAGTTTTCTGAGCTCAATCTGGAGCCTTGGGCCAAGGACACAGTGGCAGGCCGAGAACCACTGGAGCACAGAGCTGCCCTGTGCTCCTGGCAGGCATGCAGGGTTTGCTGCCAGCTGGGCACCTCGCCTGCTCAGGCCCTTTGGGAGATCTCCCTCAGACTCCCAACAACCAGCCCTGTGGTGCCTTTGAAAAATCTGGACCTGTTTTCTGGTTTTGCAACCTTTTTCAGGTCCCAAAGGACTCAAGTTCTGTTCTCTTTCCCAACCCAAAGAAATGCAATTCTGAAAGCATGGCCCTTTCCCTTCAAGCCTTCTGTTTTGAACTAATTGTGACTACAAAGCCCACAAGTACAAAGCTATGTAAGGGGAAACCTTGCTGATTTTCCCCCTCATGTGAGGACAGAGATGAGGTTCAGAAGGCAGCAGAAATTCAGCATTTAACCAACTTCAGCACCTTGTGAAACTGATACTGCCCTTATCTGTGTATTTAAACACTGCCACTTGATCTTTTCAAATCTGCCATGTACAAAACCACTAAAAATTAGTCTGTTTTAAAACAGACTAGACTGCAAGTGGACAGTACACCTTAAAAAAAACAAAACCAAAAAAAATCCCCTCTCCCTCCCCCACCCCAAAAAATCAAACCCGACACTTCATGAAGCTTAAGCAAAACTTTCTCTGTTTTTCCAAAGGCATCTGTTGCTTCTTACTTCAGAAACTTCAGTGAGACTGGTGTGTGCCTACACATAGGGTTTTCATTCTGCCTCTCCCTTTTCTCGTCAAGAAATGGTTGGCATCTCACACCAAGCAGCCCTGGATTTTCCTGTTCTGCTGGCCACTGGGTTGCTGGGAAAACACCTCAAGGGCTCTTGTCCAGGCCAGCTGCAGCTCTTCTGTTGACTATTGTGTGAAGAACCCGTCTGTCTTTTCTTGACCTTAGTCAGGGATGTCTTTGCCTGCCAGCCAGCACCTTTCCCTGCAGAACTTCCCATCATTTCTGCCCGCTCCAGCCACAAAGACAACATGGTACAGGCAGCATGACAAGACTGCAGGACTTGGGGAGGACACCTTTCAGCAGACCAGAGACCCACACTACATGCTCTGATTCTGATGACTCTCCTGTGTGTAAGCTATGACCAATATTTTGACTGTCTAATAAAGATTGCTCACTTAAAACCAAAATATGGCTAAAACTCACAAGGTTTTAGTGAGTGGAGAACTGAGATTTAACTGTGAAATCAGGGCAAACAAATCAGAGCTGTGGAACTAATGCTAGTTTCAGTGTTGCTTTTAGGCCATCGAAGCCTTGAAAGAAAAATCACAAAGAGGAAGACTCATGTTTCCATGCTATAGGTGTAATCTTAGCAAGCTTTCATCAAGGAGGCAATTTCTTCCTTTGGTGAATGAACAGCTAGCAGAATATGATGCAGCCCTCAGATATTTGCCCTCCAAGAGAGACTTCAGTTAGAAAACTTCACACGTGCAAAATTCTCAGCTTGCAATGGCTGAGATGTATGTATGGCAGAACAAGTATGTATGGCATACAAGAAGTATGGCAGAACACAGGCAAGCATTAAGAGGCAGACACTCAGTAGGCAAGAAGACAGTTCTACATACTCCTGTGCCCCTTCTTTTTCCCCAGGCTGCGTGTTGACCCTGACCTGAGGAAGAATATGAAGCAAAGAAGGTCACAAAACAATCTGCCAGTCAGTAATGCTATTAAGACTTGCAGGTTGTGATGACTGACTAGTGTACCAATGTGAATCAGTAACAAGGAAAAATAGCATTTATCAAATGCTTGCAAATAGCTTGAAAACACAAAAAAAGAAAGATGCTGCAAATAATGTTAAAAGCAAATAGATGTGTACTTATACAATCCCACTATTAGGATCAAATGTGATGGGTCAGAAAGCAAACAAGAGACAGAAGTGTCCCCAAACCACCATCCATGTGCCTGCAGCAGAAGATGGCACAGCAGTTCCTCTGTGCAGAGCTGGACTGTGCCAAAACTCCGAGGGAGGAAGGGCTAGGCAAGCACACACTGGCTGTTTCTGCTGTGTGTGGGTAGACCCATCCCAGGAGTTATCTCTGGCATAAGGCAATCTGGGCATGACATAGCTTGTTCCATACAGCTAAGTTATCACTGAGCTTCCCAGCTTCAGCTAAGCAAACTCATTTTGGGTGTGAGATACAAAGAAGATGCAAATACGCCTTGACTCCTTTCACAAAATCAAGTGAGCAGTCAAGCTCTTCAGTTCAGCCAAGTGCTTCAACTGCTCGGCTCAGTCTCACCTTTCAGTCAGCCACAGGCAGACACAGCTTTGCTGCCAGGATCAGTGCAGCCATCCCTCTTGCTGTACACCGGATCCCAGGAAGCAGAACAGCAGTTAGCAGCCACCATACAAAACGAACAAACTGCTGGAAGAAAAGTGCAGGAGCAGGTGGGAAGAAGCAAGAGGAAAGAACAGGAATGAACTTTAGAACAGTACCAGGACAAGTCCCTGTGGCATGAAACCTTTTTTTAATTACTAGTTGGTGGCATTTGCTACTATTATAACATGAGGTTAGGAAATCATGTTCAGTCCTAGTCCTTGAACACATCCTAGTTTCAGTCTCTGACTTCTTTTGATGCCAAGAGCTGATGGGCCTTTTTCAGCTGCTGAGAGCATCCTCTGCCCCCAGCTGTGGCTCACCACCTGGCAAGCACATGTATCCTTGTAGGCAGCACAGAGCAAAGGACAACCAAGGGGCTCGATCTAGGCCCTTATTAAAGCAGGAATAAGTGGTACTGAATACAGAAATGGGAAATCTCTAGAAACAAATCAGAACTATACTGATTAGTGGAGCAAACGATGCTCAGCACCAATCAAACTACCAAATATGCAAGGCTAAGGGTTGGACTCAATGATCTCCCCTTCCAAATCAGCATACTCTGTGATTCTGTGAAATTCTGCAGCCCCCATCCCTGTGGTTTGGTAAAGCCGTGCATGTGCTGCAGCACCCTGGTTTTACTTCTCACAGGTGTTCCCACTCGAGTTGTTTGCACATTGCTGTGTCACAAACAGCCCAGCCCACTTTAAAACATTCAGAAACCAAACATCTGGGAGAAACACAAGGTGGCTGTGACACACTTGAAATCACCTTCTGGAGGGAGACAGGTCCATGCAAGCACATGAAAAGCCAGAGAGTGGGACTTGCTTGCTATGACCTTGCATACCGTGTGGGGCAAAACCCAATAAGGCCCCCAGCAGCCAGCTCTGTCTCCCCGAAGCTGAGCACGACTTCCCCAGCTGCTGCTGTGGGAAGTGGCAGAGGATCTGCCTTTCCCAGACATTGGCTGGAGCTGGTCTTCATTGCAGAAACAGGTTGTAGGCAGCTGCCATCAGCCAATGCCTGCCTTGGAGCTCCAAATCTAGACCTTGGCCTCCAAAAAGTCTGACTCACACAAACTCCCCAGCCTCACTGCCCTCATGCCCAACTAAAGCTGCTAGGGGTAGGGGCTCTTACTGCAGAGCTCTGAATATTTCTATGAGTTTCTTTTCCCTCCAGCATTGCCTTAAAAAGCACAGCAAGGATTTCCTCACCACAGCTAACACCAGGAACAGGTGAAGGCATCTGTAAAAGCCTCACCATCTCATTGCCCAGTTCCTGTCCATTAGTAACCACCTCAGCAAAGCCCGTATCTGCTCCAGCTGCAGCAGCGGAACAGTGTCATCTCTCCTCCAGGGAGAGGACTTGCCATACCAGCTGATAAGCTGCAACTGCCTCTGGTCCCTTGCTGTCTTGCAGCAAAGGAAAAGTTGCTCACATACAGGACTAACACCATGCTGAACTGTCTGTTAGGAGACAGCCAACTGCTTTAAACGAGGATTTGCAAGCTGTCAGCCCAAAAGAAGGAGACAAGAGAAAGATTACATAAAGATTTTAAAAGCAGACAAGTCAATCCTCCCAGGTTGTGACAGGTTCATGAGGACCTTTCCCTCAACAGGAAAAACTGGAGAGAATGCTCTCCCACAATCCTCATTAACTGGGCTGGAACACAGCTTCCCACAGAAGCAACATGCAATCATACAGTAACCACACTTTCAGAGGAGTAAAACTTTTAAGTGTTGCTTTTCATCCCCACACCTCTCCCTTAATCCCATAACTAACTCCCCAGTCCCCTTCCCACCAGCCTCTCCCCTCGCAATCCCTGCTCCTGTGTTCCTCTGATCTGTTACCTACACACAGTATCACTTCTGGATAAGAGTAGTATCTATCATGCAAGCTGTAGCCCCTCTGTGATGACATCCCCCATACCCTGATTGGGGGATTTTGAGAGAAGGCAGACTTCTGCTGCTGTACCAGCCCCATCCAGCTATCCAAAAAACTGTCACAGGGAGAACAGCACCTCTGCACTGGAATGTAGACAAGGAATACAAAATTATTTCCAGAAATATAAAACATCACTCTATCGGGAGAAATGGGTGAAATAGGAAGGCGGCCCCTGTTACCCACACTCCTCCCACAGCCACCTGCCTTCTGCTTAGGCCAGTAACTACTTACTCTGTAAGGAGATGCCTGCAAGTTAGATCTTGCCCTGGTCTAGGCTGACTTAGCAGTGTGTGTGGTGGAGCATGGGAACCTCCGTCATTAATTCCTTATGGATGTGGACAGGGCAACTCCTTGACCTGAAGGAAACTTTCTCCTTCAACTCAATTACCAGTATCCAATTACAAATTGTGAGACAGCATCTAGTTTTCTTTCCAAGGTTCAACCTCAATTTTTCACCAGATGGCATCTATTTGCTCTTGCTGCTTCAGAGCTCTCTTGGTTGGATAATTTCACCGCTAGGAAGAGATGAATTTTCTTTCCCAAGGTGCCTTGTAGGAATCTATTCAGTGAACTGGAAGATGCTTTCCTGCAGACTGACCTAGTTCCACATTTTTGAGCTGTGCAGAATGCTGATCCACTGGGCCAAAAAAACAGTCTGTTCAAAACACGTCCAAGGCATCTCCCAAGTCAAAACAGGAGATCTGGAAAACAAAACAAATGGATTATCTCCCCCACCCCCCAAACCTAACACCTGATGTTACATGCTCACAAGTTTGGCTCTGAGATGCTGACAAGTTGTGTGTGTCCTTGGGCAGATGTGCCAGGAGACTTTGATTTTCACCTACATTGGCTTCAGTTTTTCCAAGTAAGTTCTAAAATCCTGATAAATTATAAAAAAACCACTGCCTCTCCTTTACCATTCTAGTGAAGCTCAGTCTCTGTTAAAGGTTGCAAACCCTTGTAACTGGAGGAAGAAAATACATCTGTGCAATCATACAAGTAAGAAGTCAAGGGATAAAGTGGTTTTTACATACCAAGTAATGGCCTTTAATGGGATAAAAATTAGGAATCTGATAGAGAATGGAACTCTGGTATCAATAAGCACTGAGAACAGTGGTACGAGAAGAAAGCAAGACAAAATGGACGCTCTGGAAAGTCTTAAACAACGAATCCAACAAAATCAGAAGAAAATGGTTTAGAAGAACCTTTAAAATGAGTTTTATTGTCAGAATTTTACAAGTAGCCTTCAGCGGCATCATACAAGAAGAACTCTGTTGCAAAACTCTAATAAATAGTCTGCCCCAAGTCCCAAAATATTTTTTGAAATAAAATAAAACCAAACTTAAAAATAAAAGAGAATAAAAGCAAGACTTCAGGATGCTCAGAGATGTTAGCAATATTTCCCATTTACAAATAATATCAGGCATTATATAAATCTCCTTCATACAAGTCATTAAAAAACCCAAGACATTCTAAACCTTTACAAAAGCACTCCAGAAATAGTTCCAAAGAGATCCATTTCCATGACAAAACATTAGAGAAGAACTCCATGGGGATTAGCATCACAAATGAAGTTTGAGGTTGAAGTGTAGTGTGTACTTGTGTGCAGCAAGATTAAAGAGCATGAAAAAGGGATTTGAAAAGAGCATGGAAGTCTGTGACAAGACTATGCCAATGATTTTAATCTGTCTGTTTGAGAATGTGGTAAAGGGGAGGGAGAGGATGCTCTCGAAATTAACCCCCAAATACACTGCACTTTATGCAAGGCAATATTTACTAAGGTAGTAACTGTATCCTCAGAAGGGAGTAGAAAAGGTTTCTCAGCACACTGCACAGTTCAATGCCTGTGCAGACTGCAGCGATTAAAAGTCATATTTTGACACCTAAAAGGTATTTTCTGTAGAGGTAACATGTTGTGGCAAGTTAGCTGTTCCTTCAAAGAACAAGAAATTAACTTTGCTGGCATGAGGCAGTTTGGGAAAACTCATGCTAGTCAGATTCACTGGGGACTGGGGATTTTGGAGCTCCAATCCTGTCCCAGTGTGTCGAAAAATACACTTCTCTAGTTCCCCTTTACATATTCCTCTATCTTCCATAGTAAGGGATTTATAAGATCTCTCATGCAATAAAACACAACTTGAATAAACTTTTCTGAAATCTGCTGTGATTTGAGAAGTCCAGAGAAATGGAATGGGAGGGCAGGTACACAGAGATGGTTTGTGTGGATTTTCATGAAGACATTCCAGGGAAAAGAAATCTTAATCTCTTTACAACTTCAGCCTAAGTCTTCTGCATGTATGCAAGCAAGACTCCCCTGGAAGGGAAGGGGGCTGTACTTGAGCGATCCAGCAACAGTACTCAGTTCTGTCCCAGCCCGCCCGACATGAACTGCAGCATGCCTAGTTTTGCTGTTTGTAAAGGTCCTTGCAGCCATTGTTTCCAGAGGGAACAAAGGCCACCAGAAATGCTAATGCAATAGATGTGTGATAATATGCCTCACCCATGGCTCACCTCTCTAGTCTCTCTCCTAATGTTATGATGCTGGTTGTACTGTACCACACACTATGGACACGCGCTCTCTGTAATGTATGGGAAGGTAGCACTAGTAATCAAGCGCAAATTGCTAAGGAGACACCTAAAACATTGCATTACATCCCCTTGTCTGTGGCATACTTCAGAAAACAATGTTAGAAGAGCAGTAAAGTAAACATTTCTTTCTAATTTGCTAGATGTCATAATATGTGCCAAAGCTGCAAGGAAAAGCAGATTACCTGAAACAGAGAGAAAGGAGTTAATGGAAACAGAGGCATATGGAGCAGTAAGCCTGATCCTGCCTCCAAATCATTTTGTACATAACAGATAAAGAGACAATGTGCAAAAAATAGACATTCACATTTTAGCAGTTAAACTTTTATTTTACCTTTTTAAAATTATTTACTTTGTTTTTTCTACAAAAGGCAGACATTGATTGTTGATCTGCAATTGTTCCGAGTGCACGCAGAGATGCAAAAAAGGGTTATTGGAGGATGAAGACCAGGGAATTGCTCTGACTATACTTTCACATGTCATAATTAAGGTGGCATTAAAGCTTAAGTCCCAGTAATAATATTCATAGATAGTTTCCTTCCCCGTACACCATTCTCAGTTCATATCAATTGTGTTGAAAACCCATTCAGTGAATTTCTTCAGTTTTTCGGTTGCGTTCTGGGATTCCTCTTGTAACCTCAAGTTGTCTTCCCGCAAATGTTGCACTTCAGCCTGAAGACTGGCCTTGTCCTCTTTTTCCTTAGGCATAAGGAAAAACACAGATCTTAGTGGAAATTTTAGGTCATGCTTCCTATCTATCTAGAGCAGCAAGAACCTCTTAAAAGAGCATGAATCTCATTCTTTATAAGAGAATGGGTCTATAATCCAAGGGACATTAGTGACATTTCCTTCCTCGTGTTTTGCCTGCATGAACAGGATTTCTCTGTATTAAATTCTAATACAGAAGCTGGCTCACCAGGTGGTCCAATAAAATTGAGCATGACCTGTTCTGTATGTACAAGTGCTGATGGTTAACTAAGGGATAGGGATATTCTTGCAAATACTTCCCCAAGTAAGAGACTTTTCATCTCAACTCAGCAGATCCTTCTTGGACCAAGTAGGCATAGACACAATACAGGAAGTTTTCAAAGTAGAAATTACGTGTTTAGGTAACACTGTCAACTTTTGAACATCAGCAGGATGCATTTACATGGACTAACTTCGAGCCTTTGGCAGTGTCACCTGAATTAGGAGTGAACATACTGTGAATTACCCTCCTAATTTAAGCAGAGGAATCAAACACCTACAGTTTGAGACACCCCATCCTAGCCATGCATAATTAGAAGCCTGAGAAAAGTAGCAAAGAAATGTCTTTTTCTTGTACAAGGATGAGACTGTCAAAGGCTCAGGCACGGTAAAGCAGGATTACACAGTTAGCACCAGCAGCAGCACTAAACATACGTCTTACAGATCCTTCTGTAGATGAAATGCTTTACCTTCCTTAAATCTTCTTGCAGCATCTTCAGCAAACCTTCCAGTTGGTCCACTTTAGAGGCGAGAGTTGGAGGAGATTCTTTACTGTTGAAAGCAGGAAACAAGAATAGGTATTGATACGATTAACTGTCTTCAACAGGGTAGCTAACAGCCTTGTCTATACCAAGTGGCTTTATGAAGGTATGCACTTGGGTACAGTAAGAATTCACAAAATTAACAAAAAGAATGCAATAAAGAGTATCTGGAATACATGCAGCACATTAAACAGCAGAACAAATTTAACTCATGATTAATTGGGGCCATCCCATCACTTGACTTCTCTCTACTTGAACTCATTCTAAGTGCCTTGGATTATCATTGCTTTGGACAGGTTCATAAACACCTCAGACAACAAAGAACCTGGAAAAAGGTTCAACTGGACTTGTGATTCTTCTCTTTTCACCTCCCACCTCCATCTTTACGAGAACTCATGAAGAGTTCTTCTGTGAAGTCTCAAGATGGCTTCCAAATAAAGATTTTTGGTTTGTAAATGATGAAGCCTGCACATATGGTGTGTTTACTTACCCTGTGTAAGGCTTTATCTGTGCAGTAAGCTGGTCCTCAGCCTGATCACTACTGGAGGCAGCACTCACAGGTCTGTGATTTTCATCAGCAGCAGCAAAGAATGAAGCTCGCTGAACTGGGAAGGCAAACACACAGAGAAAAACAATGGCAGCAGTAATGATTATTTTTGTTCATGCATAGTACAACAGCTATGCTGCAGGATCTCAAAGCAATCCACATCTGTCTCAAGCAAGATAGGGTGATGATATGACATACCAATATCCACTTGACAGAAGCAAACTGGCACTGCAAGTGTTTGCACCAGGTTTTCCACTGTACTGGATTCAACAAGCAAGTACTAGCTCTGGCACAGCACTGTATGCTCACACAGACCAAGCATCACTCTCAGGCTAAAAAGTTCTCCAGGAGGGAGATGCTGGAGAGTGCAAAGCAGAGATACCCCAGCAGTGCTTGCAAGTCCACCCAAGGCCAGTTCCAAGAGGGACTAGAAGCCAAGCTGTAACAAGTAGTGCTGTGCAGAGCTTCCTGGGTACAACGGCATGACACTACCCTGTAACTACCTAACTATATTCAGCTTGTTTCACTCCATAAAGGATCCCTGAAATTTTTTCCTTATGCCTTATAAAATGTTATTTTGTGCTTTCAACAAGGCTAAAATTAGCGTGCCTTAAGATTTGATAGAGTTTTTCCTGGTCCTCTTTTTTCCCCCTCCCCGTGAATGAAAATACTAAAGTTCGGTGTAGCTCAGGGATCCAGGCAGCTTTTCTTTCAGCTGGTACAGATATTACTATTTGTAACTTCAGGGTCTTGTGCTGAAGACACAAATCAGAATGGTGCAGAAGAGGTGGGTGTCCAGGATCACAAATCAGAATTTAGCCTCCTTGGTACTTGTCAATCCCCACTGGCACCTTGCAGAGACTAAAGACACAGATTATATTGAGACCAGACAACCAATGACCAATGGAATTATATTGAGATCCCTCTCCAAGTCAAATTTGAATATATTCTCATAGCAGTAGGATGAAGGTGCCAGCCAACACAATACCCCAGGTCTTCTTCATCTAAGCTGTCAGTTTGTTACTTTGACCACATTGACTGTCTTCACACTTCTAAAGAGAAACACTAGTGAGTCTGGGGCCTACAAAATTGAGAGATTCAAGTTAATGAGGACAGTCAAATAAATCTCACCAAGAAACAGGGGATCTTTTAAACAGAAACTTCCAACCACACGGAAATGCATTAAAACCTGAGTTTCACCCTTATAATATGGTGATGCAAAGACCATCACTACAAATTTATCTCCTCCTGAGGACCAAGGCTTACTTTGAATACTCTTCCCCAAGACTGCACAGCAGAAATATGAGCCATGCTGCTCCTATTAATTTTGTGGCAACAGAGCAGAGGACAAATGTACATCATAAACCCATGTAGACATCTTAATGATGTATGAAGTTACTACCACAGAACAGCCAAGAAAATCAAGTTACTTTACAGCCTTCTCCAACCATGTTGAATAATGTCTAAAAGATTCAGGATTGGTGAAAACGCTCCCATGAAGGTAGGGCAGCATTTATGCAGATATTAGGAATAGATACTCCTGTTAACAAGCCTAGAAGACTTTCCCATTGGATGACAGTAAGGTAAATTCCCTTTGGTCTAAACTGCATTAATTTTAAATTCAAATGTATCTAGGCAGCTTACAGTTCTGTTCAGTTTAGTAAGTGTCACGGAAACAGAAAGTGCCATAGGGGGAAACAACAGTCATGCAAATCTATGTATTCAGAGTATGCAAAGGAAAGAATGGCAACGGAAAAGTATGTACCAACACGACATATTTTCCCAAGTTATCTTGGTAGCGAACTTCAGCTGCACTATGTATACTTCTTGCTAGTGCAGTTAAGCGAGCAATCATTAGTGTGCTCGTATGCTTTTCCCCTACTATTTGACTTCATTTTTGTACTTTTGTGCCAAATGTCTTTTCCACACCAGCTGTGATGTCTGCGACTGCTCTACATGAAATGAGAAGTGGCCGGTTTCACAGAGATTTGGCCAAACCAAAGCACAGAGGAATTCCAGTATGAAGAAATGGTATGAAGAAATGGTATCTGAGTATTACATACAAAGTTTCAGGCTCTTGACACTTGAGTTGGTATTTTAAATGAACTTAAGCTTCAGACTAAGTAGAAACACTAAGAACAACAAAAGCAAAAGTCAGGATTGAAAAAAAACCAAACAACCACAAAACCCACACTCCTTAAGGAAGCATGCAAAAAGACCAGCTTCCTAATTGTTAATATACTGAAAACTTACCTTCAAAGGCTTTGGCAGCATCTACCAAGTTTGACCAGTCCAGATCAGAGGCAGAATCAGGCAACGGCATAAGACCAGGGTCTGGCATGGGCTGCCGTCTTTGCTCCTGGATATCTGTGAGGGAGCTGTCTGAGGCAGAAAACTCTCCTACAGTGATGCAGAATAGATTATAAACTCCATTAAAAACACTCCAAAATTCCTTTCCTAATCCTACTGCATACCCTATTTTTAACTTTTCTAGCATAGCACTTTTGGAACCAAAATTCAGTGGAATGTTTGATAACCGCAGTTGACCGGATAGAGCACATTTTTCTACAGCCAGTTTTCTAGCACCAGGACATTTGGCTCCTTTCTAATCTTTTTGCAGATGAGCACTTCAAAAGCCAATCTCTGACTACCCCCACTGCTAGGGCTGGGGGCAATACTCTTCTACCCAATGATTCCTGCCTCTGCACAAGCTGGAGATACTTTAGAGGGCTCTGCAGCTTTCTGGGGCTTCTCCACTTCTTGGCTCCTATTTGCTCCTGTAAAAATACAAAACTGGGGGTTTTGTTAAGACAGATTGAGTAAGTATGAGTATTTTTATCTCATTGTTTTCCTTATTAAAAAAAATGGATGTGCTCATGGAAAGAATTTTGAATAGCTGGAAGCCAACAAATACTTGTGGTATTAAATATCCAGCTAACTTAATCCTTCTCTCAGGAAAAGATAAAGGTGTGTATGGGAAGACAATTTGTGTGCTACTCAAGATAGCTGGTCTTTTTATCATGCAGGCCCTACATTTTATGGAAAATAGAAAATCTTGTTTTGGTGACAACTGTAGAAAGGTTATGTGCTAGGAGAAGTCACCAGTTTGGTGTGGAAGAGAACATGACAGTGAAAGAAGATTTTGTGGTTTTCTTTCTGAAAACACAAGCATCTAAATGAGAAGAGACCAAGTGCTGCTTCCCACTTCTACTCAGATGGCATCATTAATCTTCTGACCCCAAGCCCTCAGAAGCCAAATCCACAAGCCAGTTACAAACATAACCAAGTCTGCAAAGTTATTTTAGTGCATATAAAAAGCAGAAATTAAGTGAGCTTGGTTTCCTAACTCTTATGCAAGAAACATGTTATACAGACACAACAGCTCATGAAAATGTCAGGTTCAACACTGAAAACTGATGCCTGGTGATCACAGACAGATGAAAAGAATTTAAAATAGATTTTTTTCATCAGCCTTCACTGTCAAATGTAGCCTGTGTATCTAAATACAGATAGTGCTTAGTCCCAGTATAGTGAGTTGAATCTATTGATAGCCTTGCATCTTCCTCTTGAAACGTACTAAAACATGAATAAATCAGAGCAGATACGTACTTCTTCAGAAAACATTGCAGAATCCTACACTGAGATCTAGCTCTATTTCTGGAAAACACATTTAGTTATGAGGTACAGTGGGAACCTGTGAACATTCCCTTTCTCACCAACTGAGACATTCACATGCAGCCACACACAACCCATGAGATAATCCTACTGAGACTTTTCAGTAAACTAAGGGGGGAAAGGCTGAGTGTCTTCTTGACAGCAGTTTACCAAGTAACTTTTTTCTAGTTAGCTGTGTGACTAAAATAAGTAACTCAAGTCCTGTAAAACAGACAGGGTAAGGGAGTAAATTTAAAAACAGTTAGTGCAATAAAAGCAGTATCTGGTGTACTTGTATATCCAAATGTCCACTAGTATTTATCCACTTTCATATCAGTATTTTCCTAATCTTATTTTGTTCCCGTAATCCCACACTAAAGGAACTGACACCTGAAGTTGTCACTGGAAGATAACCAGGCATACATTATTTGTCCATTGGTCCACATGGTCCAGGTGACTCTTGTAAGAAATAGTGAAAACTTGCAGCCAGTGAGGCAAATTTCTGTGCTCCCTCCAAGGTAACTGCATGACCAGCCATGCAGTCTTACACCCACTAAAGCAAGGGGAAAAAATTAAATTCCTGTCTTATTTTATATTTTCAGTCATGTGACATGACTCTCCTCATTTTAGCAAAATCAAGACAGAACTACTAATTGCTGTAACAAACATTTTCCCTTAACATAATTCACAAAGGATTCCTATGGAAGTTGAAAAAATGGGAAATGCACTCACCATGTAGTGATTTCATTCCCAAAGTATATGATGGTCTCCTTAACGGCAGCGACTTTGGGAGAGAAGGGTATGTGCTGGTGAACAGTACATCGTTTGGCATGGCTTGGTCCAAGAGCGAGGCCCGCGAGGTGAAGAAGTGGTCCCTTTGACCACTGTAAATACTCTCATCTGACAAAGTCCTTTGCAAGGCACGCCTTGTGGTAGGTGTGCTGGGAAAGGGAGACTGACAGGACAGAGTGTGTGACTATACATTCATAAAAACAAATAAAAAGAAATGAGAGAAAAAAATATCAATAAAGAAACTTTTTAAGTCTATTTTGAAATAATTGTTACATTTATTTTTTTAAAATAAGAAAGCAAGTGTTAACATAGTATTTTTTCAGAGTGGATATGAAGAAGAACTAAAAGAATTGGCTTTGAAGGAGATTAAAACTAGGTAACATATATAGATCTTTTTTACCCTATCTCACATTCTACCTTTTAAATACCCCTCAAACTTCTGAAGTGGAAATCTCAGGCAGCCCTCGCAGACTCCAGAGCTGACGTGTAGCAGAGAAATGGTTACAGAAACAGGCTCAGTGCTGCATAAACCAGAGTTCTCCCACTGCCCCAGGGAGGCTGCCTGCCTGCAGGCAGAGTACCAGCAAATGCCAACTAATTACAGGTCTCATATTACTGAACAATTAGGAACACCCATCACCACTGTGGATCCTCAGAACTATTTAAATCAAAATTAAGTAAACAGTTGCATGAATAAGAGAACTTGTGCCTTACCCCTACCATCTTCCCAGTTTCCTCCTCCATGTTCCACATAGGAGAAAGCAATGCTGGGGTTAGCCACTCTCAGGCCTGTGCCAGCGAGCTGCTATCATTAACCATTCCCATCAGCAGAGACTCCAATTTTCATGAAACCTGGAGCAACGGAACTATCTCTAAGACTTAATATTTTTTTATGTTTTGGTTGAAATTTGGTCCAAAGGCTTTCATGGAGAAATGGCAAATAGAAATGAAGACCTCACCATGCTCATTTGCTCTTTAAGCAAGTTTAAACCAAAAAAAGGAGATAAGAGGACTTCCAAAAAGAACGATTAAACATAGAGTTACTCTTTTGCACATAAAAGTAGTCCTCTCTTCTCAGAAAGACAAAAAAAATACAGACAATATTCTATTTCTACAATCAAAATCCCACACTACAAGGGAGAAGAGTGTGGAAGAAGGTCTATTGGTACTGTACAGGGGAAGACCATCTGCCAAACACCCCACTCCCCACCTGTACAAATTTTAGTATTGCTGTGCATTTCGGTTTTATGATCAAGGACCATCAGTTATTTCCAAAACCCTGCTATCATCAAAAGGCAAGGAAGGAAAGAAGTCAAGGCACATGGTAATTTTCTATTATGTCAAATTCTCCCCTCTGTTGCCGCCCTCAGGACATTCCTTGTCACAGTATCAATCTTGCCTAGAGAAATGACAACTTCTTGTACATAGTTGGGTACATAGTTGTTACTATGTCACATGGTGAGCCCCTGCCCACCCCCCCTGCAAATTAAAATCTCAGTCAGCAGGTTCATGTTATGACCTGAAGTGGTAAAGGGGAAGAAAAAGAAAGAGCTGCTAAGTCAAGAAGCATTTACTTGAGGGTGGTATAGTTCACTTAGCATTAAAGAATTAGGAGCTGGAAACACAGTTAATATCTGACATTGAGAATAAAAGGCTGCAGAGATGTTTACATCTGATGGACTCAGAACATAGGCAATATGAGTAGGAATTAATTTCTGGTACCAGAGCAGGGGAAACAGAAAAAGAAGAGTGACTTGTTTGAGAAGATATAATGCCTAAGTGGTAGGTAACAACATAAGGAAGGCTGGAGAGATAATACAAGACACACAAAACCACAGACTAGAACAAATTCTACTAGCAAACAAAGCCTTTGTCAGCCAACAGACAGAAAGGAGGAGGATTTTTGGTGCAGTTAACTAATGCAGGCCATTATCATTCTTTATCTTTTCTTTTTCCTTTTAAAGTGTCAAAAAATTTTAAGCTGTAAGAGCAACTCTTTCTCTAAGATAAAATCTAAGTCATACAGTGGGTAGAAATAACAGTTACTTTTAAAATGGCAATTAGATAGTGATAGAATGTTTTTAACTTGCTGAAATGTATCAAAAGTGCAACCTAGGTTAACATACTTCTTACAGTCACCAGGAAATAAAGATCAGGTTAAGAACTGGTTCACTAATCCCAAAGCAGAAAAACAAGAAACTTGAAAAGATACATACTTTTCATGGTCTTCAGGTCACCTCTTTAAACAGAATAGAATTTCATGGAATGAGAACAATCCTCTTGCTTAAAGCAACCAACAGGAGATGTTCACATCACCCATGTCCCAGTCCCCTCAGAACTACTACAAACCTAAGAAAAAGGTATCTTGCCAGTGACAATGTTTTTTCCCCTCCAGCTTCAAAGGCAACATCTGAAACAATCTGTGTACGGAACCTATCACTTTCAAGTTTTAATAAGCTACATTGGGTTTTTACTAGCAAAAAAAGAAGTTGCAGCTCTCTCTTCTGCATGGTTGCTGCAGAAACAATTTGGGCTCTGGATGATGAGCATGAGCCGTTAAGCACTGGCTGTACATGGAGACTAGAAATCAAGACATTCTCTTCCAAATTATGGCTTCTAAAAATTAATATATGCACTTATGTGTTATTAAACACATTTTGAAACACATTAGGAAATGTTTCTAACTATTCTGTATAAATATATGCCTAAGTTTAGGGATCACTTTTGATAACAGGATTAGAGAGGCATAAAAGTGTGCTTTTTGTAAGGAGTTTCAATACTGTCAGAAAGTCACTGTCTAGTGGTGCAATCAGAGAAAAAAAATTCAAATATATAAGACAACACTACAGGATTTTCTGTGACCCAGCAGCCCTAAATGTTCTTTGCAATTTGGCATACTAGTCTCTTTAAATTTGCACACAAAACTGTAATAATATTGCAAAGACCATAATAACGAAATAGTTCCCAAATGTATTTCCCTAGAAGTCAGTTACAAACAGATTTTTTGTCCATGATGACAATTCAGGGAATGCTTTGCATTTTATTTTCTTGTAGTGGGTGAGAATAGAAAAGATCCTCTCTTTCTCTTTATCATACCTTAAAATTCTTCTGTGATTCAGGCGTTGGGCTATCAAGATCTATCAGTTTCTTCAGCTCTTCTTCAACAGTGGACTTGGATGTTCGTTTAGGTGATGCTCGAAGATCTCTGGCTGAAGCACGCAGCCGAGGGTGGGCCATTTCATTGCCATCACTCTGGTGACGTCTTAAATGAAATGGAATAGACACATTCAGGTCTCAAAGCCCCGGGGCAGGAGGCATGAATGAAACAAGAATTATAGAACACTCAACTTTTTAAAAGAAAAAAAAACTAAGTAAGGGGCATAGAGGATGGAAGAAGTTTCACTACTTCAGTGAAGATGCATCTTAATGGATAGTTGTTGAATCAATAAGCTTGCTTAAAAACATAAACTAGCAATACAATAAAATAATTCAGAGGTTACTGTAATACATTTACCCAATAAGAGACTGAATCCATTAAAATAATGTGCATTCTGTACAAAACTAAAAAATAAATGTCTTCAGTGAGCCCAAAAGCAGCAAATCACCAAGCTGCTTTAATATTTTCTTTTTTTAAATTTTTCTTTTTATAATGTGGTTGTTACAAAGTTTCACCATTTCCTTCTGACAGCCAGTTATTGGTATCATCTAGGGATACTGTGCCTCACTCAATAACAGCCAAGAAGGGTTGAATAAATTACTTTGAAATGGGCTTTCTGAACCACTTGCTTTCTAAGTCATACTTGACTTAACAGTATTTTCTCTAGTAAGTTGTTTCTCAATTTCTCTTCCAAAAGAGATACTTGCATATTGTAATGCTGATATCTTGGCTTGCTTTAAGCTTTAAGCCAGTTAGACTGGATACAGGCAGCAATCTCAACAAGGCAAAGTGGAATGCCACAGAGCTAATGCCCAGCATGTACGGTACTACTACATGGATGAGAGGCTTAAGTAAAACTCAGGCTCTATGATAAGAAGATTTTTAATATTTGCTCCAACAGCATCTTGAGTCACCTTTAAGAAGTCCCAAGGAAAGATAAGCTTTAATAGGACTGAAATCCAAAGAGCTCTCTAGAAATAATAAAAAAAAACTTTTACGAGTTAACAGGGAATGAGATTAGCAAACTATTAAAATATTTAAACCTAACTGCAGAACCTCTGCATTAGATATTAAGTTCTACAGAAGATGAAGGATTGCATTAAATAGTCTTGAGCTCTTCTATACAGAGAACTGTCAAAGATCAAAATGCTTCTTTAAAACCAAATAATCAAACAAGAACAAAAAAACAGTCTTACTTTCTTGAATCCATAAACCCCACTGAGTTTATTGTCCCTTCTGGCTTTTTCCATCCAATCAGATACTTGCTAGTAGCACCCTGGCGAGGATAGAAAGTCCTAGGACCAGACGAGGAAGAAGAGGAGGAGGAGAAAGAAGGTGCAAGTTGGGGAGAAGTGGCAGAATGAAGCTCTTCTTTAGGTGAGCTTCTGGCACTGGTGAAAACAACAGGGCTGGCAGAGTGTCGTGAGCTCATGGTACTAGGAAAAGAACATAATAAAGACAAAAATTGCCTCAAATATTTGTGTATATATATGTGCACTGTTTAACTGTTTTTAAAGCAGAACTCTGGGCACAAGATGTGAATTCTTATCATTAGCAGCTAGAGTAGCAAAACCAGTTTGCTTTTCTTAAGGGCCTTCCACCAATGTATCACTAAAAACATCTCACATAATAATGGAACAATTTAGCAAGAAACCGCTAAGGATACAATATACCACCCTCCCCTCATTTGCCTTCACAAAATGGGAAATCTAGGGTTCATTATCATTAGGCAGCTTAAAAGTAATACATGACGCTGTAGCTGAATTAGCAAAAAAGAACCTAAGTCCAACTTCTTGCTGGAATTCCTGGCTGAAAAAGAAAAGGTATTTTGAAGGAACTTAAGCAATGGGAAATGTCTCTTTAGGACCTCACAACAAACAAAAGAACTCATGCAGCTTTCAAAAAAGGGCTTCCTGGATTTCGCCCAAAAAGCAGTTATTTACCTTGGCAAAAAAAACCCCAACAAACAACCAAACATCTTAAATTGAGAAGTTAGAGAAGGTTTTTAACATGTATCACAATCTGTCAAGACAGAAAATGGAACTGTGATGACCAATTGCAACTTACTGTTGGAAGAAGAAGACGGGTTTTATTTAAGTGAGAGACACTCTTTAGTTATGCTGATACTCAAATCCAATGCAACTTGCATCATATCAGGAGTGCTAGGTCTTAAGACAATATTTACTATAACAACCTTAAAAGGTCAGATATTTATCAGCACAGTTACAGGAAACCTTTGTGTACAGCCTTAGTACTGAGACAGCATTATATATTTGGAGACCAGTTTTCTATCAGCTCTCTACACAGCTTCGTCACATTTTCATCCCTGTATCCAACACTGCAGTGAAGGAACTTGAAACAGATGGCCCCATGGTAATGAACAGTTTCTGACTGAGAAATAAAAATTAGCTGGAACGCTGAATAAAGTCACTGAATAATCTCTTCTTTCTTAGCTTAACCAAAAATTCTTCACCAGTCTTTTTATAACTTGATAGAACAATGCATTTTCACATTTCTTTCTCTTACTGAAACAGAAAAAAAGGAATTTAACGTCAAATTTCTTTTGCCACCTGGGAAAACAATATCACCTACGATTAGTCTTAGGGAGCCAGTTATCTAATCTATGCCACTTGCCTGGCTCTTGCTGTAGTCAATGAATAAATATCCTTGTAATTCTCCTTGTCTCAAACTAGGTGTCTCAGATATGAAGGGAGAATTAATGCTTTGGAGCTTCTCCTTTCTCTTTACTGACAAACAGATGGAGTCTAAAGAATCACCTTCAAATATGTTTCATTTTCATATGGCCCAAGTTGAGCACCATGATTCCCAGCAGTGAAATGTTGTGGATTTAATGAAGAGTCTGGGTGGACTGTAGTCTTTCCACCTCAAACAACACTGTCTACTGCAGCCCATGCTGTGCAGTCCCTCACATCAGGGGCGACATGTACTGCTCCACATGTATGCAAATCAAATTACAATAATGCAGATTTTGTGTTAGAGAATTATATTTCTTCCTTCCCTTCATCTGTACATTTGAAAAGCCTATACAAAAGATGACAGATTGAGAAAATACAGGAAGATAGTTTCCTGCCCATCAGCCCTATATATATAGTGCCGCACACCACAACCTTCATATTTGTAACAGATACAAGTAAACATAATTTATAGCAAGAAAGCAGAGAAAATTAAGAGCTAGGGGGAGAGACAGTAAATTTGTCTTCATTCCCCCTTTCTCTCTCAATACTGAAAGAAAACTCCTACACATGCTGAGTAAACAAGCCCGTCTGTGAGGCATCACTACCACAAAATTTACCACCAGGATTTGGGGAAGATGCACATTTTTAAAGAAAATGTATGGGGCAATTTTTTTTCCTCTCTTTTACTCCCTTCTAAATACACTCAAGAAGGGGAAAAGTCTTTTGCTTCAGTGTAGGGTAAAAGGAAAAGGGAAGCTCTGTTCACATTTCAGATTTCTTTAATCCATCATGAATTGCTCAAGGAAGTGCTAGTTGTGAGAAGCCATTTCTTAATAAAAACCAATAACTCCTAGATAGGCTAGTAGTGTTGATCCTTAATGTTACTAGGCAAAGACAGTAAAAACTGATGTTCATTTTGCTTGATATAAAATTTATATAAGATGCATATGTATATACAATAATACTTTATTATGTAACATGTTGGAGATATACATTGCGTATTTTAAGTATTATTACTTTAATATTTATTATAGTATGT
Organism: Cephalopterus ornatus; assembly: GCA_013396775.1. Taxonomy (NCBI): domain Eukaryota; kingdom Metazoa; phylum Chordata; class Aves; order Passeriformes; family Cotingidae; genus Cephalopterus; species Cephalopterus ornatus. The sequence continues at coordinate 86,483 of VZRE01014852.1, forward strand.
ATCATATAATAGATGCTAAGAGTGACCTGGCAATTGCAAGTAAAATCAGCATACAATTTTAAACACAGTTTTCTTTCAAGTGCATTGCATATTTTGAGTTGTGGTTTTTACAATATAGTATTTTTGGTAGAATACTGTGCTTCAGGAACTATACAACGAACTGTGGATATGACTGAAGTTTTTAACCCTACAAGTAAACACAGGCAGGTCAATAGGGTACTGACAGGTAAAAAGACTTGTTAACTGAGAGCATATTTGGAGAGCAAAAGGCCTAGGATAAACTCTACAAAAACTAAATAGGAGCTGGAGCACTATAGTAGTGATGGGAAGTTATTAAAATATTTGACACCAGGAAGCATGCAGAGAATTCATCATACTGTAATAGACACCTGGACCAGCTTAGTGACATCTGGAAGAGATTCAGTCCTCATTTTCAGGACACAGAGATAGTCACTATTGGTCCCCGACCTCCCACCTCTATTATTGAGACATCAAGGATTGAATTATGAAAAAATTCAAATATTAAATGGCGATCTGCAAAAATTGCAGATGAGCCATTCATGAAAGTATTCTAGAACCATTAAATAATATTTTAAATATCTTAAAATTATTAAAAGTAATGAAAAATGTACTTGATTACAAATAGCCAAAATTATCCTTTTAGTTTTTGTAAGAGGACCATAAGAAACTGTATACTTTAGGTAGAAATAAAAGTTTGATTTTATTTTTTTTGTAAGAAATTCATGCCATCAGCACATATGGCTTCATTTAATGACATTCAGCTATAATGACTCTGTGTAATTACTGGCCTACATAATGCAGTTCTCCTGGGATGCTGTGAGAAATCTGCACAATCATCAGGAAGGACTTTGGGAATGGGGGTGGAGAAGAAAAATAAAACTCAGCCAGAAGCTCTGCTGTAGAAGTTAATCACTATAATTTACATTTTGCCACCACTGCTCAGGTACAAGTTCTTTTATGCATCATCAAATGATCTGAACGCTAATTATCGCTAGTCTTCTACAGACACAACCACTCTAATTTGTAGTTGTTTTCTTTTCTTTTGTCACAGTGTTTTTTTTAGGGCCAAATTCCTTTTCTTCTTGCTCAGAAACGCAACTCTAAAGATGTTACAGACATTCTGGCATCCACAGGCAAAAGGTAAAAAAGTGAGAAGCAGCAAAGGATAGCAATTTAGAAATTGATAAACGCACTAATCAAGCTGCTCATTTCTCATGAGAAGTAGCCCGTTCAGAATTTTTCTTTAGTCTCCCCTCCTTCACCTCCTTGAAGCAGGAAGCTTTGTTTACCTTTTGGAAGTACCAGTTTCACCAGCCTGTGGCTCCAAGCTGATGTGCCCCCACAGAGAAAACTACGGGACAGTGGGGAGCAAGCAGCTGGACCTGGGGTTTCCTCAGGTCAGCACTGTTATTCAGTGTGCAACCACCAACTGAGGGTGCCACAAGAAACAAAAGAAAAGCTTTTTAGTCCAGACTCTGCCTTTGCTTTATTGTGAGGCATCAAACACATGCTCTAGGTCTTCAAAACTAAGCAATTATAAAGAAGAACATGAGTCAGTCTGTTTTTAATTCAACACAACAAACGACGTGGGTGCAAGAACTGCAGTATTTCTGAAGTATCATGCCCCATGTGTTCTACAAACTGCTACTACTCCTTTTTGTAAAGACGTGCATCTGAGTTTAAATGGAACTTGGCAAAAAGAAACTGTTATCTCCAACATAAAGCCTGGGGAACTTTCTGGAAATTTCAGTAACAGCCCCAAAAATACATGGAGAGAATGATTTCAATATCATCAGAGAAACATCACATATATATTAATCCAAACCAACCAGAGAAAATATCATGTTTGGAGACACAATGTTATAGTATTATAAATAATGAGAAAACAACCTAGACTTAAGTTTGCAGTCCAGTTGCAAAGTTCAAAGAGGAAACCAGAACCTCAGATGAACAAAGATGCCTAATAAGGCACAGCTTTACAACAGAGCTTACAAGAATCACATACATTTTCCAGGATTCTTAAAGTTGCTTCTGAAAAAATCCTTCCAAACGAAAATGCTACTGACAATTTTATTACAAGTAGAATATAAGAATCTCACATTTAATGCCACTGCTCGTTACATTCAGACAAGTACTGCAAGGGCACATAGTAAATTCTACTGAATGTTAGAAAATGAATATAAGCATAAGCATGCTTATCTTAAAATAAAAGGTATAGCACTGTAGATAACCACCATACAGATTTTTATCTTCAAGAAAGGGGCACATCCTAACATGCCCAAAATCTAAGTAAATCCCTCCGCACAGTGTTTTCTACAGACTTCCCCAAGTCCTTCATGGATGCGTAGCTGCTGAAAACACCAGTCTCAAAGACCTCAGTGGGATTTATATCAACTGAGTATGAGCTCTGGTGCCAAAAACGACCAATGAAGAGAGAAAGAAAACCAGACTGGGACTGCCATTAATAGATTTCTTTGTCAGAATTACCATGACAAAGTACATGGAGACCATTACAGTCTCTATGACAACCCCTTATTTGCATCTACTGTATGAAGAGCTATTGAACTGTCTGATAAACATCTAGTCTTGCACAAACAGTACCTTTGTTCAAAACAATTAGCAAAAATTGCTTCGGACTTCCAGTCTGTAGGTATTTTAGCTACACACTCAAAATAGAGACACCTTAAGAATAAAAATGCAACAGTCAGGCTCCACAAGGCCAACAAATCACAATAATCATGCATCCTTCCTCAAAGACCCATGCTTTTTCCCTCTTGCTAGTATGACAGAGTAGAAGTATTTTTCAAAAAGCACACTGAATACTTCTCGGAAAATGGATTAAGAAAACGGTCTAAAATATTTTCCGCTTCTACCAGTGCTGATTAACTTGTAAAGTGGGCATCTTCCAGCTGAGGTGTTCAAGCATATTATACACAAACTTGATATTGCTCATTTTACAAGTGGCAAAACTGAGGGAGAAAGGGAAGGTGACTGTAATGTGTCATACCCACAAGCTTGCAGCAGAAAGAGATTAAAATCTACATGCTAGCACTTCCAAGCAACTTGCTCTCACTATTGATCATACTGACTGCAAGCAGATTTCTAAACAAAAAGACTGGGGGAAAAAATGCAAAACATCTGAAATGGGTACTTGCAAGACTAAAAAAGAATCCCATATTAAACTGTTCATTAAAAAAAATGGACTGATCTCCTTTCTGATCCAATACGAACTGCAGTTGTTGCAAGGTATTCCCTGTGAACAGAACACATCAGCCATGTCTGTCTTACAGTAGTTTAGTAGCAGCAGTTTAGTATGGAATATGCTCTCAAAGACTTTTAGTGTTATAAGCAGTAGCAGATGCAAAGACTAAAAGCGGTCTTAATTTTCAAGCATTCTGCAAAGAGGTCTTTCAAAACACTGGTTAACATAATTAGAAACCTTTCTCTTCAACATTCACTTCTCGCTTTTGATAGGTTAGATGGTGAGAATGGGAAAATGAGAATGGAGGGGTCAATCACATAAGAGGTGAAAATTACCTTGTATGCGAGACAGCATCACTGAGACTGTAAGCACTATTCTCCCTTGTTAGAGGATTGGAAGCTGGTTGACTCTTGCTGTGAATATCCAAGCTCAGTGAAGATTCAGTTTTCCGGTCCATGTGGCTGTCCTTTTCCAATGTCCTATCTGCAATGGAGACCACTTCACTGGAGCTGTGCCACAGCGGTGCCACTTTCTCCTTTGTGAGTCCTGTACGGGGAGATGTCGCTGCTCCCAGGGAGGCAGTGCTGCCATGACTAGGTCCGTAGGAAGTGGTATCTATGCCACTATCAGCTGAAGTCCCTTGAAGGTAGTTGTAGCTGTTCAGCTCTGATTCCGTGCGCTCTCCATTGTCATACCATTTCTCATCACTGTGAGCACTGGAGGCATTGCTGGAGAGAGTATTGCTGCTGGAATGGCTGGAGTAGTGGCTGTCAGACTACAGAAGAAACAACAATCAAAAAGAAAACCCCACATCTGTAGGTTTATTTCAGAATTACAGCAATGGAGAGGTGGAAATAAAGAGTTACAGAAGTCACCACTGTACAATACTAGCTCTTCTACCCCAAGGTATGGGATAAGTACATTGAAGAGACTAATAAACTCTAAAAATTTCATTCCAATACAATGCATGTGCTCTGTTCCGGGTGCACATAAAAAACTTTTCATATGGATTTGGAAGCCATGTCTTAACTATTCAGGGAAAGCCAGAGTTGTTTCTGTTTTGCCCAAAAATACTTTACACTGGTGCCTTCCAAGCACAGTTCTGCTAAGCCCAGTCCAATGAAATTCACTGAGTTACGTAGACTTTGACTTGATTTATAACTATGGTAATTAAAAATATTCTAATTTTAAGACTGCAATGCTTTAGAACATAAAACATAACCAATCCACAGAAAGTGCCTGTTATTTTAATAATCCAATTGCCTACCAAAAGGTCAAAGAAGATCATAACCGCTGCTCTTCTTCCCCTTTGCAATAGGGTGTATTTCCTTCTCAGATGGAGTGTCCTTTACAAATGACCACTGAAACACTATTTAACTAACCTGAAATTGTTTTCCAGAAAGCAGAATTGCATGAAAGGAAGCTTTAAAGTAAAGCTTTAAAATTACTCAATCAGGGCATGCCAGTCTTGCTGGTTTGTATGTCCTCTCCTGGTTACAGCCCACTATTACAGAGAAACTGAATGCCCTCAAGTTCATAGTGGGCATTGGTGGAATATCCCATTTTGGGAAGAATTTCTTGCCATACACTTGTTGCTTAGCAGCTCACCTACCACTGGGGTATTTATATCCACCCGAAGTCTAAAGAATTTATCTGAGTTCTGATCATCTACAGAATCAGAACTGAAGCAGTAAGCAGTCGACTTGTTTGATGATCAGATAGCCTAGGAATAAGGGACTGGATGGAAAGGAAACTTAGAACTTTCCTATTTGTCTGCCCCTGGAGTTTTACTGAACAGACATGGGCAGAAATCCCAGACAAACATAAAAAAATAGATACTGTTTCTTTTTTCACCTTAAAAGAGGGGAAACAGAGAATGGATGCATATTGAGAGTAAGAAATCAGCAGCATCCATGTCTTTTATTATACTAAAGCAAGAATTGACAGAAAAACAGGAGGAATATAAGTTGATCTGGACTCCTAGTTGTCTCCAATTAAAGTGACTGTTCTTCATTAGGAAATGCATCACTCCCCCATCCATCTGTCCACATAATAAAGATTTGCTTTAACAAGAAGAATGTAAGCATTAATAATTCCAGTGCTGCACCTCGCACTCAAGCTAATGAGTTATGTATTACATTATTATGCTGTCAAATACATCTTATGGAAAACAGGTCAATCTAAATTTAAAAACTAGTCTGTGCTTCTAAGAAGAATATGAAGACAGGTGTGTTGTTGTTTGGGTTTTTTTGATGTTTTCTTTTTTAAATAATAAATATGTGTTGTTATGAATTAAAAACCTAAAAGCAACACTGCCAATTGTATTGAAAGAATAATGCTGGTAAGCAGAAGCAAATTAAAGACCAGGGAACAATTAAAGACTTTCTCACATCTAAATAAATGCAACTAATACTTTCAGTATCATCATGCAGCACAACTCTGTATTTTAGCTTATTGTACACATAAATAAAAAAACAAGTGATCCAGCTTATTGGGTAATTTCAAGGGTGTTTTTTTTATTCCAATGACTATAATAATTTTCAAGACATTTTAAATTTATGAAAATCACTGCATTTATCTGTATGTAAACTGGGAAGTGATACTCTGCATAAATGTGTGAATATCTAACTCTGTGCAGACAGAAGGACAGAATTTACCTTTAGACCCTGAACACTAATAAAACAAGAAAGGGTTTTTTTCAGCAGGATTCCAGCAGACCTTTCAGACAGACTTCCAACAGTATGCAAGGTAGGTTATGGAAAGAAATTAATGGTTACACTATGTGATGAAAATGGAGAAGATACAAAACCAAAAGCAAGATCATTATTCTGTCTCGAAAAAGCAGCTTTCCAGGCATTGCATTTATAACATACACTAGTAAACTTTAAGTCTTGTGTGTGAGGCCTAGGAATAGCTTTGAAGATTTCCACAAATTCTTTACTTATCACAAGGTAACAGACTAACAGTTGTTGTTCAACTGGTAGCAAAACTTTATTAACTAATAAATACTTCAATAGGCTGTGCTGTGTGATTTAGAAAACAACAGGCCTGCTCTGCTGCTTTCTCCAGGTTTCAGTAGAGAGCAGGATTTTTTCCTTTCCTTTTTTTAGCTGACACTCTAAACATACCTTTGCACTACACTTTTGGTATCAAGAGCTTGTGGAGCAAAAGCAATACATTAAATAATGCCTTTTTCAGGATAACTTACATGACCCTGCTTATTTGGAGACAAGTGCACCACAGGATCCTGTCTCATCAGTCTTCCACTGGGGCTTTCTCTGAAGGACGGCAGTACTTTTGATACTGCTGGGAGATGGCATGTTGGTTCTGCAATATAGCACACAATGATGTACTGAGGAGCATATGCAGTGCAACAAGGTAAAAAGATGTGTAACCTGATTTTACACTGCAATTTTTCCAATACCACCGTAAGCCAAAAAGTAATACGTATTTTGACAAAACACAGGGGAGGGAAGTGAGGGCCCATTCCTGCCTGGCGTAAATCACTAAGACATCAGGAAACAGGAAGCCTGACTTTTGTTAGAACAACCTGAACGGTATCATGTCCCCATTGTCAAACAGCACTATGTCAAAGCATTAAAACAGTGGAATATTCATTTTCACAGTGTACTGACATTGTATCACTATAGGCATGACGCCTGCTAGCAAGAGATTAAAAGACTGAAGATCCACATTTCCTAAAATGGCATTTTATGCAAGGCAGGACAATAGCAAAAGGCTATAGTGATCAGTTAAATGAACACATTTTCTCCAGTACAATTACTACACGTATTTCTCATCAAAGTTACACGGAGTTAAATAAACATTTTCTAATTGAAGAGATAGCAAAAAATCTGTTGAAATCATAATATTCTCTTAAACATTGCTGGCTGTGAATGTGGGAACTGCATAGGTGTACAAAAGGAACACTTATTAAACTAAACCTGACAGAAGTGGATGGAATTCAAATCATTCATCTTACATATACACTCACAGGAGTGCACTTCGCTGATTAAATTTACTGTTTTCCAGGGAGGTAACTATGCAAGTCTAGAGGGTGTTCAGATACAGCCTGTTAGGTAGGTAATTGCCTCCTCAGAGCCCAAGGTCAGTATTTCAGAAGAATGTGTCTCAGTTGTGAGTTTTTATATATGTTTTTACATATATTCTGCACTTACAAAAATGTTCCTTTTAATTAGAGTATGTGCTTACAAACATCAAGTACTTATCAATACCGATGGTAAACAGCAGTGCTTTCCTCAACACAGAAACAGTTTGTTTGTCTTAATCTGCAGCATTACCCTCTTTTTTAAAAACAAATGAAAGTTGTAGGTTTTTAAAAGAATAGTAATGATGATAGCAATAATATTATCATCAAATTTGATTGCCCCTGACAAGTGGTAGCAAGCAGTATCAGTGAACCAAGAACAAAAGGTGTTCTGTAGCTAAGGATGGGCCAGGAAGGAGTGAGTGTGTGGAATCACTACACCTAATGCCTTATTTACCTTGAGACAGATTATCCCAAATGGAAAAGTGCTTATCTGTCATAGAACCAAACTTTCACCTAGATTCACCAGATTGGCAATAAAGTCTCCAGTCAGAGATGCAGCTTCCAACTGCGACTCTATGAATGCAGGACAATATACAAGAGATAAAATATAGAGATTATATGTCAGTATGCATTTCTCAGCCTTTGCCAAATGTGGGAGCCATCTCTTCCACCACACAATTTTTCCTGGGGTTTTTTTGGCTTCATTTATTTTGCTAATATGTTGACATCTGACACTGTAGAAAAGAACTTGTTGGCAGCTCCACTCAGTGCCAGCACCAATACCCAACTATTGGTCTGCAAAAGTAAAGCTGAGCAAGAGATCAGTTTTACGTGTGTTGTTACCATCACTCAGTACCAAAACATATGTGATTAAAAATTGTTCTGTCAAAATGAGAACTGCACATCAGTATAATCACAGTTTTTTAGTGAGAAGTATGGGGGAAGTTGTGAGGGAGGTACTGACAGATGGCTTCAGTAACAAGGCACAGCTTACTGAGGTTCTGAAGGTATGTGAACAAAGTACATCTTCAGAACTTGAGGCTGGCATACGTCTTAAATTCCTGATCTCACTGAAGCTTATTGTGTGTTGAACTAGTCCATTTGTATAATGATGCAGTAAAATGACCTATATGTGCAATAGAAACAGTATGGAATTGTTTAATCTATGGTAAAAAAAAGTTAGAAAAAAACCAATCTATCAGCCTTGGCCACGGTCATCATGTTGGACAATGCTGTTTGTAGGCAGGACATTTCCATCGGTGTTAATCTTACTGGTACCCATTTAAGTCAAGCCACAGTTGTAGCAAAAGATCTATGTGCAAAAACTTCAAATGAAGGCCTAACAATATAAATTCTCAGTACCTAGCTGTTTTATGTAGTTAATGTGTTTCCTAAGCTGACAGCTTAATTGCCATGTGCAATGAAAATGAACACACTGGTGGAAGGTGATCACCTGGCTATAGACTGACTTCACTATTTAAACCTTAATTGCATTTTTTCCATTTTGTACATCGTATTTTTGTAGCTGCAATGATCAAACAATCAATTTACATTTATATAGCACCATTTGAAGGGGAGCATCACAAGTGTTTTAGACAAACTAAGCAAAAATTAAACTAAGTCAAACTACTGAGGAGAGTAGGGAAGGTCAAACAAGTCCTCAACAGCAAGACAAATTAACAAGTGTGTCAACCCAACTGCTTCTAAAGACAGTGTGTTTCAGGGAAAGAGCATTAAGGTAGATTTAGTCCCACAATCAAATAAAGAAATGAAATCATTTCTTCCTCAGGTGATACTTACAGGTCTCAAGAAAGCAGACTGCGGAAGCTTCAGTACGTGTTCCAGACCTAATTATTCATCCTGATGAACAAGGTTAACTTTCAAAGACACTGAAAACACAGTGCTTAAGAGGGTGTTCTCTCTGCATGGAGAGGTATTGCCAAGGTGACCTTGCAGTTAGCGCCACTTGCTCATTGTAAAGAATTCATTACCTACCTATCTGGTCAGCGATACTATCCTCACTTCTTTGCCAGCTGGGAGTGGATTTGCCGCTACCGCCTGTATCTGACTGCGTGTTCTGCCTGTCAATGGAAGCAGGGGATCTACGGCTAATTCCAAACCTGTTTTCCCCAAAAAACAAAGCAGATAATGATTTTAAATATACATAAAACTCACATAAGGGGGAAAAAGGCACTTTTAAGAAGCCAGTGGCAAACAACAGGGCAGACCAATGCATAGCACAAATGCTTAAGGGAATTATAATGTTTTACCATTTAATTTTTGTGGCAGGTCTCTGGACCCACTTAGCACTTTTAATGCGTAAGATTACAGTATACATTTGTTTATTGAGCATCTCTGATCAAGAACAGCTGGTTATAATGATACAATTGAAAAAAACCAGACCAAAACATCATGAAATAAAATTGTTAGTTTTCATTTACATAGATCTTTACATGAAAAGACAACCAGACTGTTACATGGTTACAGGAAACTCATCACAATGAGTAAAATGTAAAAGTTTGCATCCTTTTAACTGTAAAAGCACTACCTCAAACTAGTCAAAGAAATCACCAGAAAGTTTGTTGGCACAATCCCATGGATCTCAGCTACTTTGCTGGGTTCTAACCAAAAGAGTTGTAAGGTCATACCTCTACATGATGCACACATATCTGCCAACAACATGGATTTGTTTGGGACAACATTACACTGCCAAATATTTTAAATAAGCATCTATAAAGGTGACTGTATTGGTTATGGATTCTCAAAACCTGGGGATTATAAATTCTGTAAATTATTAAGTTAAAATAATTTGAGTGGACTAGCACAAGCTAAATACAGCTGTAGAAAAGTAGTGAGACATACACGTATTGCCGTAAAAGAAAGCATACAGAGCAAAAGGAAAAATCTGTTCTATGGACTTTGTAAATCCTGCCAGATTAGTCAGATGGATTTCAGAAACCTCAGTATAGAGTCGAGGTGAACAAGCTAATGACAAAGGAGACACACAGTGTCTATGTGCCATACCAAAGTCTACATGCCTTATATGCCTAAAAGTCTGTAAAACTTAAATCTACAGTTTTGTATTACATATAAATCATTTAAAAGTATGTACGAATTATAGGTGCGTTCAGAATAGCAGATCAATCATTAAGAATTCATCAAGAACAACGCATTTCTGAGATCTTCTTTTAATCAGACATACCCTTAAGGAAAAAGAGAACCCCACATGCAGAGAATAACACACAAGCTCATATATCCTCTATATATCAATAAGTTTCTCTAGCTTTAATGTCTAACAAAATAACAGAAAATAAAATACCCGAACTGTGCTTTCTACTCACTCTACTAGCTACAGATTGCCCCACATGACCTCCAACATAAGACACCTGCCCAGCTGTCAGAACAAGTTCAATGTGGTTCTCCCACTTAGAAATTCTGGCATTTGTTAACCCACCAAAGAAACATCAAACGAGTCAGAACAACAAAATCCCATTCCCATCCTTAAAAGACAAGCAGCTGGAATACGCCTGTAACATGCAGCACACCTTCAAAATATCGCATATTGAAATCTGGGCCTTCTAAAAATTTACCCAAACATGTCCCTCCTTCCCTTTTGTTCACTGCTGTTTACTGACATACCTTTTGATGAATTAAAAAAAGTGAGGAAAACCTGTATATATCTGCCTTCTGGATACAAACAATTTACATGAAGAAAATTACATGAAGTGAGTAAATTTTTTTCCTTTTCTATTCACACAGACTAGGCAGGATTTCACTTGATCAAATACCTAAATTAAACATAATGAATTCAATACCAATTCAACATATGCATAAAAAGTCTAAACACAGCATTTGAAAGTTGATTGATTTCTTAAGCACTGATCTGAGGTAATTTTCAAACTTTCAAGATTTGTAAACTATGAGGAGAAGAATATATTTTCATGATGAAATAACTAGAATCTGGTATCTAAAAGTCAAAAGCCCAAGAAACCTTGGTGCAATAAAGTTACACTGCATCAATATTTTACTTTCTCTTGTAATGTCTTTGTACCTAACCTCCATGATGCTGATATGTTTAAAAGCAGTCAGTGTTGCATCTGGCATATTTTGTGATGTGGGATCTTTTTTCAAGTTTAAAAATATACAAACCCACCATATTTCTAATTTTATTTCATTAGAATCACTGCTCTACTAACTCAGCAGCAAGAAATGTCATTAGATTGCCTTTTTATATGAAGTGGGCTATTTTAACAGCAGGAATAATAAATGCAGGTGGTGCTATATTTTATGCCGCTTAAATATACAGCCCATTAGGGTACAAAGGAAAAAACCCTCAAAAAATCAAAGGAGAAATCAATTTGGATTAAAAGAACAGTGAAAATGTTGAAATATACATTTTATCTACGTCATACGATGAAACTTACTATTTTGGTACTTTTTAATCAAACTTTACATACTACAATCATTTATTACATATACACACCTTCAGGTAAACACAGCATAAGTATACAAAACACATATATACATCAAGACCAATCTGGATATTCCTGAAGGCAGTGAAGTGTCTGCCTATATCCAGTTTAGGATATGGATCAATAATCTAGTAGAGGCAGCAGTTACTGCTTGTACCAATGTCTGACAGAGGCTGGACTCACACCCATGCTTCTGGTCATTTAAATTTCACAAACTTTCCAAATCTGTGATACTATACAAAAAGAAATAAATGTATACACAAATAACGCTGTTGAGACTTCCTGTACTGGGATATTTCAGGGACTGAGTAGTACCTAGAGTACAGTGGAACCTCACATCTGGAAGATTACCTTCAGGACAATGGTTCCCCCTTGGCCATTATTCCAGCCCACCTCTTCTCTAACACCTTAGCAACTGAACACTGAACATCACCACAGAGCTGCCCTGAATCTGGTCTTTCAGATGAATCTCAACAGAACATGTACATGGAATTGCAATGATTTTTAGTAATGTGACAGACATTACACTGCCTATTGAGGCAAGGAAAAGTTTCCTTCATAATCACATTTTTCATGCTTTCCATTGAGCCCGGTAGATGTTTGGGAAGTCCCAAGTAAATATGATTCACATGTACAAGGACAGTATGAGAGGCAAACTGCTTTTCCTATAGGAACAGAACATAATAGTAATATAATTGGAATTTAGTGTTTTCTTTTTAAAGAGCATCTAGTAAGGAACATGCAAAGTTCATGCATTAATTCTTTCATTATTCCATTTAAACGGAATTAAAACTTCAAAACCAAAAAGACTGTATACTCAAGGTTTCTTGGACACATCATTTTGCTGAACTTGAAAATGCTTGAAGAATTCTGTAGTGAACATATGTGTATAATTAACTTAAAAGATGGAAGAGGGATGGGATGGGTGCTGGTGTGCTCTGAGGCCAATTCAAAACAAAAATCCAAGAGTGTCTGAAAATCCCTTCCTACTCTAGCAGTTATGGCTGTGATGGTCTAAGGACATACGGCAGCAATACCTTTCTTGTAGTGCAAATGATGTAGTTGGAAAAAAGCAGACAAGATCTTGGGAGCACAAGCTGCTCCAAGGCAACACAAGTGCTGCTGGTGTGATGTGAATAAGCCAGAGATTATGCAGCATATAAAGAGGTTATGTCGTTTTTTCCAGCTGCAGAGGTCTGGACACACTTCTGTCTAGTTTCCCTACAGCAAAGTTTAATAGGTTTAGAGCAAATCTTCTAATGTGAGTAGGACTTAAGCACAAACTTGTAAACAATGACCAGAACAGGCCTGACAGTCTTATGAATCAAAGCCTTCACGAAGATGTGCAGCAGAGAAGAGATCGACTCTTCATAAAACCTCAAACTGAGCTGCAGGAAGGACAGGGAGGGCAAATCTTCAGTGCTGTGGAGCAAGAAGCAGCACTTTTTCAAATACATGATCAGAACAGCATTCTCTGGACTGACACAGAGCACCTAAAACAGGCAAAAGACAATGCCTTGTACTAAGCAGTTCCTAGCAGTGGCATTCAATCCTCCTAATAACATATTTTTTAAAACAGAGAAAAAGGTATTTCTACTTTATAAAAGACCCAAACCAAAATGAATTGCACATAATGACCTGTGAAGTACTCAAGAATACTTCAGAGGGAAGCTTTGCAGTGTGAACTATGAGCAATTTTGCCCCTTTATCTTCTCTATAGGAAGTAATTTGGAATGTGGTAGATCACTCTTCTGCTGTCAATTATTCTTCTCTCTACTTGGAGATGTTTGATTTATTGCTCCTTTTGGTGCTCTCTGAAAATGATACAGATTTATTTATTCCTCTGCAAGTTGCCCCTTACATTGACACTGGATCACTTCAGAGAGTTTGAAGATTTCTGGAATGCTAGAAGCCTTAAAACAGAATGACTGTGAACATGTGAAAAAGAACCCAGCTGTGGACTAATTAGCACTTTTGTGCCTACACATCTGAAATCTTAGTTGCACTCTACACTACTCAACTATTAGCAGACTGCAAAGTCCCAAACCTATTACTTTTTTCATTTCACAATCTAAACCTGTGAAACTAAGCAATTTGTCACACTTCATTAACTACCTTTAATGAAGATTTTTAAATACATAAAGATCTCTTTGTACAGTAACCTGAGCAGTTGTAGACTAGGATCAGAGAGAGAGGTTAGATTGCAAAGGTGAAAGGGGGAAGCAAGGGATTTTTAAAACCGGCTATTTCAAGAAGCATGACAGAGATATTTGAAAACAAACATGGTTTAATGCACGTAAACAACGGCTGATAGGAGGCTGTGTAAGCACTCCTTTAGTTTACTATACGTTACAATAAATGAAACAGAGAACAATATGTTTAGAATATGTAAAAAGTCTGGTGCCTACCCTTCTGGCATAGATTTTTGTCTGTATGTGCCTCCAGTAGAGCCAGTCTCACTTGAGGACGATAAGTTGCTTGGAGAATTACGGCATTGTTGCGATCTTGCTAAGGCAATGGATGAAACTGTGACATAGACATCAGAGCCAGGAGACAGTCTGTTCCAAGGAAATGAATCAGTCAGATCAGCAATACTGGACAGCAATATCAGACTGCAAAGCATGATGAATACTCCCATGCAAATTGTCACATCGGCAAAGAACATGATGGCATCATGGAGACAGTAGAAATTGTATCAGTTGAAGGATCAGACATTTTCCTCTTATTAATCTACTGGAAACCATGAAAAAAATCAACTATAAAAACCTGGACGCAGGGGAGTAATAGAAAAAAGGCCAGTGTGGAAAGAACATCCTGACACACACTAGAAAAAAAATCACAGTTTTTGAAGTCATGATCTGTTGTTACAAATTGATTGTAAGGAATAATAAAGCATGACACTCCTCGTCAAAATACAGAATCACAGAATATGCCAAGTTGAAAGGGACCCACAAGGATCATCGACTACCTCCTGGACTACCAAACAGAAGAAAATATTCCTAATTCTCACAGCAAACTCCTGCCTGGAATTTAAACTAACTATAGTGAGCTGTCTACATAAACTCTTCCAAGAGTATCAAGCTTATCTTTATGCCACCAAATTGTCAACATTAAGACAAAAGGACTAAAAAAATGCATGCTAACTATAACTAACACCTTAAAGTTCTCCTAAATGTTAACATTCTAATATAAAACTATCTCAACATATCAGAACTGTCATTCATATGAAGCCTTCAACTGTCAGAATAACCATACAGCACATAGTCTAGAACTGCAACACATGCACCTGGGCAGTATGGCTGGAAGCAGCAGGCTTGACTCACATAGCCTGTATAGTTGAATGGTTTTTTTAGATAATTGTCAGCATTTTGTTTCCCAAACCCCAACCCAATTCACTGCTCTTAGCTAGTTCTTTGTTCTACTCAGTGGTGACTGAAGCCATTCAGAACTTTTACAGAGATTTAAGTGGAGTTTGAGTTCACGAACATCAAACCCCTACTGTGAACACAAACCTTTATTCATTTTATCTAGGAAAAATAATGTAAGTTGCACAAGTTAAACAGCAATTCAATATTTGAAAAACGGATACTGATTTCAGTGAAACATATAGTTGCCTCAGTACACAACTCAGATCTGGGGGATTTAGAAGATCTTAGCCTAGCCATTTAATCTCTATCTGTAAAGGAGTGGCAGATTTTAAATCAGGTCTCACCATGACACTGTAAGAACTTCAAAAGTTAAAAAAGACTTTTGAAAATTAAAACCCCACCACTGCACTGATTCATGTTACTCATGTATGTGTATATATCCAGGCAGTGTGTATGTGCATATATACATATATTCATATCAAATATGCATTTGTCCTCCTCAGTACTACTGCAAAAAAGCAGTAAACTTACAAAATCTTAAAATGGAAAGAGCAGTAGGACTGGATCAAACATCTTGATCATCTGGAATTCTATGAAGTGTATATGATGAATAGTAACTCTTTTTTTGATAAAAGAAAGGAATTGTGTAATGCCTGACCATGGTGAGTACCATACCAAATCCAGTAACTCCTTTCTAGACTACCAAACTGAATTTAACTTATCCCACATTTATCAAGCCACGAATGTGAAATACTTGATTGCAAAGAACATGGTTCAAGACTTGGAAACTTGGGGACCCATAAACCAAGCAGTTCATTTTCCCAGAAGCACTCTTAGAAAGAGAAAAAAAAATTAGTTTATCTGACAAAGAAAAAAACACGCACTTTCGGTAGCATTCACTCACCTATACAGGCACACACGTTTAAACTCAGTTATGACTGCAAAGCAACACACCATTTAAAAGTATGACCTTTTTCCCCAATACCAAATTAGAATTGATAGCAAGGAAACCAATTACTTCTCGAATAATTTCTGTAAAATTATTTCCTGTTGAAAAATGCTTACATTTTCACTTCAGATTCAGCTAAGCCTTTTCTTTACTTCCTATGCCTTACCAAAAAGTAACAGCACTGTTCAGAAGGAATCTCAAGATTTCAGAACTGTGTCATGGAGTTATAACTCATTTACAAAGATGAAAGACCTTGAGGGCAAACAAAATTGTATTATAAATGTGGTCTGAACAACAGCAATGAACAACCAGTCAGGTAGGACATTCTATTATTTAAAGCAGAAATAATTTTTTGCTAGTACAGTTCACAGCTGCACTAAGAACCACTAATAGTACAAGACATTTCATTTTCTGTGAAACATGTAACTAAGACAAAAGAACTTTAGAGTATATTAGTTCAAATTTCCTTTTTGAGCTCCTTTGAAATCTACTGATGAAAGGCACATCCCAAGACAAGTGTATTGTGTTGAGGAGTATGCGCCTATAGCTAAGATATTCTGAGCTTGTCTTTTATTATGAATGAAAAAATCATATTAAAATAAGATCTTATCTATTTCAAAAGACAGCTTTAAGAAGAAATTCCAAAATAGTTAAGTGCAAAAGTCCCAAAACTGACTTTAAAAATGGGCCAAGCATCCATTGCATTAAACAGATAAAATTACATCGCAGTCAGTTGAACTAAGATTATATCACGCATGATTTAGTTCTAATAGATCTAGTTCAACCTGAAAGAACTGGTTGAGTCCTGCCAAGTCTTTTGTGAAGGCAGGGAGTGGGATGGATATACATTTATTTTGTTTAGTATGACAACACAGACATTGAAAGCATCCATCTTGCTCTCAATAAATTAATTTCCATGTCATTAGCTGTAATTTTCCCCATGTCTTCACTATATTTAGGTATGTAATACCACATGAAAAATGTCAGGCTAGCACACTTTGTACGTGTGGCCTAAGGCAGTCTAGTTATGTGATGATACACAGGTGCCTTCTCCCTTAACACCACATGGGGCACAGGTCCTAGTTTGTGCTACAAGTTCTGCAAGAGCTGCACAGCTCAGAAGCGAAGGAGATGCAATCTGGCAAAAGAGGGAAAATGGCCTTACAGTCAAGGCATTTCAATGCTGATTTAGCAAGCTGAATTCTTACTTTGCACTTGCTGCAGCACTCCAATATGACCACTGACATATTTGCTAATGAGCATTTTTCATTAGTTGTCACTAATTGCAAGTTTTTCAAAGGCCTTATTTGATTCCAAGGCCCAATATACCTCTGAGCTGAAAACTTACTAAAGCAGCTGAAGTCAACTGAAGCTGTAATTTTAATATATGAAATATTAACAATGCTGGGCACACTTCCAAATGCGAGGTGCCCAAAATAAGACACAGCAAATGATTAGAACATTATTTATCTCTCTACCTTTGTTCTTAATCTGAAGAGGGCCAAAGACATCTCTTCTCACACAAGAATTCTGAAAATTAAGTTTAATTAATACCCGTGAAGCATTCAGAAACTCCACTAATGGGTGCCACTGTAAAGCTTAGAGGGAGTAACTGCATCTTTACAACAGGATTTGAATGTCATTCAGTAAATAAGAGATGGAGTAATGAAGAGGAAAATAAAATATTAAATAGCTCTTCTTTAATGAGCTGCATCCACTGTGTGAACTGAATGAGGCAGATGTCCTCTGTTAAATTCTCATAATTTAATCAATGGAAGCATCTGAAAATACGATTACACAAGAGTTCCAAATAAAACAGCACAGCAAATCTTAATGCTGGCATGGTTACCTTCCATGTGTTTGACTTCTGCAATCCTAATAATACTGCAAGCTGCGACAATTCTCTGCAAACACTGTCTCTATGCTCTCCTGTTTAAAGGAAACCAATCAATCAAAAAAGGAAAAAAAAAAAATCAGCAATTTTGAGGAAGGGGATGGTGAATGAAAGAGAAAATGCATTCAGGGTGTCATGTTGTACACCTTCTCGCACCACACCATATACCTTCAAGTATTTTTCAATTTGATCATCACATTTCAGAAAACACACACTGCAACAAGAAAAGATACAGAGGCAATGGGACAACCAGAGGTACAGAACAGCTTGCCTATGAAGACACACTGAACAGGCTATATGGCCCCACAGATTACAAGGAAACTTATCATATCTGCTTCAATCCATCCAAACACGACCTGCACTGCATCAAGCAAACAAGGATTACTCATTATCCCTCCTGACAAAAGAACAACTGGGAAACCTAGAAGTATCCAAAGACCAACTAGCAGGCACCTGGATGAAGAGATACCATCCACAGCTATTAAACACAGCAGGCAATCTTAAATGGCAGACAGCCAGGGGACCATCAGACAGAGTAAAGAATCTTCCTTTACACTTGTAAGCATTTCTTACACTTTTCTCTGGTCCCTGCTGATGGCCACTGTTAAACAAGAAAGACCATTATTTGGCATGACACGGCATAGCTCTTGTCAGATGTTTTTGGATCACAAGAGTTTGGCCATACAGTCATATGTGTCAACAAACCTTTGATTTTCCGCTGCTACATTCAGCTCTAGGTGCTGGAGCTAATAGGAAGTGCATAATACATAATCTCATGTTAGTGTATGTTTTAATTTGAAGAATGTTATGAGAAACTTAAAATAACAAACCCTCAAACCCTGTGAAGTACATAACATGTGTGCTACAATGCTCACTTGGCAGGTGGCAAGATGAGCACAAACACCTTGTTTATATTAGAAAACACTCATTCAATTTAAGCAGCAGCAGATTAAGATTTTTATATAACATGGGAACAATTTAAACTAGAATCCATCTGCAAGATCTAACCTATAAATTACTACTGGCACATTTACTATCACTGACTATTGGGGCATTGCTCAAAAAAGTAAGAAATCTTTGGGCAAGACTGTGCTTCAAAGTCCTCAACAAGACATAAAACCAGTCTTAATGATATTGTCCTAATAATTCCATATTGTGGAATTTTACTGCCAGTACCACAGTCACGTCATAATTCAGTTTTCCATTTGGTTTAATGACTGACAGTGCTCAGAAGTTTTCTAGTTACAGCCTTTAGCTTTCATCCAGTACAGTACTCAACTGCACACTGAAGTGCTGAAGTCCAGCAGCATGCTTTGACCACTGATTTTCATACTTCTCAAATGTTTGTCACATCAAGTTTTAGTTAAGACTGGTTCCAGTTTATGATAAATTAATGAAGAACAGATTATTATCTTCCACTATCTCACCTCCTTTCTTGATAAAGTCTGGAAACCAAGTGTACAAACAAAAACTTGGAATTGGGAGGAAAAAAAAAATAATCAAGCTTTATAATTACATCTTCTCCAATAACATCAGTTCTCGCATAATTCACACGCATGTGTTTTTATTGTTGTTTTCCTTAACGTATCCCTCTGTTACAGGCTATATAGTGTCCCGTGTAGACTAATTAATGTTGTGAAATAAACCATAACTTGGAAATTATTGCATTTATATTATTAGATTTTTCAGTCCTAATGTTGCCGTAACATTAGAGATTTATTTTATGATTTATAACGTTTTGGCCTATTCCTCCTGCCTACAAATATCCACATCAATCATGGCTACATTCAAGGATCCAGATTACTACGAGGATCAGGGAAAATTTAAGTATAAGCTAGTAAGTTGGATATGTGAAGACAATCTATTTAGTAAGGGCAAATTTAAGTACTCTGCTGGTTATACACAGGACTGGGCATTTGTCTGCCTTCTCAGAGTCAAGGACTGTCAAGCGACCTACTCTCCCACCTACAGTTGCAGTCTCTACAAAGAGACAAGAAGCTTTTATGTATATGAAATGAAATTCTCTTCTCAAGACTGGTAACACAGCTTTTATTTATTTCTAACACAGTTAAAAGGACTAAAGGGAATATATCAACAAGGGTAAAAAATAAATTTATTTCACTCAGTATGCATATTTAGAGCCTCTAGCTATATAAATTGACCATCAGTAAAACATCACTAATAGGTAATTTAAAAACATTACACCTGTACTACCTGTACTCTCAGAGCACTTTGTACTCACAGAAGGAAACACCTATCTGTTAAGCTGTTTTTGTTTAAATTAAACCCCTCAAATCTTCAGGGATTTTTCTAAATATTTACTGTGTCATGGATTTACTGCTGATATGCTACCATTAAAATGAGTAGTGTGTCAGGTCTGATGTGTCAGAAATACTATAATGACTATTTCATTTTTTGAAATCCCACCTGCTGGAGTCACAGCTAACCATGGTACTGACTTGTGGTCCTAGGCAACTGCCATCAGTGCTAGTTACAAAAATCACCTCAGGTTCAGAGCTCCAAGAACCACATGGATCAATTTACTACACGGTTTCTCAGGTGCCACATGCCTTAAAACAGATCATGAACTATAGATTGCTGTTTCTTTGTGGCACATGAGATCTGCCATCACTGTCACTGTGCCCAGCTCAATAAACAAAGAACATGGAGTCAAAAGGAAGAAGCACAGAGGAACAAAGGCAAGCTCCAGTCTCAAAACAATGAAGATCAAACATCAACAAGTCTGAACTGCAGCTCAGCACCACAGAAACACAAGTGATAACTAGTGATGTCTAGACCACAGCCAAAGATTAAAATTGATGTTACAGCTATAATTCAGTACTGAAGTTACTTACTGATGCTCATCTTCATAGGTAAGTACCCCACTGACACTTAGGCAGTACCTTCTTTTTGGAAGTGAAGCTCTAATGCAATAAGAAAATCTAGAATATCTGTACTGCTTTGCTAATGAGCCATAAAAAGAGCTGTCTTTTTTTCTAAAACTACTTAAAATTGCTCTATAGAACATAAATACCGCAGAGAAAGACAACGAAGTAGCCATCTTGTATACAGTGGAGTTGTGTTTATAATCATGTTAATTAGGGAGCTCTTTTTGGAGCACAGTATAGATCCCAGTACCTATATAACCAGGTTAGCCTTGGTCCTTCATTTCTGCAACAAATCAGTAGCTGAGCAAAGAACAAGTCCCAGGGAGCAAAGCACAGAGAAGCACCATTGCTGCTACCTGCACCAGAAACACAGAGATTCCAGCACCTCCTGAGAGGTGATCTTTACTCTCGGGAAAGTATGAAAGTTAATAGTGAAAAATTAAATGAGACAGTAGTTACGAGGGCTATGAGAATCTCATCTTTGTTGATTTCAAGATTTTACACAATAAGAAGTATCTGAGCTTCCCCAAAAGCAAAGCTTTCTTTTATCATGTAGAGAAAAGACAAATGAGTCTTGCAGTGAGTTTATTGTTGGGCTTTTTTTCCCCTCCAGTATTCCATAAAATGACAAAAATGTATTTTTCTTTACTTTAACCGAAAAGATATTAACCTTATGCAACTGCTGATATATTTAAACTTGATTCAGCCAAGATTAACATGTTTAGCAGACCAGAAAGATGAGAGAAGACAGTTTTCAGGCATCCAAAAATATTTCCAGCAAAATTTAAAAGTTACTTTGATAATATACTTTTAAGGATTAAAGATCCAATAGAAACCTTATTATTTCTGAATAATAATAATAAAAATACTTAAAAGAATGTCTAGAGGGGAAAAAACACAGCTACATGCCCTGAAAAAGAAGAAAATGGAAAGTCAAGGTTTCACTTTTTGAAAACTAATACTGACTCTACGGAAATGTAATTTTCACTTTGCAAACATTTGTCAGGCCATAACCCTTCTCTAGGAGCCTCCCATGACAGGATAAACCTTGAATGCTTTAGGTGTGCGATGCTGCCTGCATATGATTTTATGCCCAAGAAACACTCAGTTGTTAATATCCTGTGTCTTGATGCAGCCAAAGGCTCCCTCTTCGACACAAGCTGCAGAACAGCCAACTAAAGATTCTAGACAAAGCTCTTTGTTTAATACCATGAGGACGTGAAAGTGTCTGAAAAAACCAGCAACGCAACTGAATCTGATCATCTGTCACCGCCTTAAACTTTACCCAGGAATTACTATGCCTTCTGTAACTACAGAGGCAAGATTCTACAGCACTGGAGAGAGTAAAAAACCCCACCACCTCAGCTCTTACTTCTTCCAGTTCCACATCTACCTGTCTTCAGCTGTAACAGGCAGATATGGCCTGTAGCAATGCAATTTTTATGTTGATCTAAATATACCATTAGAGTCCTAAGTCCAGCATTTCACTGGCTTCTGCAGCCTTTTTCACAAAAAATCTAGTCAGGTTGTCTGTGAAATTATTAGTGTCTTCAGTGTTGCAAATATTGTTTCGCAACTCATACTGATGGGAGATTGAAGTATACATCTATGAAAAAGAAACCAAGAAAACTAAGTCCTTACCAACTATTATAATTTCTTAACAAGGTGTCCTACACAGAAATTTCAATTTCACTTTAGTAGTTTCTTGGTCTGGGCTGTACCATCTTTGAACAATTTTTTGTTATTCCCAGTTCTCACACTGTGAAAAATGCTTTAAGTTAATTCATTAGAACACCCTTTACTTTTTCTACAACACGCATCTTATTACTACTGCTTTATATTTTTCAACCACATAGCATGAACAGAACCCATATAAAGCTTTTTTTCCCCTAAGGAATTGTCCAAAGTAAGAAATACAAGCTATAAGCTTGTTTCCTTCCACAGATCTCATTTTAAATGCAGAGACAATGACAGATTTGTACAGATAATCAAAACAATGACAGTTCATTTATATACTATCAAATATGTATTTTTTCCATGAAAGAATGAAAATACTGTGACGTGATAGGCCTGATACTTTTATCTTAATAATTGCTTTCTTGATTTAAAAACTCAAAAAAACCAGAAAACTCCAAATCACCTTGGAGAAATTGAAGTGTAAAACGATTTCTTCTCTAGCCTAAAAAGTCTTAACACTCCTCAGTCAGAAAAATTTGCTTTCTGTGCTGGTCAGAATTCTGCTAAAATTTCTGTCAGATCCTATTTTTGCCCTGTGGTGCTTTAGGCAATTCCACCAAGCCTATGAACAAGTTAAATTTTTTATTTCTTTTTTTCAAAATGCAGTAGTTCTCGAACAGTTAGCTCTAAAACTTTGATTGTAATTCATTTAAAACTTAAATAACAATACAGCATTTTCAGAATATCAACACAGGGGAACAAAATCCCAGAATACTTTATTTTGTGGTTAATCGCACCAGGAAAGGTATTTCCTTTTGGCTATTCATGCTGTCTTTTGACTAAATAAAACCAAGACTAAAAGCAGTCTTCAGATACTTAGATAAAACTCTCATGAACTTTTTCTGACAAGATTCTGAGCAGCAAGGAAAAGCCATTTGCAAAGCAAACACGTACCTCCGGCTCTCCAATGGGCGCCCATCACTAGAGATGCTTCGAGGAATGTTGGCCGCTCGTTCTGGAGGTGGCATTTTCCCTTCTCCTTTTCCAGACCCAATCCTAGATGGCACTGGACTTTGTATTTGAGAAGGTACCTGAGCCACATGAGGTCCCTGTCCTTTGCTTGCATTTCGCTGCCATTTATTATTATTCCTGAAGGGAAATTTGAATTCATACGACATTCCTTCATTCACTTTGTACTCCATCACTGGCATACGGTAGTTTTCTGAAGAACTCCTGAAAACGAAGAAATTATGACGCTGCTATAAAAAATAAAATAAATACATCCTGTTTACAAGAATAGAAATCTTAATACAGCAGGTGAATCAATTCTATGGAAGATGAATCAATTCTATGGAACAGTAAATGAAAGATTTTGCTTTTTAGAAACATATTTAACAAATATTAGAATCATCAAATTGTTTAGGTTGGAAAATACCTTTAAGATCATTGAGTTCAACCTTTAACTTAGGATTGCCAAGTCCACTAAACCATGTCCCAACCACCACATCTACACGTCCTTTAAGTATCTCCAGGGATGGTGACTCAGTAACTTCCCTGGGCACCCTGTCCCAGTGCTTGACAACCCTTTTGGTGGAAGAATTTTTCCTAAAATCCAATCTAAACCTCTTCTGGCACAACCTGAGGCCATTTCCTCTGGCCCCGTCACTTGTTACTAGGAGAAGAGAACAACTCCCCCACCTTGCTACACCCTCCTTTCAGGTAGTTGTAGAGAGCAGTAAGGTCTCCCCTGAGCCTCCTTTTCTCCAGGCTAAACAACCCCAGCTCCCTCAGCCACTCCTAAACACACTTGTGCTCCATACCCTTCACCAGCTTTATCGCCCTTTTCTGTACACACTCCAGCACCTCAGTGTTTTTAATTTAGTGAGGGGCCCACAACTGGAGACAGTATTTGAGGTGTGAATACAGAGGGACAACCACTTCCCTGCTCCTGCTGGCCACAGTATTGCTGATACAGGCCAGGATGCCGTTGGCTTTCTTGTCCACCTGGGCACACTGCTGGATCATGTTCAGCTGGCTGCTGACCAACACCCCCAGGTCCTTTTCCACTGGGAAGCTTTCCAGCCAGTCCTCCCCTCAAGCTTGTAGCATGGGGCTGCTGTGACACAAATGCAGGATCTAGCACTTCACGTTACTGCACCTCGTACATTTGGCCTTAACCCATCAATCCAGCCTGTTCAGATCCCTCTGCAGAGCCTTCCAACTCTCCAGCAGACCAACACTCCCACCCAGCATGGACTCCTACCATAGTATCTGCCTTGTTGGCCTTCACTCTAATTCTTACCCATTAACAACCCTGTTGTCACCATCATTAAGCCCTACACAAACACTCCCTAACATATAAGGCTACCCCAAAACCTCTCCTTCCTTGTCTGTCCTTTCAGAAGGGTTTATAGTCATTCACTGCAGCATTCCAGTTGGTCGAGTTGATACTCTTCATCTGATTACTGGGTTATAAAAGCTAAAAAAATATTCTAGAAGGGCATCTTCATCTCTCCACTTCTTAATTCGAAAAAGTCATGGGCTTTAGAACTTACCTGCACCCAGACAAATAAGACCTAAAATGTTTGTTCTTTTTGAGACATGTCTTTTCCAAGGCACAGACATTAAAAGCCACGAGTACCATGACATAAGAGCACTACACTTAATTTTCAAACATCTTTGGCTTTGGAGTACCTCAGTTGATAAATCTGCACATTATGAAAACAAAACACTTGCTCAAAATTGTAAGTGCCAAGCCTAAAAGATGCCCATTGCTTCCCAAGGAACAAGACAGCATAAAATTTGGACTAGAAGAGGAGATAAGCTCATGCAGTCCACATACGAAGCAGGGCAAACTTCTGCATATATTTCAAATGAGATACTTGGAAAATAGATGTGGCCTTCAGCTTCCGTGAGGATAATGTTGGTATTTCTCTTGACAAGTTTATATATATATGAGTAAATATTTTTATCACAATTACTTTGTTTATCTACACACATCACTATCTAAGGGGAAGAAAAATAAACAATCAGTGCAACATTTTCAACTTCTAGCTCTTCCTCTAAGTGCTTACACCATTAGGGGTGAGAAGTATCAGTATCTCTTCCCAGCTAAAACAGAAAACAAAACAGAACTTGCTAATGTCAGCACGGCTACGTAACAAGTTGTACAGGCTAATAGAAGACAAAGTGAAACAGTTCATGCTGAGGTCTTGCTGTCCACAGTAAACTCATTTTGTGGTTTTACTCTGGCCTACTCTCTAGTCTTGACCTGCAAATAAAAATTAGTAGTTGGAAGGCATGAGCTGTGCTTCTGAAGCACATGTAGTTGAGCTTCATCTGAAAGTGCTCCCAGGCCACTCTGATGTGATCCACCACACAGTAGATGATCTGGAGATTTGTTTTCAAAGTCCACTCACAACTGATTTAAAATACTGATATCCTTGTTTCTTCTTTTCACTTCATATTCTCTGCTATTCTTCCCCCAGTGCTTATGTACTTCAGTAGTTTGGGTTTCTCTTTTTTTTTCCCCTGACATAATTACAGTCTAAGAAGCAGGAACACACAATTTCGTCTGGATGCCGTGTCCTTAACTTCAAGGTCAGCAATCAGTCCACTAAATGAGTTCAGTAGCTATGCTCTAATGACTGTGGTTTAGCAGAGATATAATCATAACAAGGCCTGCCTCTGTGGAGGGCATTAGAATATGATTTGGGGTATTTGGTTATATTTTTGCATCTGCTACTGACCTTGTACACATGTCTGTTGTCAAGTAGGCTTATCTAACTGCACCTCTGCTCTTCCTCTAACTTTATACCAATCAATTTATTAGGATAGGGACTGCTTCTCATATGAACGTACTGTGCCAAGCAGAATGGATCTTCATTTTAGTTAGTCTACAGAAGTTACTGCAGTAGAAATACTAAATGGTCTCCAGGACACAATGAAAGGACTCCAATTTCAGAAAACTGATTGCCAAAAGAGAAATTGCTTTGTGCAAACATTTAACTGAAATCTCTTTGTAGGACAGTGGCAAATTCAAGACACAGTTCCTGAACCTTTATGATTTTGGATAGAGCAAACAGGATCAAGAGTTGCTTTACGGAATTTTATAACTAGCAATAACCCACCATGAAAATTTGCTCACTACAAGACAGCAACAAAACTCACTGATACTCAGTACAGTATTTCAAGAAGTGCAGTCATTTCTGTTACTGCTATGGGTTTGGATAAACTAAAGGTAAGCTTGCTTTTGGCTGTACTTAATTTAGTTCAGGAATAACAGGATCTGTGCTTTCCACATAGATTTTTCAGCTCTAATCCTTTTGCAGTGACTGCAGCTGAACTTTCCATTTGCTTGGGCTGCTAAGTACTGTTCAAAAGGTTTCCAAATACCTCATGAGTGACCTTATGCCACTGCTCATTTTAATTCCTGACATGTATTCAATTTTCCACTGACAACTAAAGGACAAATAAAACTCCTTTTTTCTCTGCTCCTTTTTTCTTACAATTTACAAAAGGAGTTAATATAGCTCACAGTAAAAACAAACATGGATTTTTCTTTTATAGAAGTAAAAGCTCTTGGCTCAGAGACGTGATTTCATATCAATGTAATAAATATGCATCTAAGTTCAGCCTCAACCTTTAAGTATGCAAAAATTTAGCAACTACCCTACAAAGATATTGACTGATTAGAAAATAGCCGTGCAAAACGTTCTCTGCCTCTCAGTCCAAGGAACACACTGAACTTGGGTAACTGTGCTGGCTTCTTCTTGGCAAATCTAGCACAAACCTTCAGCTAGCCTGCAGGCAAATTTATTCTATTAAAGATCATTCCATTTTAATCATACAGCATTTGCAAGATATAAATACAGGATGTCAGGAATACGGGAATCAGATTTAGTGATGTGGCTGAATGCTACAGACAAATGCTGAGAGTTCAGATGTGAGCAGTAAAAATTATAAAAATTTTTGTGTGAATTCTGGAAAAATGGAGGGACTTAATGTACAGTTTATCAAAAAAGCACGTATTACTGCTTATTTCTGATCAAGCAATTTCTAAAGCTATAAAAGCAATAGAATAGTTGGCACAAGCTTCAGGCTTAATATGGATGGGAAGTGAGAGAGATGCAGCAAGATCTACTATTGAGTAAAGAACTACTGTTTGAAGCAATTTCACTGGCCAGATCCATACCTTTGATAAAACCCTTATCATTTACAGCCTTACTGTGAAAATAGAAGAATGTAAGTCTATTCATAGCTTTCAAGAATTATATCCACAGGCATTACAAATTACCAACAAATGGGTAGCAGGGAGGGAAGCGTATGATTCATTTCCATGAATCCTAAACACAAAATTGTCACCAAAAAGTTGTTTGATTTCCATGAACTTCTTCCTACATTTATTAAATTCTGGTATTCAATTAGTATTTTGGGGGGCCTGGAGACTGAATATGGGTGGTTTTTCCTGCTGTCCTCTTTCACCTTGCAATACTAGATGCTATATTGCAATTATACCATGGTTTTTGGAGGTTAACACTTATTCTGTGGTGTTTCTTCCCCCACAACCCCAAAAAATAAGATACAATTTCAGAGCAGATATAGTTGCTATACAATACCTGCGTGGTGTGCAGTCCTCATATGGAGGGACAATGACGACCTTCACTGTTACTGATGTTCGGAGAAGATCAATCATTTGCTCGTGGCTCAGAGTGGCTACAGCCACCTTGCAGATTTCCACCAGCCGGCTGCCCTGCCTCAGTCCCGCCTGCCACGCGTAGCCATAGGGCTCAACGTCTGCCACAATGCCTTCATAGTTCACGTGGAAACCCAGCTGACCCAGACCATTCCTACGCAGAGTCATTTCCACCGTTTCACAGCCCTTAGTCACAAGCTGTGAATTGAAATGAAGACAGAATTTAATGCATTGAGAGACCTCCAGTGCCAACAGAGGTTTTAAGCACCCCATTTTTGTACAATCAACTAACTCCCAAGACATTGGCGGGACACAATCAAGGAGTATATAATGCAGACCTAGGTTCAAAATCAGCTGAAATGGATCAAGTTGCTCAAACTAGTATTTTCAGTAGAATCTGGTTAGCCAAGTTCTGCCTTGGAATTTTTACTGAAACCACATGAATTTTAGAAGGTACATAGCAGCACACAACAGAAAAACACATGGAGTTACACCAAGCATCTTTTATGGTTTATCAGCCAATAAACACTCTACATTTCTAGCTGTTTCAGTAAGCTGTAGAATTACTTTCAGTCAGAATGTGGTGGCATGCAGCTACTAAGCACAGTAAACTGGGGGCTATGCCAGCTCTTCTATGTCCCATGAGCATGAACGCCATCAAAAGCAATTTAAGAGGGTCTAGGTTTCCTTTTTTTTCTGGTCATTATACAACTACAGTTGTGAAATTACAGGAAAGACAGTGAAACATAACACATTCTTTTATAACTTAACTGGATAAAAAATGACATGGACAGATGTTTTGTAGAAAAATATCATGATTCACTGCATTTTTAGTTTATCACATGCATTTAGAGAATATCTGAAGGTTGCAATGGGGATTGGGATTGCACCCTGCTGGCAATACACTAAGTCAATCTCAAAGATATCGCAGTTTCATTTGAAACAAGATACAACAAGCCTATAAAACAGAGAAAGGGGAGAACACAAGGAAAAGAAATAATGTGACACTTCTGTATTTGTTGTGTGAGAGCAAATTACGCATTTGAAGAACCTGCTTTTTGGAATATATTGAGACATTTTTGACACGCACACAACCTGCTGAGGTTGGCTGTTATCTGATAAACGTGAAAGCAATATTGGATTTTGAGGAAAAAGAGCAAGAAAGTCCTTATAGATTTCATGACAAACAATTAAAACAGTTTTAGGGATCCCAGGCATTATTTGAATAGAAGCTTTACTTGGCAGCTGGGTGAGAGAAGAAAGTAAAGACAGGGAATCAAACAAGAGAACACATTCTAACCTCCAGCCTTTTGACGATCTCTTTGATATCATCAATGTTGCTGATGAAGCTCTCCAAAGAAACACATTCACCTCTCTCATAGAATATTTTGATATTTGTGTCCGTTGAAGTCCAGCCTATCACATCTCGACAGGAGCAATTGAACACCACGCTTTTTGTGTCCTGTTCAATGAGGACTACAAACTCGTTAGAGATGCCTAGGAGACAGTCTATTTCCATACCCTTGCTGTAGTCTTTTGCATGGACACTCCATACAATTGCACCAGAACTATAGATCTCTGCTCCTGGATAAGGTTTGGACTTTTCTTTCTTTTTTGAAGCAAGCGAGATGAATGGGAACTTGCCAGAAGGGTCAATAGGTGTGTTGGTGACATTCTTCTCTGCCAAGTCTTTCAAGTACTCTTGACGGGTCCTGGTGGCCATTGCGCGAAACTTTTCTGATTTGTGAGCAGCATTCTCTGCATTAATGACTTTGGCTAGTAAGAAGTCCCTGAATACATTTGACTTAGGAAACGTCACACCTTTTGGAATAGGTGGTCCAAAGGATGGTACATCTCTGGATCTTGTCACAGCAACACTAAATGAAATAAAAGAACAAGGAAGAAACGGTGTTTCACTCTATGCAAATTCAGCAGTTTCTACATACAGAAAATGAGTTCCCTTTTTTCCAAAAGCCATCAGTTTTTTCTTTCTTTTTCTCTGCAATATGCCTATATTTACATATTAATGTTGCCAGTGTGGAGATTATGTTCCCCTTACTGAATAACCAGAAGGCCACTTTTTTTTTGCATATAGACAATTTTGAGTCATTCCCACTACCACAGCTTAAAAAGAGCTTCAAGTGCAAAATTGTGGGGTTTTTTGATAAAGTAATCACTCATGTATGATACTTCTGAATTTTGTTTGGTTTTAGTACAAAAAGAAAATTTCTAACTCACACTGTTACAAAGGTTAGCTTAGAATTTAGCTACCTAATGCTGAAAGGCTCATCTGAAAGCAATGCTAAGTGTATGATCGATACTAGAGATAGAGATTAAATGAATGTATTGAAAAGATGAAGGCAATAGTCATCTCTCAAGGCCAGTTTCACTGTGAAAATCATCTTCTGATGACTGAATGCCTATGTACATCACGCTATTGTTTGTGTTTTAAATTCCTGGACTGAAAACCGCACTAACTGATACTGCATGCGAGTAATAGAAGCAGAATACAAAAATACTAGAAATAAGAAATTTTTCACAAGTTTGGAGATATATAGTATCTTTTTCCTTTCCTTTCTTCCTTTTAGTTTCCACAGCAAGTGACAGACTGACAATAAGATTGCCTTAAGAAATGCGGACAAGCTTAGCTATTCTCAATTGTCAGTTCTCTTTTGATGTTAAATCAGATGAGTTGTTTGGCATCACTGAAGATCTGACATTCCAATACAGTATAATTCACTTGGCAATTTGTCCTGAGACTGAAAAATGTACTTCAATAGTTTTGTGACAAGAAATGCTCCAACAGTTTAAATATGATTTACCACATATTTATAAGTAGGTCTAAAAAAGCATAAACTAATTTTGGCCAAAATACCATGGTAATGGAGGCAAAGAAGAACAGGATGAAACTTGATCACATTAGAAAAGTATTTATGTGAAAAGCTTTTATCTGAATCCTTAAACATAATCAGAGATATCTCCACAAAATACCAGTAACTGAGACTGCAGAGTAAATCTTTTGAGGGAGCACATAGGAACACCAGAAATAAAAATGAAGTCACCCTTTCTTTAACTCTATCCTCTGGTTTTGAGTAGTGGGGTGTTTTGTTTGTTTGGGTTTGTTGTATAGAGGGTTTTTTTAATTTATATTTTCTGGCAACTGATATTGAGAGACATCATTACTGTCAAATTTCTTCCAAACGTATGCCAGTATATCTAAAAGTACGCAACAGGGGGTGCTCACGAAGCAACTATCTGACTCATCTTCAGTGGTCTTAAGGAGTCTGTTATTAACAGATGGAAGCCTAAGTGTAAAACACAATTACTGGATACAATGAAAAAATACCAGTAAGATTTTGTTTGATTCCATTTTCAGTACCATGAATCACAGGGCTAAGAATTCAATCTTCAACACATGCCTGAGAAGTTTTAAAAAGTGAGTGATGCCAACAGAGACATGAGACTTTTGAAATATTGTTTATCTTTGTTGGGAGGGAGAATCACTGGCCAAGACAGTGCTTAATTTTATTCCTTTTATGTAGTTTTCTAATATAAATTCCAGTACATTTTTATGCTATATGGTTTCCTGTTTTGTCTAGAATTATGAATCTATGAAACTCTTCCAAATAATTCAGTGAAAAAGAGGTCAGACTTATTTCGAAAAGTTTCCTAGAAAAACTTTTCATAATAGAATTCTATAAATTTAAATCAAGAGTTTGCAATGAAAGGACAGAAAGAGAAAGTATTTTAATCTTAAAGACATTACAGAGAACATACAATGTCCTGGTGATCTCCTGTATCACTCACAATTATTTTTCCCACCTCCTCCCCTTCCCCTTAAAATTTAAGCCTGTACCATCACTAAAGCCAAAATTACTGCTAAGTAACCACTAAGGTTCCACCCCTTGTAGTTGTAAACACTTGAAAAATTAAGTGATTCAGGAATTTGAAGGTCAGAAATATAACCCTTATATTTAAATTTATTACAGTTTAGCAAGTATAAATCTTTCCCATGCCTTTTAAAAGAAAGAAATTGAAAATATGCAGTCATATTACTTAAAATAATAGCCCAAAGCAGATTTTTTTTATTTTGTAACATGCAATTCAAATGGGAAATGCATCTGCAGCCCTTGTGGATGCATTTCCTACCTTCCCTGTACTTCAAAATCATTTTCTGTACAGAGCTGAAACATATGTCTAAGAGTTTAAGAATCAGCTCTGTCCACATAAATTATGTAACAGTTGAATTTGTCAGTAAATTGCCTAAAAATGCATACCAACACGAACATTCCTATTCCAGGAGTAGGAGAGTTAATACACGTACAAAGCTCAGAATCAATTCCAGAAATGCTGTGTGCACTTTAGCAGAACTTCCAAGAAAGAGCCTTTGAATCTTCTATACATACTTGAAAAATACTAAATACACCAACTCAGACACTGCAATCTTAAATTTTCCTCTAAATAAACCCTTTTATATAAATAAAATACTTAAGTGAACATTTGTATTTCAGTGAAAAGAAGTTAATTTTAAGGCTATCTAATTTCAAGATAGCTACTCTTCTAAATCCATTGCTCTGACATTTCATATTTTAAATGAAAAAGCTTTATAGAAGTTCTCAGAGCCGTCAACATTTAAAAATAAAGATACTTTAAGAGTTCAAGATATTACAAAGGTAAAAATTTTCGCTGATCGCAGAAGGATGTGCTTGTAACAGATGCTTGTAATTTGGTTAAAAAAATTATGCTAAATAGGAATCTCATCTTGAAATTCTTCATTATATGTTACTATCAATTACTATTGATAGCAACCAATAGAAAATTACCATTTTCTCTTTTAATCATATTGACCTTAAGATCACACTAAGACTAATTTTTTTGGCTGCATAATTCTCTATAATTTCTTTGTTGGAGAACAAGACCTGAGAAATTAAGAAATTTCAGAGACTTTAGCTTCTATCTGAAAGGTTAAGTCATACTTTTTAACTGTCATTATTTCAAAAATTGAACACGAGCTCAGATGACCAAATTATCTGAACACGAAGTAAGGTTTTTTTTGTTCTTTGTTCTATTTCTTTCAATGTAAAAATATTATTCTAGCATACTCTTAATAAAGAGAGTAAAAAGGAAGTGAGAATGCAATTTTAAAATAATTTCCAAATGCTTGATACACACGTGTATGTGCACATGTGTGTGTACATACATACTGACAGCAGTGAATTCCTCACTGGGTGTGTTTCACATACATACTCATACTTCTAAAAAAGTGTTCTAAATTCACACAACCCAAAATCTCCTCGACCCCTATCTTTCATTACGTTTCTCTATTGAGAATTTAAGAGAAAAATGACAACTCCCTTTGCACTCAATTCCACGTTTTCAGTGCATGTAGCAATAGCTACCTGTAACAAACGCTGTCAGTACAGGGACCGTGCACTCTTACGATGACAAAGACATGCTGGAAGTGGGATCGAATGTTCTTTGGGCTGAATGGTTGTGCTCCAGGCTCCTGGAAAACTATTGTCACAATATCATTTCCAATATGTCGTTTTCTCAGAAGCTTTAACAAAAAAAAAAAAAAAAAAACAAACCCAAAACCAAACACAAAACATAGGTTAAAACACAGACTTTTCACAAATTTCCAATTATTTATTTCTCATTATTTTAAATTACTATTGTTCAATTTATATCCCCAAACGATACTTCAAGCTGAAAACTGAAATAATTGAGGATTTATGTAAAAAATACCAGAATTGGTTATTCATCTAATTTATTTCAGGTCTGAGGGTTTTCATAACAATTTCATTTTCATATATAGCATACAGGAAGAGCTTGTAAGGGAAAATTTTAAGCTAAACAAAGGGGAAAAACAACAACAAACCCCACTGGTATCAAGAGTAATCAGTGACACATGGAAGAAGGAAAACATTCCTCATTTCACACTTTTTTACAAACCAGTGGTTTGTTTTAATAGAGGTAGCCTCCATTAAAAGTTGAAAATAGTTGTCATTGTCCTTAAGGCACTTCATAATAATTTTATGGTATGCTTCTTTCAGTAACTACAAGACTAAAGTAGAAGACAAGATAAGCTACAAAGTAGAACATTTACTGTACCAAAGCAAAGTAAAAAGAATCCTATGTTAACTTCTATTGTAAAAGGAAACTTCTGTTTTATTTCCAGAAATACAAAGCGTCATTTCTAGAACAAAATACATATACATCATTCATAACACAAAGGTTCAGTGTTAAACAACACTAAGGTACTTCAGTGCAACAAAGCAGATCAGCCTACATAGCTCTTCAGTATAATAAAATTAATAAAAAAAGAAAAAAAAAAAGAAGAGAAGAAAAAGGACTTTGACAAAAGGATTTTGACTCATGTCTTCTTGTGTAGTGTGCTGGACCACCTACTCATTATCTGATTCTGTGCATATTAGGATTTGCTAAATGCAGTCCTTAAAGGGCGATTGACTTAGCTGGTTTAAAAGGTTTAAAATCATTTAAAAATCATCAAGTACACTATGGTCCTTTTGAGATAAGATATGAACTCTTATTTATGTAACACAGATATGCTACTGACATTATTGTATATTGTTTACTATGTAAGTGCATAATGGTAATGCACAATTAAATAGAAAACAGTCCAATGGAGAAAAATCTACCTATGATGTACCTACAATGATCTGCTTTGCTCATCCTCCCTCACAAAAAGATGGCCACTTTTACTTTTGATTCCTTAAGTGTTTTCTTTGCTAGTAACAAATGAAAGTTGTCAAAAATATTCAATAGTTCATCTTCTTCTGAGAAGGAGGAAAAAACAATTCTAAATAGGCATAACCCATCTTACCTGTTGCTTGTTGTTTGGAGTATATGGCAACATAGTAGAAACATGGAACATGATTTCATAGTCCTTGTATGTTGTGTATAGAGAATGAGTACCTGTTGAATCAGCTGCAGTTAAAAAGACAAAATAAAGCATTACTTTAAAAAAAAAAAAGTTTAAAAACAAAGCGTCATTATTATCAAAGAAAATCATCAGCCAAGACAAGAATTCCTGTTCATCCTCAGACCTAGCTGGTATATCAGCAAATAAGAACTTACTCAGAGTTTATTCACCTGCCAAAGCAAATGCTGCATATAGATGGCCTGTAGAATTTTGCGTACTTTTCCCAAAGAAAAACTTGTTAGGAACAGGGAATTTATACCAGGAGACCCTGAAGAAAGCCTATTTAAGCACAAAAAGTGATAAAGTCTGAGATAATTTTCAAGCACCACCCAGTATCTTCGAATGAAACCGAACTGTAAGGAATGTGAAAACAACTTCAGAAAGGAAGGTAGACAGATACTGCAAAATAATACCATGATCTCATGCATAATTAAATGGCAGTGGACATAAAACCCACAATAAGAACAGAATTAGTTCTCTTAAGCATAAGTATCAGGACTCTAAATTAACTGAATGAATCAGATAAAACCTTCACTAGAACAGGTGCTTTATGGACGGGAACCATCAAAACTCCAAATAGAATGCTAGCATGCTTATAACTGATGATGGAAAAAGCCCACAACAATCACATTATGATACTAGTATATTAATCAAAGGTATTGTCACCTGTTTTGGGTTCTGGCCACCCTATTTTAAAAGTTATAGAAGAAAGAGAAGGGATCCAGAAACAGGCCACAGAAATAACTATACGTGGATGGAGAGACTTCCATGTGGAAAGAAAATGATAAAAACTAGGATTATGAAGTTTAGAAAATAAAAAAGCAGTGGGGATATTATTGAGTTTACGAAGCGTTGGTTGAAAACAACACTTGATTACACACAAATTGCAAACTTCTGTTTTTACTTTTTCTTTTTTTCAAAAAAGTGACCTTGAAAAATGTTCCATTCATTTAAGTAGTAACACATTTAAAGATGAAATAGTGAGTATATTCTATAAAATACAACTACTGTCCACAGTGCAAAAATCCTGTTTTCAAACAGAATTTTAAAAATAACTAGCTTTATACATACATACATATATATATATGCATATATATGGGGAAAAAGCATCCTGGTTATCTGAAGTTATATAAACATGCTGCTAAATTATATAATCCCTAAATTATATAAACAGATAACATTTATAACAGCATATTTTAAAAAAAGTTAAGAACTATACGTTGGGAGTTTTTTATTAGCAGAGAGATCATGATATTAAGAAGATAATAGCTCTGAGATTTCTGAAGCATTTACAGTAACAAAAAGTTTATTTAGCCAGATTTTGGGGATTTTATTTACCCAAATGTTGGGGATAAACTTTGAGAAGTCTGTTTTCTATCAGATTCAGAATAATAAAACAGAGGTAGCTTTACTGTAAATGAAAAAGCACAAAATCATCCACAAAATGAAATGTAAGGTCTTCTACATTAGAGCTGTATAAGAATTTTCCACTTCCAGATCATCTATACAGAATAAAATCAAAATCAGAAGAAAAGATTCCTACAACCTTATTTAAAAAAATAATTCTCAGTTAACGTTTCAAGGTGATTGGGCTCTCTTTTCCAGCATTCAACATTGCCAGTAGGATAAACGAGCTAACTGCTAAATATTTTCTTTTTAATGCTAATTAGAACAGCAGGACAGCTGAAAGAGAATCATTTCATCTTCCACTCCGGTCACAGCAGCCTCCATCCTCTGCCTGATCATTGCAATGCACACTGAAGGAGGCAGATGCACCTGAAAGTCACCTAAACGTCAACATAACTTCTTACTGGCTTTGTCTACCTGTAAAGATGCTAATTTATACATCACCTTTCATAAACAGAGCATACAAAAATACCACAAATAATTGGAAAGGGGAAGCAGATGCGAAGAGACAGGGAAGTGAGTGAGACACACAGGAAGGATGGTCCCCCAAAGCGGGGAAAGGACCCAAAAGGGGTTAGGGGAAAAGAATAAAGCAATTCTGATAAAAAATACACTAGAACATCTAAATATTCAAGCCAAACTTTCAACCTTCCTGGATGGACTTCATTTCAGGCAGAAAAGGGCTCTTTCTCAGAACAGCACTGATTCTGCAAACTAAACAATCAGGCTATAATCTAAATGACACATTTAATAATTCCAATTATTTCCAAGTACTTCACAGCTTAAATCACTCTCATTCCAATCTAACTACAAACAGAAGTCCATATTAACTACAGATGGTGCATCTCTCTCAGCATTGAGATTTCTTTTTTCTTTTAAGTGAAGTGTGGTTTTTCTGAAGCACAATACAATAATTACAGGTGTTTGCTTTAAATCAAATCACAGCTACTGCAGTAAAATCCAAAACTGTGCACTGGAATAATAGCCATCATTTCAAGGTCAGAACTGTAAACCTGCACTGCAATCTACTTCAATTTCCTTCTAGTTAACAGAGGCCCAAGGGATCTACAAATTCATTAGCACCTTTTTACACTGCAGACATCCCCTCCTGCCACTAGTTAATGATGCCTTCTCAGCTTTGCCCCATTACTGGATTTGGCTACTTAGCTGAGACATTAGCTGATCTTTTTTCCTTCCATCATTAATCACCTTAAATCCACCTTAGTCTTCTGTCCTTCCAGTGATTCTCAGCTATCTTCACAAGGATTGTCTGAACAGACTCACATTGAAGGGTTTTTTCCAACACCAACAGGGCTCCAAACTGACTGACACCACTAGTGTATTGCTGACAAATTCACCTCACTGAATCCACAGGACTTTGTCAGCCTGCTTCCACAGCAGTTTAAAACAACCTCTGCACTAGAAAACTGTATAAAAACCATTACAAGTACAAAATCTAACACACTGTTTCAAAGGAAAACATTGCAAGGAATTCTAGGAGAAGAAAAAATAAATTATATTGATGAGGTACAACAGCCATTGCTACAAACTGCTGCAGGGCTCACAAGTAAAAACGTGAGAACAAAAATTTTCAAAACTTCATGTTGCTCCCCTCTACCTTTGCTGTCAAAACTGCTCTTCTTTCTGTCATATACCAGGATTACAGCAAGCATTCATGTTCAATTCTGAAGTATCCAAGTTAATTTCAGACAGAATTTCTGAGGACAGAATCTTTTAATTTGTAACATACAAAAGTACACATGTAACAAACACAGAGAAATGCAGAGGGACTTCCCTCCATCCCTATTGCTGCTTCTTAAGCAATTAAGGGACCTCTGACCTCCTTTGGCTACTGGTCTCCCAGCAAATGTCGCAGATCCAAGAGTAAGCCTGTTCTTATTTCCACATGGTTGGAAAAACGTTATACGTTACAAGTTAGGAAGGTAATCTATCTGTATTATTTCATCACAAACACCAAGTTTTATTGACAACCCCATAAATGAAATGTCAATTCAAAGTCCATTAATTCCATAGATTTTTTATCTATTTAACAATTTCTGTTCTGTTTTTATATTCTTCTCACATTTTAGCCAGAAAGTCATGAAATACATAAACATCTAGTACAGAAACCTACCATTATTAGCTAAGCTTATAATCTTGTCAAATAAACTCCCACAACACCCATTAATCAACTTCCCTCATTTCCTGCATCAACCCCACTACCACTTTGTTGGACATACATGCCAAGTATTACCATGGGATAGAATATGTCCGAAGTCAAAAGGGACTCACAAGATCATCAAGTCCACCTCCTGGCCCTGCACAGGACCAGTCCCAAGAGTCACATCATGTGCCTGAGAGTGTTGTCCAAATGCTTCTTGAACTCTGTCAGCCTTGGTGCTGTGACCACTTCCCTGGGGAGCCTGTTCCAGTGCCCAACCACCCTCTGGGTGAAGAACCTTTTTCTAATATCCAACCTACACCTCCTTTGATACAACTTCAGGCCATTCCTTTGGGTCCTGTCACTGGTCACCACAGAGAAGAGATCAGTGCCTGCCCCTCCTCTTCCCCTCACGAGGAAGTTGTAACTGCAATGACATCTCCCCTCAGTCTCCTCTTCTCCAGGGCAGTTGGCCTGCATAAATTCTGTGTAATCATATTTTATCCAACCCTGAAAGTTGCTGCCACTAAACACATCTGTTTACAGAAGTTAGTCTCATTCATAACACATTTTTAAGCATCTTAATAGCTGAAACCCCTCAGTGTCAGAACTGTATTGGTTTGTTGCTATTTCTGAAGCTCGGCGTGCTTTCATTATACTGGTTGTTACATATATTATTTCACTCCTCAAAATTCTTTTGTATAAAACGAACAAATTCCTTTCCTACCACTTTGGAATTTTGACCTCCTCCTCAACCCAACATCCTTTTTACCATGTCTACCCTCTTGTCTACCATTCAAGAGAAACACCCAGCACTTTTTCATAATGTATTTTCTAAACAATCTGCTTTTCTTTGGCCTAGATCACGGAAAGTGCATGTCAGCAAACCCCAATTTTCTCGTTTGAAGGTGCAAACTTAATGGGCTATGGCTTCTCTTGCTGCAATTAAGGGTGGGAAGGGACTGTCTGCTATGAACAGGACAGGGAAAATAAAAGTGAGTGCCAAAAAAAACCCCCAACATAAAAGAATTGACAGCATTCAGAAGTGAAAGCCTGTTTCTTATCATCCATTCATGAAAATAAAAGCTTTCAAATTCAGAAAGCCTTATTTAAAGTGGCTAAGTTTTGTTTTTAAGTAGTTGGCTTTTGTCAGATTCCATCAGGAACTCACCTCCTGCTTATGAAGGAAATCCATATTACATAGTAATACCAGTCAACTACATTGGGTGAGTCCTCTATCCCTTATGCTAGAAAATTTTTTTATTGCAATTAAATTATCCCTGATTAAATCCCTCTTTATGGGGTACAAATTAATTTTTGTTTCTCTTTGAGCCAATCACAACAGAAAAATCTAAGTCATCGTGTCCTTTACCTGATGCTGCTGAAGTGCTGGCATTTGCTGTGCCACAAAGCTTTAGAAAGGCATTCTCATTAGTCTGATTAGAATTAGTGCACTGTTTGTAAATGCAGAGTGGGCGCATCCAAGTAACACAAGCTCCATCTTTCTTTCTAAATATATGAATTGTTGTTACCTTTTCACTCAAGTGATTTGAGTAGTCAACTGAAATGTGGGAAATGGTTTCAAATCCTTCTGCTATGTAATGGGAGAAGGCTGATAACTCACCAAAACCCTTCCTAATCAATATTTAGGCTCAGGTGTATTGCAGTCAGGTTTTTTCTTGATGTTGCTTTTACTTCTCAGTTCAAGAGGGGCTGGAAGTCTGCTGTTCAATAGTTAGAACTTCCTCCTGGTGGAGAAGGGCTCGTGCAGACTTCTAGAGTTTGCTCTAACACAAAAGTCCTAGAAGTTCATTAGGAGATCTGGGTTCTCTTAGTTGAAGACTCTGACTCCCTCTCAGAGCAACTGGATGTTGAAGAAATCTCCACCTCTTTTTAGATGTAGCTATAAATGACTTCCTGAGGGTCCTAAGAGTCCACACCAGAGTGGAGAGCTTGCCTGCCTCATGCGGGAACTGTACACAAAGCTCAGTGAAAGTTCTTCATTGCTGACAGAATCCTTTGCCTTATTCCTTGTAACAGCTGCAGGGAGCTTCTCCACAAAGTAGAAGCCAGGTCTAGCATTATCGAGCTGATCTCATCTACCAATTTAAAATACTGAGAAATTTGACTCAGTGAGGAGGAGGGAAATAAAGAATGCATTACAACTAAAAAATAAAGTAAAATGACTGAAGTTATAATTTGAAAGATCACTGTGATGTTTATGACTTTAAAGTGATGCCCGTAAACTCCCCAGCCACTGTAGGATAGGTGACATTTTCAAGCTCTAATTCCTATCCGAAGTCTGCAGGCTGCCAGGAGATAGACTGCTTCCCCTCTGGTAATTCCAGAAATAAACAAACAAAACTTGAAAAGTAGCATCTCTTTTCCACAGTGGCACTGGCAGAGATCCAAAGCTAAAGCCCTTGAAGGATCCAATACACTTAAACAGGATTTCAGTTAATAGGATGCATGAGATTTCTCCTTTTAAAAAAATGACTCTGTTATGGATACTTACCAATTAGGCTCCTAATTCCAAAAAATTTCTAAGAACAACAACTGTTGTGAAACAGCTTTTTTGCTAGAGCAACTTTTCTAAATTTGCATAAATTAAAAATACTGTGAAAATTTTCAGAGTACATATACAAATCAGCTCACCTTCATCCAGAGAAAATCTTTCCATGTGTCTTAC
This sequence comes from Cephalopterus ornatus, assembly GCA_013396775.1. NCBI lineage: Eukaryota > Metazoa > Chordata > Aves > Passeriformes > Cotingidae > Cephalopterus > Cephalopterus ornatus. The sequence continues at coordinate 127,900 of VZRE01014852.1, forward strand.
CTCATGCAACTGCTTTTCATAGGTTATAAAGTATTGTCAGAGGTATAGAAACTAGCCAAGTAGCTTCCATAGACCTGACCTTTCTTACAAGTCAATGAACAGACACTTGTTTTAAGCACATCTTTGCAATCAATTGTGCTGACACTGAACAGAATTCCAAAGCAGGAAAATTTCCTGAGTAATGAGACTGCAAAAACTATTCTAAGGCAGTGATCTCTAGCAACAGAAGAGCACAGAGCTGGAGCTCATTTCCTAGCTGTAAACCTAGCTGTTTCAACAAAACCTATAAACCTAAATCACAGTAAAAACCACAGACTCCTTCTTTGCAGGTCTTTCTGTGTTTGGGTGTTTGGGCCAAGGCAAAAGGACTGATTACTTTGGGTAGCTATCAAAGATGTATCGCCTGGCTGTATTCTGCTGTTCACATATTCCCCACATCTGAGATGCAGCTCTTGCGACCATCTCTGGTCTTTAGCATTTTGCCTACCACAAGGTGGCTTTTTGGGGTTGGTTTGTTTTGCTGTTTTGTTTTTTTTTTTTTTTTTTTTTTTTCCATTTCCTTGTAGAACATGCTTTGAGTGTTTCCAAATGCAGCTATCCAAGGAGCTTAGCGTTATGTCCCCAAAGCACCTTCTCTTTCACCCCATCCAGTTTGCGCTCTGCACATTGGCAAAAAGGCAAACATATCACCATCAAGATCAGTTACAAAAGTTTGCTGCCATTGTTCACATTTACAGCTGTCTAAACCTACTCATTAAGAACTCCTGCATGCTGTGTAGTCCTACATTTTCTCAGTAAGCCTGCAGACAACATAACTCAAAAGATTTCAGACAACTTAAGAGTTCCTAAGTAGTTCTAGCTGATAAGGCCCCATGTATGTGAGCTTGTAAATCTTGACTACAAAATGTAGGAAACCCTTCATGAAAACAGCAGTTTCTACTCAAGGGGATTACCCTTTCCTCTCCGATCACAGTGAAGTGTTCACATAAGCCTTTTTGTATTTTTAGAAACAGAATGGAGCTGGATAGGTCTACTGAGCAGTGTGCAAAGCTGAGCAATGTGACCTGCCAGCTCCAACATCAAGGAGAAACCCTCATTACAAGAAGACAACTCTCAAAACTGAGAGAGATTCAGTCAACTAGAAGTTCACATTTCCATTCAACAGGGGCTAGACTGTAGTACCTGAACTCAAAACCTGACAAAATTCTATTCTTGAGTTGGAAGCAACAAGAAAGAACTCAGAAAATTCCTGGAAAATTTTGCTGCTTGGAAGAAAATGCAAAATAAGTACTTAAAAGACAATTGCAACTTTCACAGGTGTATCTGAGCAGATGAATCAACTCTTAATCATACAGCATTTACATATACTAGAAACCACTGTGTGTGGACTGACACCAAAATAAGGGCTAGGTTTTTTTTCATGGCTTGACTAAGCCAGAACAAAGGGAAGAGAGGATTTTACCTTAAGGAGGGCAGGTTTAGATTAGATATTGGGAAGCCATTCTTTACTGTGTGGGTGGTGAGACACTGAAATAGGTCACCCAGAGAAGCTAGGGATGCCCCATCCCTGAAACACCAAGGCCAGGCTGGATGGGGCTCTGGCCTAGTGGAAGATGTCCCTGCCCATGGCAGGGGGGTTGAAAAAAGATGATATTTTCCTTTCCAACCCAAAGTATTCTATGATTCTATGAAATGCACTCAAGTGAGTAACTACAACAGAGGGAATATAAATACTGCAAGTAAAAAAAAGCAGGCTGAATGTTAAATGTGTGGCAAATAGGTATTAATTTAGGTTTAAAACCACAGGTTTTATAACTCTCTGAGGACTAATGATCAGACTGGTGAAGAACAGCCTGAGGAGATGGCAACATTATTGCTGTAGGAATTTAGGACACAGGGTAGAAGAGTGGAGCACTAAAGCACAGCAAGTTACTGTATGTGTGGTAGGAGACCCATGACAAGACCACAGCTTTTGCTGTGAATGTTCTTCAGCTTTTATGAATCAACTCCTTATTTAATGTCCTTTGCCACAAGTGCGCAAAATAGCAAAAGATTTCTACAGGAACTGCTTAGTTCTAATACTCAAAGAAAAGGCAAACAGACCAAAATTTACTCCAAGTCATTTAAATAGATCTACAAATTGAATATAGCATGTGCTTGCTGATAAATAGGTATTTCATGTTTGATTCCAAAAGCAGGGAGCTTCTTTTATAGATATGGTCACCTAAGATCATCTTACCACTGTATTTTTGTTGCAATATGTTTTACAGTTAAAGCTGATAATTTAACTGTCAAATCCACACCAATTTCCGTAACTCAAAAGAAAAATCACAGAGGGAGGAATATATTTGACAGTGTGACTAAGACAAAACTGCCTAGAAGAAAAACTGCATGCAACACACATCAGAAAAGCAGTAGATCAACTAGTCAAGGCGGAGTGACATAGATGGGTTTTCAAAACGATTTGGTGACAGTCTATAAGTGTATCATTAAAAGAAAATATGACATATCAACTGTATTGATTAGTCATTACACAACACAGTGATTTGCAAAACCAATAATGGTTTCACAGTCACTGGTTTCTTGTTGCGGGTGTAGTGGTAAATTCACACCAAATTAGTGCAAAAATCCAATGATTATCAAAGTTAAGAGAGACCATATGGATATGGGTCAAATTACATGTGTGCTCTGCTTTCACTTGTAACACTGAGCAACTGTCTACCTATAGCAAAGATGTTATTTTTAAAAACTCTCTGCAAAGAGGCAGTTAGAAACCATATGATGCATTATGTTCACTTAAGGGGGGAGAGTAATGAAAAGGCCTTACTCTTTGTATCCAGCTGAGCACGATACTTGTCAAATCCCTTGAGTCGAACTCGTTCTCCCAAGAGCTGAAGAAACTCCTCAAAGGCTGGACCTGCTGATTCATTATTATACATTTCCTCTTCTGTGCTTTGCCCGGCTTTGCAGTACATGATACCCACCTTAAGCTGGTAACTTAACTGCAAAAGGGAAAAAGATTGAAATCTTATGTGTATACCAAGTGATGCAGCAACTTATGTATTGAATTCACTTCCCACCTTTCAATAAATCCACAATTCACAAAAAGAAAAAATACCTAATTATCAGTCTAATTTCAAAAGTTAGTCTAGTTTCAAACACTCTCATTGTTTTCCACTGTAACTGCCTTGATGATGGCATATTTAATCTGAGGATGTCAAAACACTTTCTAAAGTAAAGCAAACATTAATGTTGCTTATTTTCAGGAGGACAACACTACAGCTTGCAAATAGTAAATGTCTTTAAATACGCTATTTACTAGCATAGATCTTCAAACATATTTGTGCTTTGCAGTTCCATTTCCCCTCTAATTTGTTATTTGATGTTCCTAATACAGTAGAAGCTGAAGGTGTGAATAAAGTAAGTTTTTATCCAACCACAACTGTGATTCTTCAAAGCAAACTGTTCCCACCAATTACAAATTGATACACACACAAAAAAGGAGCAAACTGATGTCATGTACATCTGGCCTACAAAAACACAAGTTACAGAAAGGAAGAAAGCAGCATCCAGAAGCATTTACTGCTGTCTCCAAAACCAACTTCACAGGCAGGAACTCTGATTGAGAGAGCGCAAGGGAGAGCCTTGAAGATTACGCATGTAATTCATCCAGTAGAAATGCATCCTTACTGCTGGGTAAAAAATCTTTCCTCCCAAACATGAATTTTTGCAGAGGCTCTATTTCAAATAAACACCAAACAGATATGTCAGAGCAAAATCATAAGAATATCTATCAAAACTGGCATGAGATTTACAAGTTTGGGCTACAGCTTAGTGGGTAGTGAAAACAGTTATTTGCAAGAGCACTGTAAGCAAAGTCATCTGAATATACTGCGATTTACTCTGAGAAGATTCTATCCCAAGCTGTGAGACGAAGGATTTTGAACTTGCTAGGACAATGTGGACACACAATTATACTGAAATTCACTAATTTTATGGTGGGATAATTTGAAGGCCCTCAGAAGTGGGCCTACTCTGTCTCTAATTAAAGTGAATTTTAAAATTTAAAAACTCTAAAAACTGCAACTTTACTGTATTCTCCTTTACTACCAAAGACAAATTATGACAAGAATATATGTAATGAGTCACAGTTCTAAGCTGTTTAATTTTCCCCACTAAAGAATGTCCCTTATTTTATCATCTGACACACTGACTACCTGACTTGCATCTTCTAAACATGTTCAAATTCCTTATGACAAAATGCAAGTACAGCATAAAATCACAGATTGGTTTGGGTTGGAAGGGACTTTAAAGATCATCCAGTTCTAAAATCCCTGCTGTGGGCAGGGACACCTTCCACTAGACCAGGTTGCTCCAAGCCCCATACAACACGGCCTCGAACACTTCCAGGGATGGAACATCCACAACTTCTCTGGACAACCTGTTCCAGTACCTCACTACCCTCACAGTAAGGAATTTCTTCCTAATGTCTAATCTAAACCTACGCTCTGTCAGCTAAAAGCCATTCCCCCTCGTCCTGTCACTACCTGCCCTTGTAAGAAGTCTCTCTTGTAGACCCCTTTAAAACTTGAAGCAAAGATATGTACTGGTAAAACAAATACCAAGCATATGCAAATTAATGTTATAATTTATTATGATGATTATTTATTTCAACTCTCAATTCACTAAAAAATAATACCAAAAAAATCAACTGAATCATCAGTGCACACAATGCTCCAAACAATTCAGATATAGATGGATGGTACATGGAGGTTTTTCTGTAAAACATTCTGCATGTTTCTATGTTTGATTAGGATATAAATCTTCTCAGGAATCAAGGAAGATAGATGAGGTTTATGGGTACATTTCTATGATCTCTGCTTAGCTGGTAAACTACATGATCCCACTCACTGCATTCTTACTGCGTCAGAGAAGCCAAACTTCGTACCTTTGCCAACAGGGCCACATGCCCTCACGAAAACGTGCTCCAGCTACTGCTGACATGTGGGAAGGGGGGAGCAAGGAAGGATGGTGAGAGGTGGCACTGCTGCTACTCCTGCCAGAGCAACTGTCATCACTTTCCACATCATCAGTAGCAAGCCCTACCTTGGACCACTCGGGTTTCTCCTACTCAGATATGCTTTGTCTCCAGTCCCAAGGAAACAGGACAGGTCCAAGTGTTTCATGGGACCACAATACCTCATCTGCACTGCTAAATAGAGTAGTTTGTAGTCATTTTACTTAAACAAGTTAGGACAAAGAAACCATCCTCAGCAACCACACTTACACTACTTAAACTTTAATTTCAGGTGAAGGAAGTATTTTCAAGGACATGAACATAAACGGGATCTGCAGCATCCATGAGCAAGCAAACAGCTGTCCTTTACCACTTTGAAAATGTCAGCCTAGGAAACTAAACAAGGACTATGCAAAGAGCAGGATACACCTTCTACCTGTGTTCTTAGATTTGCTAATTTTTGGAAAACAAGTTTTTCTAAGAACAACACAAGTTGGTATTTTTGAATCAAAAAAAGCACATCTGGAGAAATAAAGGGATGCAGTCCCCATTATTACACCTTCTTCTGATAAATCTAGTGTCCTTAGAAGTATATTAACTCCAAGAAAAAGCTGAAAAAGAAGTTGAAGAATGAATTCTCTTGTGGTAAAACTACTAAAGTAGCAGTTTCACTTGAATAATCTCAAAGTATTGATGTATTTATGTATGTAGGAAAAGTGGACTTTAAGTATTTATCTAGCACCCAGTGCAAGACAGCAGAAAGTATATCTTGGATTTAACCAGTCGGCAAGTTTATATTATGAACAGGGAATTATATTAAGAACTAACTGTCATTTCGCAGTATTTCTGTGAATGAGGAATTGCCACGAAGATTAACTTCTACTGGAATAAATCAGTAATTGCCCTGATATTCAAATTTGTAAATCAGATTTGAAAGCAAGCCTACAGTAACTTACCATGAACTTTGCATTCAAGGCAGAAATTAGTAGATGGTAATTATTAAAGAAGCTAGCACAGTCCTAAAAGTGACTGGATTGCTTTGTAACACAGAACCATTCAAATAAATGCATTTTAGTAAATCCACTAAAACAATATCAAGGTAACAAGCAATGTGGACCATATGTACAGAATGCAGGTGCTATCACGACTCTAGCAATCCAAGTAAAAAGAACATGCAACGTCACGTACAAGACCATTACAAAATTAGGGCAAGAAGAATATTCCCATTCTGACACTGAATGACATATGCAGATATTGAAAGAGTAGAAGAGAGAGAGCTAAGCTGTAAAAGTGATATGAAATTCAGAGAAAATATGTTGCAGTGAAAGACTTGAAAAGTGCAATCTGTTTTAGTTTATCATAAACAAGACCAACAGATGATTTAATCATCGCATACAAAAACTTTTGCTGGGAAAAAAATCTCACACCAAAATGACTTTTAAGATGTAACAGAGAAAAAGATCAGAAGTCTTGAGGCTGAAAGCAGATAAATTTAAATACAGAATTGCAAATTCTTTAATATGAAAACAACCAATTGCTTTAAGACCTCACTAAAACATAAAACAGATATCTTATTCTAAGCAAAACTGGTGCATGCAAATTTGGCTCAATGAAGGGATTACTGGGTGAAATTCAACAGCTAAATCAAGCTAAGGTGACTTTTTAGACTCAACTCTTAAATTCACAAAACATCTTATTTGCTATATCAAATGGGCACCTGTTCATGCCGTAATGAAACAGTGTGACACTCAGCAAGATGAAGTGAACAACATTCTGTGTACCTAATTAGTAGAGCAGCTGTTACCCATTTTTTTTGTTAGCTTAGAATTGATAAAAAAATGCAGGTTCTAATTAGTACAGAGTCTGCTTATCTTTTTCTGTTAGAAGTGTCAAACTGTTTCATTACCACAAAACCAAAAAATACTTCAATGCAGATAATAAAAATTTAACTACCACTTGTCCTTAATGATTCTTAAAAAGTTTAAGTATTAACAGAAAACCATACTATATATCAAACTATGGGAGCTTAATAACATATAGGATATGAAACAAGGATAATCTAACCTCACACTTCTGTCAGATATCACAGAATCATGGATTGGAAGAGGCCTTAAAGATCTTATAGCTCCAACCCTCCTACCACGGGCAGGGACACCTTCCACTTAGACCGAGTTGCTCAGAGCTCCATCCAGCCTAACCTTGAACACTTCCAAGGATGGGGCATCCACAACTTCTCTGGCAAACCTAGGCCAGTGCCTTAACACTCTCACAGCAAATAACTTCCTCCCATATCACCATTGGAGATTCAGAGCTCAAATCAGTCCAGCTATTTAATTACCTGAGAAGCATCATCTCCTGAGATGGTAAGATTGATGCAGAGATAGACAACAGGTTAGCAAAGGCATACAGAGCGTTCGGTAAACTCCATAAAAGAGTTTGGCGAAACAATCACTTGAAGAAAAGTACAAAGATCAGTGTTTATAGAGCCGTTGTACTGTCCACTCTTTTATATGGATCTGAATCATGGGTCATTTACCGCCACCACTCACGACTCTTAGAACGCTTCCATCAACGCTGCCTCCGTACAATCCTAAACATCCACTGGACAGATTATGTGACCAATACATCTGTTCCTGAACAGGCAGGAGTTACGAGTATTGAGGCCATGTTGCTGCAAACGCAGCTGCGTTGGGCAGGGCACGTCTCCAGGATGAAGGACTACTGCCTCCTTAAGATCGTGCTCTATGGTGAACTTGCCACTGGCTGCCGCAAGAGAGAAGCCTCAAAGAGGAGATATAAGGACTCTCTGAAACAACATCTCAGCCTTGGCCGTATTGATCATCATCACTGGTCTGCTCTGGCCTCCAATCGGGAGGCCTGGAGACACACTATCCACAACGCTGCTGCTTCTTTTGAGAATACACGCAGGATCACTCTCGAGGAGAAAAGACAATGCAGAAAAAAAACCGTGTCCGGTAGGTACCACCTGGGGAGTCATTCTGCTGTGCCTTGTGCAACCGCACGTGTCTATCTCGCATTGGCCTTTTTAGCCATCAGCGCGCTTGTAGCAAGCGTGGGTAAAGTCCTTCACAAATCTTCGTTAGCAAAGCCTAGCCATGATGATGATGAATACCTAATCTCAACTTACTCTCAGTCTGAAGCCATTCCCCCTTCTCCTGTCATTACACACTCATCTAAGAAAGTTCCTGTCCATGCTTCTTGTAGGCTTCCTTCAGATACTGGATGGCCACAATTAGGTCACACCAAAGCTTTCTCTTTTCCAGGCTGAACAAATCCAATTCTCTCAGCCTTTCCTCATCAGAGAGGTGTTCCACCCCTGTAATCATCTTTGTGGCCCTTCTCTGGACTCGCTCCAACAGGTCAATGTCCTACCTGTCCTGGGGACCCCAGAGCTGGATGCAGTGCTCCAGGTGGGGTCTCACCAGAGCAGAGGGGCAGAATCCCCTCCCTTGCCCTGCTGGCCACGCTGCTTTTAATGCAGCCCAGAACATAAATGGCCTTCTGGGCTGCAAGAACACATGGCCAGCTCCTGTCCATCCTCTCATCCACCAGCACTCCCAAGACCTTCTCTACAGGGCTGCTCTCCATCTGTTCATCCCCCAGTCTGTATTGATACTGGAGATTGTCCTGACTCAAGTGCAGCACCTTGCACTTGGTCTTATTAAAACTCATGAGATTCCCATGGGCCCACTTCTCGATGCCATCCTGTTCTTCAGGTGTGCCAACCACACAACTCATCTTGGTGTTGTCTGCAAATCTGCTGAGGGTGCACTTGATCCCCTTGTCTGTGTCATTAATGAAGCTATTAAATAACACTGGTCCCAATACAGACCCTTGAGCAACACCACTGGTCACTGATGTCCATTGGGACTCTGAGCCATTGACCCTCTGGATGTGATCACCCAACCAATTCCTTATCCATCTAACAGTCCACTCATCAAATCCATCTCTCTCCAATTTAGAGAGAAGCATGTTGTGTGTGACCACGTCAAAGGCTTTACAGAAGCCCAGATAAATGACATCTGCAGCCCTTCCCTTGTCCACTGATGTAGTCACTCCATCATAGAAGGCCACTAGGTTGGCAGGCAAGACTTGCCCTTGGTGAAGCCATGATGGCTGTCTCAAATCAGTTCCATGTGCTTTAGCATAACTTCTTGGAGGATCTGTTCCATGATCTTCCCAGGCACAGGGGTGAGGCTGAAAAGTCAATAGTTCCCAGGGTCCTCCTTTGCACTCTTTCTAAAAAGGTGTACAGTGTTTTCTCTTTTCCAGTCACCTGGGACTTCATCTCACTGCCATCACTTTTCAAATATCATGGAGAGTGGCTTGACAACTACATCAGCCAATTCCCTGAGGACTCTGGGAAGCATCTCATTGGGTCCTACACACTTGTGTACATTCATGCTCATAAGGTGGTCATGAACCTGATTTTTCTCTTACAGTGAGAGGGACCCAGTTCCCATCCTGCTGTCCATCCACTAGAGAGGTGTGGGAAGAGGGAAGACAAGCATGCTCAGAGCTTTTAAATGTCACTACTGAAGTTTTTAATCATAAAATTCACTTTACTCGTTGACTTTCATTTTGCTAAGTCTAAGCTGTATGGCTAACGAGCCTCAGTTCCACCTTTAAAAGACCAGGAGACTATCACCTAATTGGAAACCATTTGTATGAAAAGAGTCTTAAAATATTTTGCCATGTAGATTGTTTCAGAAGAAGAAAAAAAAAACCCCAACAAAACAAAACGAGACAGGCAGTACCCTGGTCGTGGCTGAGCCAATACAGTACTACAATAGTTTCATTTAGTAACATGGAAGACTTTTCTTATTATTATAATAGCAATAACAAAAACAGAACAAAACTCCGTCCCCCTCACAGTCTTTGAAAAACAGTAACATTGGATCTTTTGAAGTAAATTAAAATGAACAATTGCCATAACATTAATCTAAAACTTTACACTACATAGAGCAATGAACTTGATTTCATATAATTAACTACCCTGCAAAACTCGGGGTAACTACATGCAACTCAACTCTCTCTACAGATGACAAGTTTTAGTTTAAATGAGGCATTTCAACAGACTGACTCTAATTCCTTAAAGGTAAAAGATAATTTTGCAACTCATGGCAGTAATCTGACAGATTAAGACCATTTATGTAATTTTATAACTCTGCACTTACCCCTTGTTCATCAAGCTTCATAAGCTGTTCTGTGACTTTTGGAGTGTTGAAGGCCAGCCTTAGACAATGGATATTCAGCTCTGGAACCACATACTCCAGCACTTCTTTTAGGGGAAGTCCCCTGGCTGTGCAATGCTTTGCAGTGGAGGGAATAGCGTCTTCCAGCACAGATCCTCTTAATGTCATGAGCTAAGGACACAAAACAAAAATATATATATTGAATTATGCACTGAGATTGACTAGCAATAGCAGTGGAACAAAACATACTGTTTTTCCAATTCTCAGTAGAGATTAAGGACATTAAGTAACTTCTGTTGGCATGAAACAGACATACACAAAATGTCACTCACTGATAGTTAACAGTAATCAGACTATTTCAAATGATTCATCAGATTTAAGTTTTACAGGAAACTACTACCTGGAAAAACCAGTATTAGTATAGTATTTCTAACAGAGCACTGAAAAATCTTTTAAAAAGTATGTTTCTCAGGTCTACTCACGGTCACATATAAAAGTGGAGAAAGTAATTTCCCTTCTCTTTGCTTGCTTCTAGCTAATATAGCTCCTATAAGTTTCTCAATCTTTGACCAAAATGACCTTCACATTTTCCTCTTACTTACATATATATTCTGTGCCAGATAAACACATGATGTAATTTTGTCAGGTTCCTGGATTATACAGAAATCTATTATCAGTGCAGAAAAGCACACAAACCCCACACATGCCACCTGCCTGCTTGCTTCTAGCCTCTATTACTAACACTCCTGAAGTGCTTACCTCACTGGTTCTGAATATGATCCGGTAGTTGTACTGAGGTCCATTTTCTTTGATTTCCTCTGGCTTCTCTCTTCTTATACTCACAGCTACCGGACCCAGGTTCTCATCTGCCCCAAAATAGTTCCAGTGTTCTTGCATAGGAGAAAAGAAAAAAACCCAAAAAAGTCTGCCTTACTTCTTACACATCAACTATATTTTCACACTTGACTGTTATAATGGGAATGCAGACATGCTCTTGTTGACTCTATGGAGCTGGCAGTTTAAGTGGTACCAGGATGTCATTCTTGTGCTTCAGTTCTATCATGAGCTCTGTTTATACAAGAAGGCTGAAATCCAACATGGCATCTCTTCTTAAATAGGCCTAAAACAGGATACACCTCTTACATCTTATATTTACACCTGTTTCATTCACATGGAGCTAAGTAAGTACAACCAATTTCCCTCCTCGTAAAAATAAAAAAAGAGGGAAGCCAAATGCACCAAAGTGGGAAACTCAACATGCTACATTAACATAGAAATGGCAAACAACTGTACTTGGCAAAGGATACAAATTATTTGTTTTTGTTTGAATGTTTTTTGCTTTTTCCATAAAAGTAATTCAGTTCTAAAAGGGGAAAATTGATGAAGCTGAGAAAGACTTGTTCATAGTAAAAATATCAAAGCATAGTACCACAGAAGAATAAAGCACAAGAAATAAAATGACAATCATAAATATTTAACAGTGAAGTGTTCAACAACCCTAAAAGTAAATTTAAAGTACTAAGTTGAATTGAAAACTAGCCTAGTAGGGAAGGCAGCAGAGAGAATACAAGGCTGGCAAAATTGCTTATTAGCTGAACTGCAGACTATTTTGAAATACATTTTTATATTCATTTAACTACAGACATGTAAAGACAAGCTTTACTGAAAAAATAATAGACAAGCACATTTACAAAAATTAAAGCTCAACAATTTTAGAGACTGCTGTTGAAGGTTCTTCTGTTGAGCCTTCTGAGCATGTTTGCTATCTTGACTCACGACAGAGATATATCACCATTAATGAAGCAACACATAAAAAACCCCTGCACATATATTAAGTGACAACTGAATTTAAAGTCAAGCAGTGTACAAGAAAAATAAGTCCCATGTCATCATTTTCCATATACTGCGTATATGAATGAATATTATGCAAAAAAATACAAAGTTAGAGCTATCTGAAAATTCAGCAATTCAAAGAAATGGAAAATTCAATGGAATGAAAAAAGATGTAACTACCTTGAAAGGAAATGTAACCATACTGCCTCAACTACTACATACAGATTACTTGTTGTTCTTAAAATAACCAGAATTTTAAAACAAGAATTTTAGGAGCAGACTATTATTCTGCTATAAAGATAAAATGTAAAAATATATTAACATCATCAAGATGCATCCTTAAAGATGGTAAAAACAGATATTGAACACATTCCATCCAAAGTGAATGGTAGTCATTTTTCCAATTATTAATCACTTGTGGTGTTCCACAGTTGAGAGTCTCAGTTTTACTGTATTTCTTTTAAAAATTATACTTACTGATTCTTTCAAAACTTTCCTCTAACACATTAAATGATTTTCAAGTAGAGTGCTTTCTCCTTATGAACTTGTGCTCTGGAATTACACCTTTGTCTTCACACAGCTATACAGCCCTTTAAACCCCTGGGGGCTCTATTCTATTTCCCAGTGTCTGGTATTTTATTACCCTTTCCTCAACGTTTTCCATTTAAGATTTCAAAGCAAGCAAGACATAAAAGAAACATGCTCGCAGCACTGTAAGACTTGCTTTCTACCAAATTCCTCTGCAAGTCATGAGAAGCCAATACTCTCCACAGAAATAATTAAGATTCAAAATTCTTTTAATATCTTGTGGAATACTGAGTAAATATTGGCATTAAGGTTTGGATGCCTGAAATAGTTGTGAGTGGGGAAACTAGTAATAAATAGATCATCCACATAAGCCTAATCATCCTAGTTCACTGATATGAGCCCTGTAAATGCCAGTGATGTTCTGTTGTTCAAAATTCCAAACTATCTTACTAGCACTCTAGTTTTTCTTCTTCCTCCACTAAGTAGCTTGCTTTTTTCCCCAGAATGTTTATAGCTTACCAGCTTATGGTAGACATGGTCAATGCAGAAGCAACACAGTCTTTGAGAACATTAGAAGAATTTTATATTCAAAAGCTGAGATAGCTTGGCCATCTCCACGGTAAACTGCTTAGTGACTTAAAAACAGTGACGTGGCTTTGCTTTTATAATGGAAAATTTTAAAGAAAAAAGATATGGTGGTAAATACATACTAGAAGCTTCCAAACATTAGTTTTCTGCATTGACAGCTGCACAAATGGTAAAATTTCTATATCCTATAACCACTCTAGCTTGCAATTAAAATAGAGAATTTTCTCAGGAGAAATTATTTTACCTCTTAAAAACACATTTAGGAAGGCTGGTAAGAGGAACATTTGGAGCAGCATTAAAATACACATACTATTCTGTATCATTTGATTAAGCTTTTTAACTAGCTCCTATTGCTCTGGAAAAATGCGTGAAATAGTATGGAATTTTACACTTCTCTGCTAATAAGAAATGTCTTTTATACTGTTTCCCTTCAGTCTGCACAGGGCAGTTATCTTTCTTGCTCTCCTATGCATGTCCTCAATTCTTTCTTCTATTCACATTTACCACAAGGTTGTTCATTCTTTACCTTGGTCTTCATTCCTTCTCCTACCCTCCCCTCTCTGTGCATTCATTCTGCAAGCTACACTATATATCCCTGTATCTGACTACTGTGCCTTGTCGTACGCTTTTTCTTGCATCTCCACCTGATTTCCGACTACATTCTGCATCTCCTTCCATCCAACAATTTTCTCTTTCCTGTCGCAGAAGAGAAGTATCAGAATCAAAGTCCACAAAGCTTAATATCCAATCTAAAGGAAGCTACTCAAGAGTAATTAGGGCTACATCACAACTGTAATTCAAGAACTTTATGCCAAACACGAAAACTATAGAAGTCAGTTTCTTTCTCCACCCCACACAGCAGCTCATTGAAAGCAACACTTCTCAAAGTTGACTTTATTTAATTCAAACTACTATTGAAAAATCATTTAAATAAAAGACAATCAGGACAAATAGCAACAGCCAGAAATTAATTTATAAATCCATACCAAACAGAAATAATTGATTGTACTTGGCCATTAAAACAGACTCTACTTTTTTTAAAGAATAGTTATATATTTATCATAGAATTCCAAAGACACTTCCAATGAAAGAACCTAAGTGAAAATATTTATTTTCTTGGCAGATATTTATGAGTTTCCCTTGCAAAGAAAATCCAAGTAAATACACTTGATTTTAGATATCATGTTCATCTGGTGTATTCTGTGTAATCAGATTAGAAGTAAAAATCCCAAACATTTTGCATAAGAACGAAACTTGGCATCAAGCATTTTCCTCTAATCCTACCTCAGCATTTACAACACTGCAAAACTCTCTCCAGCAATTCTCTGGAAACAAGAGGGCAGCATTTTCAGAGCTCAGTCCTATAACATCTGCAGACTGTTGCTTAGGATTAAATTGCTAACTGCAAATTTTCTGCAAGTCTAACCACACACTTGAAAGGCACCAATTTTTGGATAGAATATGCAGCAATTTAAAGCATTAGAGCAAAGGCTATTTTTACTGTCTACCATCAGTTAAAGGAAAGCTGACCAACAGCTCATTTGTTATAAAACCAGTTCAGAAAACTATTTCCAAGTCTTTCATTTTAAGCCAGTAAGTAAAAATTTGTCCTAGATGGTAATGGTAAAGTTTGTGACTACCGCCTGAGGATGATGGAAGCAAAACAGATGCTCTTGGTTCTTTCCATGCGAACCACAATTCCCAGACGCAACTGGGGAGACAGAGAAACAGACTGCTCCTCTGGAGTGATTTTCTAAACAGCACTTGGACAAGCTGACAGAAGCAAATTTTTCTACCTCTACAGCTTTAATATTGCTTATAAATAAGTCTTTAATATCAAGCTATAAATAGGTTAATAAGCATGGCTCTCCTTGAAAAATACTTCATTGCTAATAAATAACCCATTACCCAAATGCACAAACATTTGTAAGACTTTATCCAGAATACACATACAAAGTTTTTAACCTCTGGGAAAGAAATTTGAGTCTCGATTAAGTTATGGCCAGACGTTTAGAATTTCTAAGTAGAAAACATTATGATACTACATAAAACTGCTTCTGTCTCAAATACTGTGCCCTGATCTCAACTTGGAAAGGTTCAGAGAAGGGCAACAAAACATGATTGAGGGGAACATAGCGAGGAAAGGCAAGCAACCCAAACTTTTTCACCTAGCAGTGAGACTGTTTAATCTGACCCTAGTTTTTACTCCAGAAGCCAGCAGACAAAGCCAGTGAAAACCGGATCTTTATGACCAGTGTGGTCAATCTGCACAACTCCTTGCTGCTGCAGGAGTACTGTGAATGCTGAAAGCTTATGCAGAGTAACAGTCATGTGGATAAATATGCAAAGATTACTAAATATAAATTATATTATCATCAGGTTGAGAAGTCCATTATCTCTGGCATTATCGTCAGAGGGTGGCAAAAGTTGGCCTTTGCCTGAAGATAGGACTAAAAGTTTTGGGTTGACCTAAGACAACTCTTCTCTTCTGTGGGAACTGTAATTTTACGTCTAGAAGTAATGAGTTCAAGAGTTTTGCTCTTTTTTTTTTTTTTTAAATACACTGAAGCATTGCAGTCAATAGTAGAAAAATTGTGTGGGGTAGATAGTTATGTATTTAAGGAAGAATCTCAATTTCTTACACAAAAATGCATTTTCTTACATTTCAGTAAGAAGGCCTAAACAACTTGCTTCTCCTTTCTGTCAAAAAATATACTTTCTATCAAAGCTGAAGTTCATCAGCTGCCTGCTTTCCATTAATTCTAAAAGCGCGATGTTTGGAGAGAACATTTTTTTCAATAATCACAGAATTTTTAAGTTTTGCCCTGTACCAGCTTACTTCAAAACATTTTTATTGTTATTTATGATCTCAGTTGTGTATTTCAGCCAATATTCTGATTTCACTCCAGAGGGTTCAGATTACAAAGCTTCCCTTGCACACAACTGTGCAGCAAGAGCTGAAAGCATACACACATTACAGAGACACCAATACTGAACTGAAGCC
Organism: Cephalopterus ornatus; assembly: GCA_013396775.1. NCBI lineage: Eukaryota > Metazoa > Chordata > Aves > Passeriformes > Cotingidae > Cephalopterus > Cephalopterus ornatus. The sequence continues at coordinate 144,086 of VZRE01014852.1, forward strand.
AGTCTTACTCTGTCCAGCTACCTACTACATCTACACAAGCTGCAAACCACTTCAATAAAGAGGCATCTTAAAAGAAGGGACTTGATCATATTAAACAGAGATGCCAGAAAAGACCCTGTTATCATAACCAAAACAGGCCAGAAATTGTCTCTAATAGTCTCTTAAGAGAAGAAGGGAAAACATCATGCAAAAAAAAAATGACTGTCGTGTAAAATTCAAACAATGAACAACTTCCTTCAGTAGGTTTTTTCCTACATAGAGTTAACCCTTTTGTTCAAACTTTCATCTTATTCCAAGGTCAAATTTATGCAACTTTCTCCAGTATTTTCTTGCCCTGTCTTCATCCTCTCGCCCTCTTTTCATGCACTAGCTCGGCTTATAAGTCTCTAGACTTAAAACTTTTATTTAAGTCCTTCTATCAAATATACCTTTGAAAAAACACCTTTAAATAGTCACCTTGCAAATACATTTTGTGTATCATAAGAGTACCATTCATTTCCTGTAAGAATAAACATCTCCATGTGAATTAGTTGTGCATGGGCCTTCTGTGAGTGAACTGAGGGAAGAGACTGCAATTCATATGATCCTGCAAGGTTCATTTCTCTCCACTAAGTACCGAGGGAATCTGCACAATGAGCTCAGATATAAAGTAAAGGAGGTGAATCCAACCTTGGGAAGTAACGTTGTAAAGTTCTTTTCCCACTATCTGTACTCTGTAGCATTTTTCTAACCTCCACTAAACTGTCTCCAACACTTTGGACACTAGGCCAGAATATTATTTATCAATACTGCTACTCTGTAGAGGGACCAATTTCCTTTACATACAAAAGCTCATCCATTTCCATTCATTGAATTTATACAAGATTCATCCATAAATGTTACATGCAAATGTTTTACACTAACTAGGTTAAAATATTTTAATTAATTTGAACCATGTTAGTAATACTGTAAGCTCACACCTCCCCCATACACTGCTAAAATTTGAGATGCATCTATCATCAAAGTAATACCTGTAAAAAATGAGCTATTGATTTCACATAGTTCAAGATTTCAGTCAGGCCACTATCAGCATCTCATCAAATTACCTTGAAGAAATTAAAATATAGATTATATGAATGCAATGGCTTTCATTCTTTTTCTTTTTTTTTTAAGACACAGGATTAACTATGGGGTTTTTTCTTCTTTGTGGCAAGACCTACTTTCCATTAAATCATGCTGACTGGTATCAATACTGATTTTTAACTAGCAGTTCTTTGTTGATATAGTCCCAAACTACCTGTTTTGCTATTTCAAGTTGCAATGAAAACAAACTCAGGCTTACAATTCTCTCAAACATCACCTTTTACTCTAGGATTACTAGGGGTTCTCCAAATCTGTGAAATTTTCCTGGCTTGAGATCTATAAAACATACTGTTGTTGAATCAGAATTCTTTGCTTTATACTTCTAAGACTATAATATTACCCAAGGCCTGCTGACTTGATGAGCTGATCCCACTGAAACTGTCTTGCAGCACTGTCTTTCCATTTATAACATCATAAAGATCAATCTCCTCTTTCAGCAAGAAAACTTCCGCATCACTACCTGCTTCATGTCATTTAAAAAAAAAAAAAAAAACCAGTTACAACTGACTTCCTTGATTTTTTTTCCTATTATGCTGCTTTATCACTATCCTATCTCATCAGCTTAGTCTTTTGTTATGGAACGATGATACTCTGCATGGTCAACAAAATGTGTTTTGCACCCGCAGAAATTTGGGTTTTGGGCATATCTAATGAGGCTTCATAAGTATACATTTTCAGACAAAAATCTCTGGTAGAATCAACATATCCCTGGCTTGTGCCTGCTGAACTGGATACAAGGAAAGTGAATTTAAAACCTAGTTTTACAGCTTAAGAAAAAAAAATTACAGCTTCTTCTCTTCCTCCAAACCTACTCCCTACACATATGATGTTTTTATATCTGGTTGCCCCTCACCAATGCCTTTAGGACTACATTATGTAGATTTTATCTAATTCATCTTAATTACATCTACAAGAAATGGAAATGTACTGGTGACTGTAACTGTAGTAGCAAAAGGGTGTGGTTTCCCTTAAGGAGAAGGGAAACTGATAAATTGCTGTTGCCTAAAGGCTGAAATTCCTTCCACTCACACCTCCTTTCTCTTCTGCTGTTCACTCTCATTGGTCACTTGGCAGTAGGGCTTTGGTACTTCTCTGACTGCAAGGAAAGATAATATGCCTCACCAAAACTGGAGAGAAACAACCATGCAATAAACCCCAAATTTATTGTGATGGCAAGATTTCTGCTGGTTAGTAAACTCAACTGGCTTATCATGTTTTCAGAAAACAGGAGAAATAGTACAAGGGAGAGGAATAAAATCTTCCCCTTTTACCGATGAAATGCTGGTAAATCATGTCAGCTGTAGCATGAAACTGCATCTTTAGTTGCTGATTGCAAAACTCAAGAGTGATAAGGAATCAAATTGTTCCAAAGGTAGACATATAGGAAGGTAATCACAGACAAAGGTCTCTAATTTCAGGGTCTCCCCTCCAAATATACCTCATCCTATATCACACATTTGGCTTACTGCTCCCAGGAAACCAATATTTTTCCTAACTACTTTCTATACAAAGGATGTAGATCAACACTGTCAAAAAACGGGCAGCAAAGGCTACCGCTCAGCCCTAGAAAAACTTCAGAAAGAGGAGACTGTGGAAAGAGTAACAAGAGCCACCCAACCAAGGGACAATACAGAGACAAAGAGAGACGGACATATTTTGAAGGCAAGAGAAAAATGGGAGATGAGATTATTAGCAATAACACACAGTTAAGAAGTTACAGGGTTTTTTTAACTGACTTAATTCTAACCAGGCATCCCTATTGTTTTTATCTGCAGGAAAGAAGCTCTTTTGAGCTGTGTTCATTATAGAGAAGAAAACCAGTCCCAATCATTGGTAGGTAAGAACAAGCACTCCTCAGGTCAGTCAGACCAGTTCTATCCATCAGGAGATACCACAGCAAGGCACACAAACCTGCAGACTGAACTCAAACTTTAAAGGACTTTTCTCTGCACTCCCTTTTTGAACATTTCCAGAATCAAGAAGAACAAACAGCAAGATCTTCATCTTATGGTGCCACCATCACTTTGGTGAGGGGGATATTTGGTTAATGATTGGGCTTTGCTCTTTTCTACAGGTCAAAAAACTTTGATCTGTTGTTTTGGGTTTTTTAATACCTCCCATATGCCTCCAAGGGAAATTATAATCCTTGTTTTCACAGCAGAACCATGTGACAAAAACCCTGTACTCTGGCTTTTCAAATATGTTGTTGTCATTGCAACATGGGTATATGTGTGTATATGCTGATATCTATATAGTGATAGTTTGTGTCTACAAAATCTGACAGATTAGAATTTTCTTTCTAGAATGATGGCTATAATGAAAATAGTGAGAGAGGAAGACAGATTTTTATCTTTGTTTATACTGATTATTTACTTTAAAAAATACTCCCTTCCCCCATTTTTAAATGGATTAAGATATTAGTATGTCCAAAGATTGTTGTAAATGCTAGCTTTCCAAGATGCACATTCCACTAAATCCTCAGTACATCAAGTCTTGCTATGAAAGGAAGAAAGTTCTTCTATTTTACGATTTTATTTTCTGGCTTTAATCTTTCAAGTGTCAATCCCTGCCCCCTCCCATGAATAACAAAGCTATGTTTCAAGACATTTATAATTTGTAGCCATTGCTGTCATATATATCAGTAATAAAATCCTCAACATTCTCATACTCCAACACTCCCTGTCAAAGTTCAAGGAGAAATAAAATTTACCTACCTTTCTGGTAGAAGAATTTTCGATAATAATATGCACCAAGGTCTACATGTTCAACGATGTATCTTTTCACTCTGTCTAGATGTAAAATCAGATTCTCCTTGGGAACTTCCAGAACTGCAACTCCAGCATTTGTGCAATGAGAACTCAGAGTTGACTCAAATGAGGCACTTTCACACCCACTGAAGGAACCTGAATTAGATTTGGAAAGGCTGATCTTCCTCTCCCCTTCCCCGCCAATCTCATTACGAAAATAAGGACAACTCATCACTAGTTCATTGCTTTTATCATCCCCCTGGTCCATATTGAGACTTCCTTTTGAATTCAGGTCTTCAGTGCTGCCCATTGGAGAATTGAAACTTGCAGAATGGGACAAGGGTCCAGAGACAAGTGATGCTACAGCAGCAGCAGATGCACCTGTTGTTGTGTTCCTTCTTTTAATAACATTATGCCTATTGATTGCCGCTTCATTTAAATCAAATAAAATACTCTGTACATCATAATGAGCAAAACACTTGGGACAAGTCCAAGGCTTTATGCTATCTTCTGACCTGTTATCTTCAAGATCTGAAGACTTCCCAAGTTCCCCTTCACCTTTGGCATTGCGCAGCTTACGAAAAATAGACGAATCTCCTGTCTCTGATTTTGAGCGTCTCTTGAGTGGCTTCTCCCTTTCCTTAAAGAGTCTCAGGTTTTCCCTTTGAGTAATAGGTCCATCTATCACATCTAGAGAGAATCCTGAACCTTTGCTTCCACTGGCAATCAGGAGCTCACCAAGCTTAGCTGTGGATGGGCTTCTCTGATCAGACTTTTCATCTTTATAGCCCTTCAGTAAGTCAAAAAAACTTTCCCCTGAAGTTCCCTGCTTATCTATGGAAGATGTGCTGCCATACTCCCTGTGCAGAGATGGTCCAGATTTAAACGTGGGTGAAATACATTCATCAAAACTATCCACATCAAGCTCACTTATGGTAATGTCGCTGTTGCTGCGCTGTCGTATTCTGCGAAGAGCTTTCCTTGGGGAACTGGGATAGCCATCAGGTGTAAGAAACCTGGAATCTAGATTCTCAGATTGTCTGGTCTTGTTTTTAAGTGTGCTCTGGATGCTCTTTAACATGACAGAATCACTAGCATTCAGGTTAACAGAACTTCCCTGACTCCCAGGACTGCTTTTAGAAGACATGCTGTCAAGGCAACTTGACGTTTCAATATCTTGACTAGATCTGCTTGTTTCCTTGATGTTCTCCTTTCTTGGAGGCCAATCAGCAATCCTTGCCCTGACCCCCATTTTGGGGACTCCAGGAGTAGAGGTAACATGATGGGAACTCTCATTGCGAGGAGGTCCAACCGGTGCCATGACTGCAGATCCTAAGCTGCCATTCTGTGACCTAAAGCGCCTCATATAAAAATCATCCGAGTGGACTTTTGAGGTGCCATCTGTTCCGACTGATACCCCAGTGGCAACAGCCCTTTCGGTCTGGGACCGCTTCAAGCTGGTCATGGTCTTTCAGTATGTTCAACCTTAGTAAGTTCCAAGAGAAAACACAGTCATTTCTGCTTTTTAAATGCACAGTTCTCTTTTGGAGAATAGTCTCCAAAATATACAATGGTTGCATGAGATCTTAGTCATGGATATTTAAGGACACAGTTAAATGCAGGATGTCCAGAAAATTCAGATATTCAGTAGGTTTTGATAAACAATAATTTCCTTGAACTTCTGCATTTTAAGAAGGAGCCATGATCCAATACATTCAAACTGCTTTAATATCACTCGCGTTCCAAAATGTCAGAGTTGTAATCCCATCATTTATAAGTCTTTTAAGCCTAGAATAAAGAGAGATAAAATAATTATTTATTTAATAATATATAAGTTTTTTGGTAACTGAAACTATCAAAGTAATTATTACACATAACTAATATTTTTAACAAACGTGCTTTTAAATCCTGTTGATCATCATCTCAAAAGTGCAGAGCTGTGTTACCTGGTGGTGGTGAGTTTTCTAAATATTGTTGGGTTGCCTTCTGAAAACTTCTAGATTTTGATTCCACACATAAATACAATGTTTTCCTTATGAACTGATTAGTAGTACTGTTACAAAGCACGAGTAGGGAGCTAATTTCCTCAGCTGAAGGACATATACAGCATGCATTTCCCAGAGAAATTAGACAGAAGCCAAATCAGGACTACTTAAACACTTAAAAGCATTCACCATTTACAAGTCATACATCCTTGGTTGCAATTAGGTATTAACAATGCCTATTCAACTTTTCCATTAATGTAAGTAACTGACATGCTAACAAAAACGCTCATTAGCACAAAGATTACAAAATTATAATAGAGAGAATTGCTGTCAATAACATTTATTTTGTGCTTTGCACAGCCTTATTTGCAGATTAGCTGCATAGTCCAGAAAGTATGTATCACCTCTGCAGAGAGTTCACAACAAAAAAGGTTAAAGCTTAACAGAAACACATACTTTTAAGTAACTTGATAAGAAAAGTTTCATCTTCCCTGGCTAACAAAATATTGTCTCCCACAGCTCCTGTATAATCCAGCTTTACAAAGTCATAGAAATTAAATGGTTTCCCATACCTCATCAGTATTGAAGTGATTATAAAGCATTTTGTATACTGCTCTTTGAGGAGCTAAAAAAAACAATCCACAAATACATCATTGCTAGTAGAAGACAAAAGCATGGGATTGTCAAGATAAAATCTTGCACTGCTCTGCACATCCTTTAACACAAAGAAGTTAATAATTTTCAAAGGCTGAATCAATTACACAAAATGTGGCCTTCAAATATTTGCCAAATGTGTGCAAAGAGATGCTGCTGAACCAGCACTACATTGACAATACAGTATTGTCTACCAATGAAGGCTTTCTGATGCTTCCAGGGAAACTAGTACTTTCTGCAGTCTCAGAACTACAATACTATGCACCACACTAATTAAATACCAAGCCAGGGCACTGTCTGCCTCCAAAGACATCATGTTTTAACTTCACTTACCATATACTACACCTCTTTGAAATAGCTGCTGTTTATATAAAGCTGAACATGTAAGGAACACTTAAAATGCATACTGACTGCATCACACATAACAAGAAGCTACAGGTCACCTAGGGTATTACTGTATTTGCACAGCCATTTACATAAATGCAGCTCTTTTCCTTATAATGTTTCTACATAGAACCATGGAATGGTTCAAGTTGGAAAGGACCTTAAAGATCATCTAGCTCCAACCCACCCCAGCCCCGTTCAACCTGCCATCAGCAAGGATGCCACCCACTTGATCAGGTCTTGAACATATCCAGGGATGGGGCATCCAAAACTTCTCTGGGCAGCCTGCTCCAATACCTCACCACCCTCACAGTAAAGAACTTCTGTCTGCCATCTAATCTAAACCTTCACTTTTTAAAGTTTAAAACTGTTCCCCATTGTGCTATCATTATCTGTCCATGTAAAAAGTCCCTACCTTTTTTCAAAGTCGCCTTTAAGTACTGGAAGGCTGCAATGAGGTCTCCTCACAGCCTTCTCTTCTCCAGGCTGAAGAACTCCAGATCTCTCAGCCTGCCTTCATACAAAAGGTGCTCCAGCCCTCTGATCATCTTTGTGGCCTTCCTCTGGACCCACTCTAACAGTTCCACATCTTTCTTGCCCTGAGGACTCCACGCTTAGGCACAGTACTCCAGGTGGGATCTCACAAGGACAGAATAACAGGGGAGACTCACCTCCTTGAACCTCCTGGCCAAGTGGCTTTTGATGCAGCCCAGGATAAGATTGGCTTTCTGGGCTGCAGGCACACACAGCTGACTTATGTCCAGCTTTTTGTCCACCAGCACCCCCAAGTCCTTCTCCACAGGGCTGTTCTCAACAAGTTCATCTCCCAGTCTGTACTCAGTCCTGGGATTGCCCTGACCCAGGTGCAGCACCCTGCACTTGTACTTGTTGAATCTCATAAGGTTCTCATGGACACTCCTCAAGCTTGTCCATGTCCTCCTAGATGGCATCCTTTCCTTCTGTTGTGGCAACTGCACCATTCAGCTTTGTGTCATCAATAATACTGCCGACATAATACTTTTTTCCTAATCAAATAAATAGAATAACCTTAGAAAGGCAGTCTGTCCATTCTGCTCTTGCAAAATTATTAAATTTTTAGCTGTTAACTTCCTATAATTTTCAAACACTTTCCAGCCTACGAACTAATCAAGCTGGTGAAACAACTTTGTACACCATCAGATCAAGGAAGGGAAAGTGCAAACACTGTGCCATGACATAACCTAATGTTCTGCCCATGCTTTTTAACGGTGCCATATCAAATACTGTTAATGCACTATTAACCTCTATGAAATGGCAACACTGCATCGCACTTTCTAAAGATCTATACGGGCCCTGCCTTTATAGGTGGGACAGAAGGAAAACAATGAAAACTGATAAGGATTTAGGGCAGGAGCAAAACAGGCTAAAAGGGATCGTGAAGGGAAAGTCAAGCTGAGGGTTGAACATAAAACAGGCAGAAGTAAAAGCGTCCACTACCACATGCTCCTCTCCATAGTCTACAATGACAGCCAAGATTTCTGTCCTTCTCCAGTCTCCTTCCACCATCAGTATCTCTGAAAGCAAGGTATACATCTCTTCCCACTCAAGTGCTGGTCATTAAAGAAACAGATAACCAACTAGTACAAGTTTCTCATTAACTTAAGGGCAGAATTTCACTCTCAGTTTTTAGCAACTCTAAAAATTATCAAGTTTGGTAGTGACCAGTTTCCCCCTACCCCCTCCAAATTATTTTTTTTTTCCTTTAAGAAGTTCCAGGACAACAATCCTAAATAAGTAAGGATATACATACATATATACATATATATAGATAACCCCCCCCCAAAACATATATGCAATCATATATGAGAAAATACAACTAAGTGGTCTATTTAAGTTATTCTTGACCTGTTGTATGCATTGTACTGCCATTAGTTACACAACCACACAGTATATTTTCCAAAGGAAATTTTCTATTCCTGACTCAGCTTTACAAATTTCTAACTCTGGGCATCACCTGTTTCATGTTCTGCAGGTTTTTGCAGCTGTCCTCCCTCATCTGCTGCAGCAGCTGGAATACAGGCCATAAATGATTAAGGTAATAGTTAGTATCATGTGCAGAAGACCTTTACTCCACCCTTGCCTGTGTCTATCTTTATATGAATTAAATCACTTTTAAGTCAAATTTTATGGAGACTGAAACCACCTGTCTGTTTATTTCTCCAGACCTTCCCACCCCACTGTCAAATTTGAGACCTAAAAGTCTAGTCTAAAAGGTTCGTTTAGCTCCAATCAAAATAAAGTGAAAATATTGCATTTGATAACATTAAAAACTCCTAAAGCACAAGTCCTGGGTACACTGGCTATCAGCTTTAATGAAAAATAAAAAATAATGGCAATCTCTACTTTAATCTTTTCTCATATTAATTACTTGCAAAACATGTCAGCACCAAAGACAGGGGGTATCACACTTGATTTAAATGACCATCAGTTACCAGTAACAGGTGCTATTTTTCAAGTGGAAAACCTGCAGAAAGTTAAATATCAAGCAGCAAAATTGCTAACACAGAATATGTGATCTATTAAAACTAGTTAGAACAGCAGGATAGGCAGCATAGTACCTACTTCTAAAGACATACCTACTTCTAAAGAGCAGAATTTGTGAAGAGAAACAATTCGTACTATATTGCTATTTCAATATAGAAAAAAATACAATTCAAGGTGGAGCTGAGTATGCAAACAGAATTTTTTGGCAAGGTCACACTAGCATAACCAAGAAAACGTACATTTTTCCAATTCATCTGAACTTTATGAGGGGGCCAAAAAATACTCACATGAACAGCTACATATAAAAAGCTGTAAATTGAAACCACATGCAAAAACTACTGAAAGGGTACATGAAAATTTAGTACTGATTATATCAATTAAACGCCAGTTAAGAGAATAAGCTTGGAAAACCAATTATCTGCTTATCAGATTAGATACAATAACTACTAAAGCAGTCCAAGGATCTGTTCAAAATGGGTCTCAGATCCTTGGGACAAAGTTTATTCTTGGCTTCTTACCAGCACCAGCAGACCCTGTGTCTATTCTCAACTCAAAATGAGCTACAGGCCTATCTTCATTCTTTCATTTTCTATTTATACATCTTTGCTCACTTTGCTCCCTCCTCCAAAACTGGTGTTATAGCTGTAGGAAAAAGGACCCTTCTGACAAAACTTAAAAGGTCCTTGTAGATGAATTGCAAGATACTTTTGGAGTCCTACATCATTCTTAAAAAGCAGGTAAGTCAAGAGATCTTGATTTTATATTCCTCATGACTGAAGCCAGCCATCAGAAAAATGAAGACCTACCAGTCAAGATTTCACTTAGACACGTTTGGAATACAAAGCAGTGAACAGAAGCAATTGATCAAGAAAAAACATCTCACTCAAATCAGCTCAGGATAGTAAAAAAACCTCAACTACTCCACAGTAATCAGTTCTTATCTTGGACCTGGGTAGCAAAATGAGATAATTCAACACTTATGGAGAAAGGGAGATCAAGCCTGAAACATCAATTCAGAGACCTTCTATTACAGTCTTTCCTAGCTTTAGTTTATACGGGATCACATTCTTTTTCCTTACAAAGTAGTGACTTTACCCTCAACTGAGTCTTACTGGAAGAGATTTAGTAATTACTCTGTTATCTGCTGGGAACATGATGAGACTTCAGATTGTAGAATCATGGGTGCTAATGATCCTAATACTCTGATGGAGAGAGAGAGAGATTTGGGGGCACCGAATTATTTATGATTCATAATGTTTCAGTGGAAAGATTTCATACTTCATCATCAGCCCTCATTAAAAATGGCATTTTATAATTAAACATGCAGAAATGAGTGAATCAGTTTTCTACTTCTAGGAAAGTCTCACTTTTGCCAAGCCTCCATACCACTCACCTGCTCCACCCCAAACAGTAAAATACAGTAGAGGATGGTAAATGCAACATTTTGCCAGAGATACTTTAAAATCATGAAAATGGTAGGATAAGGTGATCAGAATAACATTTTACTGCAAGCAGTTTTTAATAACATAAATGAAATCTCTGTTCCACAGGGTTTACTGAAATACAGGCAATTTAGGAAATGCAGTGCAACAACACATACACATTACTAGCAGCAACCCTTGTTAACTTTTACTGGGAAAAGAACTGTCATTGCCATAAACCCTGGAAAAGCAACAGCTCCTCTGAAACCAGAAAAATAAATGAGAACAAGAAAAAATATTTTATACATGAAAACTTATCTATTTGTGTCACAAATACTTGCCTGAATTATAACACATCAAATCCCAGGAGGGAATATTAATTTCTCAGCCATTTAAGTTATTATATGTACAAAATAATGTCTAATTGCAGAAAATTAATTCCTCAGAGGAGAAAAATTCAATTTAGCCTTTAGAAATACTTGGCTCTATGTGGTTACCTATTATTAACTTTATCCTTTTCTTCCCAGGATTACTTTCCTCATTATAATTGCAGAAAAGTTATAAGGTTCATCTTTCTGAGGAAATTTTTACCAACTGAAAGGCTATTTGAAGAATAGTATTTGGTAGTGTTTGGTGGTGGGTTTTTTTGAACTTAGAGGAATTGCTGGGTTTGTATTAACTGAGTTTGTGCTAACTGTCAGCTCTGCAAGAGATCTCTGAAAGAGATTGCCTCAACCTTTCCTTTCTTCTCCCTCCACCTTCCCCATTTATGGTGTCAACAAAATCTGCCACCGATTCACACGTCAGCAAGTCTGTGTTTCTCCCTGTCTCTCTCAATGTTTCCTTGCACCCTAACTATCAGAAGAAAACCTATGCCCTGAGAACACTGTGTGCCATCTGTTGCCATACACACAACGATCACTTGCCCTGATCTGCTGAGATTTAATAGTGTTTTATTCCTACCTTCATTCTCTGCTGAAGTAGCTGATGCAAATACACATGAACTCAGGCAAGGTTGCATTGATTTTAGGAAGTAATAGTAATTAATGTGAGCGACTACCATTAGTTTCTGCACTCTTGCAGTATGCCTTTCTACAGACAAACACAACCGTGCTCTGCTTACCTGGTGAAACAACTGGAGGGTGTGCAGTCGCTAGAGAAGGGTGCCGAGTTGAGTGCATCTGCTATGGCACTCGGCAGAATTGGCTCCCTCAGGTTTCGAGCCCTGCTCACACGGCTGTAAACCACTGGCTGGCTCAGAGCAGAGCGAACCAGCTGGCCTCACTGTGCAGAAGACCATGAAGTCACACTCACATAGTCTCCTGCAGTCAGTGGTAAATGCTCATGACATAACAGGATGGTAAATGAAGCATAATAAAAGCTATCAAATTGCAACGGATACAGCAACATAGGGGACAGCAACGCTCCACCTGTGCATTTCAGCACGTTTTGCTCCATTATGACTTCCTACTCATTATTCATTATGGAAATACTACAATATCTCAAAGCCAGAACTGCATCCTCTGTTTTCACATCCATTTCGTATCCATTAATCAAGACATAAGTATCACAATTACCAAGCGTACAAGTAACTGTTGCTGAAGCAAACCCTTTAAAACTCCGTTTAGCCAAGCAAGAAGAGAGAGAAAAGGCACTGCACGTGGTCATTCCTACTTCCAACACTCGTGCTCCATTTTGGTACCAATGTCATTCATCTAGTTAATTAAATGCAGAATCCCCTTCCTGGAAGCTAACTTACAGGATCTGAAAGGGAGATGCTGACAAATCTTCCTGTATCCTATACTGCATTCTATTCTTGGAACAAGATTGGTAATGACAACAGTTTATTTTTGAAAGGAGAGCTTGCTCCCTAGGAAGCAACTCTAAACCAGTGCCAACACGAGAGCAAAATATTCTAGCTCACGCATACTGTCTCTCAAGAAAGCAAATTTTTTAGCAACGTAACTACAAAGTAGATTGATTTATACCCCTCCCTTTTCTTATTTTAAAGATATTTTTCTTTCTCAGTTTCTAGCTGTTGCTATCTTGCATCCCTGAGTAGTGGTTCCAGAAACAGACTGCCCTCCCTTGTGTGTGGACTCTTACAATATATTGCAAAGTGCCCAAGTTAATCAATGAGTAACATCTAATACCGCAAGACTCTGACCTACAAAAAAAATCACAAACCAAAACCAAAGATAAAAACCCAGATCAAGAAACAACCCCCCCAAAAATGGGCTGATATGTGCTGGCATAGATAAAGTTCAGCATAAGAGCTGTAAATTACAGTAAGTACCATGGATTCCCCTTCCTGAGTTTTGCATCCTTGCTCATACCTGCATCACAGCACAAAGGCTCAAATGCCTTCTTTCTCCTCCAGCATAGCCATGAGTTTGTTTCCAGCATAACTTTAGGACCAATACAGAGAAAGAGCTCAGCCTGCAGTCTCTGTGCTGCACCATTGGCTACCTTCATGCTGGCCATACTTGACAAACTAGTACATGCAGATATCACCACATCTTGTAACACACCACAAACATGTCAAGCGAGAGACCTCAGTTTGGAAGAGGAGAAAGAAGGTGCTTAACCTACTACTTCTAAACTTCCAGTTGCTTCTAAGTAATCTGGAGTGCAACTCAAAGCTAATTTTATTTTTTTAATAGGTGTTGGACTGTCACTAATTTGATAAAAGGATTATTAAAAAATATAAACCCATCATTTTTCTAGCACTTAAAATCTTTTTCCCAACACCATTATATTCCTTTGCTCTATCACTGCAGTTGCTCCTCCCTAAATTAATATTCTGCTACCTTCATGAAAGTCAACCAGCTAGCAAACCTTCACAGAGTACTACTTCTCCATAGGTTGATTGATTATGAAGTCATGTGTTTAAGGGAGAAACAAATGCAGCTTTTCAGAAGTGAAAGTTAAATTTTACCTAAAATTAATAGGCTTTGTTTCCAACAACCCTCATATTAATCACCTAGAGAGCATTTCATATTCACACACATTCCTGAAGAAGTTCTTCCAACTATTGCTCCTGCTTTAAAGGTACTGCTGTAGTGGTGGAGAGAGAATTAGGAGCAGGAGGATTATTATCAGGTATCCACACCAGAGGCATTCACTGATTCCTGCCTCACCATCACTCCTTTGCTGGTGTCCCAGACTCCTTCATGCCAGTCACATCCTGTTTCTTTTCACTCTAAGCCCAGCTGCCGGCACTGTCAGCAATTGCCCTCCATAATCCTTCCTTCTCAACCCCAGGACCCTCCTGCCATGCAGCCTGTTTGGCCATGGCCCCCAAATAGGGTAGAACAAGCACCATCAGATTCGAATTTCAGACCTCAGATTGCTTCCTCAACAAAAGCCACTCTTATAAGACAGCTGAGCATCTCATCAAACGAAGTATCATTTCTTCAAGTTCCCAAAAGACTAATAGGTGTTCGATGAATTTGCTTCCTTATCTGTTGATGTGACAATACAAAGTAGATCACTACTTGATTCTATTACAGATCTGTGTATTAAAAAAAACAAACAACACAACAAAACAAACAAAAAACCCCACACAAAACAAAGACCAAACAAAAACACAAACAAACAAAACCACAAAGCACAACAGATAGCAACCGGAATTCATTTGATAAAATCAAACACTATGCTTGTAAAGTGAAAAACAAGTTCAAGCTTTTACTGAAATATAGTATTTAAAAGTACACATCTAAAAAACGATTTTCCTCCCCCAAACAACCTATTAAAAATGTCAACTGACCTACCTAGATGGTATTCTTTTATGACAAAGACTTTAACACAAAGTTAAAATATTTTCCCCTAGAAAAGATGTTCTGTTTTTGTGTGTAGGTATATAGACTATGTATATTTTTGTATACATACATCCACATACATTTACACACAAGATGTTAATGTTATCTCTCAAAAGCTTCTCTAGACAGAAGTACATAAATATAACATAAGCAAATGTTGTAATTAATCCTCATGTCACTTAAACATAAGTTTCCACAACTACTAGTGGTTTACAGGCTTAATTCAGACTTTATCCAAGTAAAGACAGCATAAAAATAATTATACAGAAAATCATAGTCCAGACCATAAAGTCATACAAGGTCTACAGAAAGTAAGAAAGAGATCCTTTTAACAGATCACATGTTTGAACAGATAAAGAAGCTTGTAATCCTCAAATAATCCTTGCAAGAAGTACAGCAGCTTCTGTTTCAAATGACTGCCACATGCAGTCAAGTGTGCAACACCAAGGAAGGAAGGCAATTAACCTTCAAGGAAGATACTGATTTGTAAACAAAAACTCGAGAAATATATTTATTTTTTTTAAATTATACGATTGTGGATAACTGGAATATTCAAATTGAAATATACTCAGCTGACCCCTCCACAGCCTACCACTATAAATTCTTTTAGGAAAAAAAACCTAAAAATTGAGTAATATTCTTTTCATCAATATGACAATTTTATTTTTTTTTAAATTACAAGTTTTGTAATACTGCTAAGCTCTCAAAACCATACTGGTATATCAGTGTAAAGAACCTGCTCTAAAAGTGTAGGCAAAAAAGAAGTAAAAATAAATAGACACACTCACCCCCAATAATAAACGTAGGTTAAAAGGGTGTAAAGAAAAAAGTTGTAATTGTGTTCTTATGTATATACTCATCTTAGAAGACAAAACAAAAAATTAGTAACAGATTTTATATGAGAGCAAGAATAATTTTTAGCAACTCTTCACTTTCATGCTTTCCATCCTATTCATTTTTCTCTCAGACCCTCAGTTTCATACTTTGCCTGCAATCATTTAAATCACAGACATGCAATCCTATTTACTAGCGAAACTCCGGTGTCCTTTTAGTGGAACACCGAAAGAGGCTTCAAAATTAATCATGCATTAATGTGCAAAGGATTCTAAAATCACTACCACTGTAATGGCATCACCACTAGCAAAAAATTAGACCGCTATTTTAGTGATATTGGTGGATTATTGCTTGCTGAATTTCTCCAATATACCCCACCCCAAAGCAGGGGACAGAACACTAGGCACAGTCTTCTTCCTTGAGCTACATTTTGTGTTTTCTGAAGCTTACTTTATCCATACAAGCAAATTTAAAAAAAAAAAAAAAAAAAAAGATGAAATAACATTTTTCATCAGATAATTAAATTGTTCCCATAGAAGACATGGCATCAGATTCAGTATCACAAATGCTTTCAGCAGTGCTTACGGCAACCCCTCTCAGTCCTCTGGTATAGCAGATATTCCTAAACTAAAAAGGTTGTGGTCTTTGCCCAAGGAGGACATTTATTTACTAGGTTGGTTCCATTAAGAGCTAAATAAAGAGTCATCCCACAGACAAAAACAAGAAAACCATCTTAGCTTACCAGTTAACACACCTGTTGTGTAAATCTAAATTTATGAGGAACCATAAATCCACCAGTCAGAGAAAAAGCTTTTAGGTTTCTCTAACTCTTATATAACATAAGCAGGCATGACATCAGAGATCCCTGGGGATAATTCACTTTCTGATTTTTTTTAAAAAAGCATATAAAGAGCTTTCCATCATTGACAATCACATTTATCTTACAAATATATGCATTACACGTTTATTTTCCAAAATACCACCCATCATGGATATAAAGGAATAAAGAGCTCAAACTCCACATAGGACTCTCTATAGCTTTTTTTGTTAATTTTCCTTTAAAATGTCCTTTAAAATTAAGACTAAAAGAAACAGTGCTTTAAGTAAGACTTTGCCAATTTTTGGGGTATGAAAATATATCAGAAAAATACAGATGGGACCTGTAAACAACTGACAGGAACTTCTGAGCTAGCCAGGTGCTCTAGGTGCTCTATCACCAGGTGATAAAGAAGAGTGTGTTACATCCCTTAATGATAACACCTTAAAAACTGGAAAGGATGTCTGAAGGTTTCAATGTGAAATGCAAAAGAATGATGTATAAACCTGAAAACAGCTCCAAAAATCTAGCAGGGAACAGAATATAACTACACAAGCCTCGGACTTTGCTAAATGAATTAATATTCCAATGTCATTCTCCTTCTGCATACAGGAGTGTATACAAAAACACAAGGCAAAAGCCAGACTGGTTGTACATAAATTACTATTCTGCATCTAAAATGCTTGAAGTGTTAGCAGTGGCGAATAAAATAATGTAGAAAAAGAAAAAAAAATACCTGCCAAAACATGCAGTTACCCAGCAGAAATCTGCATGCTGCATGATTGCAACATTTACTGTTTAGAAAATAATAAAGCTAGATATAAATACTTCTGTTGAATCATTTTTTGTGAGCGCTATGCTACGAGTGAGTGTTCAGGTTGGATTTCAGAAGACAAACAAGAGGAAGAACTCTTCACATGTGGAGAAAGGAGAAAGGTTATTTAGAAATTCTCTCGTGTAGATCTCTCAGGAGTGACCAACAGGTAGATGACGCCCTTTGGTTTGATGATGTTGGGTTAAGTTACGTTCTATAGCCCTAACACAGACTAAAAATAAAAGCAATTGAAAACATCCAAATAGGCAGAACAAATTTTAAAGACTGCTATATGAGTCACCCGCTTAAGGCAGAGAGTTATCTCCAGCAACTACAAAGGGAAAGTAATACCTAGTTGGCCACATACGCCAACTCTTCAGGAGTGATTGTGAAAATCTGTGCACAACCAACTTTGTAAAGTGATCTACACCAAACTGCAATACCAGGGAGACACAAAATAAGCAATTCTAGTCATGAATCCAGACAGTCAAGCTGGCAAATCAGGATACAAACTGAAAAGAGCAAGCAAGGTGGCAGTGACACCTACAAAACACACTTTGCAATTTAAATAAGAATCAGTCTATTACAAGTACACATATGCCAGCAGTACTGGCACTTCACCCAGGCATCTTTAAACCTAAGAGGCAAATTTAGGTGGATGGTTGAATAATACTACTTGTCTCAAAGTGTACATAAATCTGTGTGTGTCTGACCTGCCCAGCTGTCCATGCAGGTCTTTTATCAATTGCCCCTCCAGCCCAAGACCCAATTTATTCTTTATAAGATTTATTAACTTCTCTGTAAGCTGGGCTACAATAACTTGCAGAGACAAGAAAAATAAACCTACCTCTTTCTAACTGAATCCTAAACATAGTCCAGTCTACTTGAGGTTTTTGGATTCAGAACTAAGTACGATGGAAAAGTCTTCCTGCCTTATGTGATTTTTTTCCTCCCAGCCATGGTCAATAAAAGAAAATATCTACATCTGTTCTTGGTTCACATGCATGAAAAACATTTCATAAAATGAAAACAGGTTTGAAATCATTTAGATTTCAATACTAAACCATCAAAAGCAAATTACCTACAGAAAGTACATGTGTGGGTGTATTCCTGTTTCACTGCATCAACAGCCTTAATCAGGCTCACATACTATTTCTGATTATGGTTCATTATATAAAATCACATTGATAACAGTTCAGAAAGAATGTTTCTTAATCCTTCCTGAAAAAGAGAAATACTGTTCTCACACCACTTTTCACCCTTCATGTGCATATGTGGGGGATGACTTTCCCCAGCCACATATAACTTGGTAAAAGCCATCACGGCCAACTTCAAACCACAGGAATTGGCTTGAACCATCCATCAGCATAAAGGCTGCAGCTGCGCCCTATGCTGAGGATGGTGACACCTGCAGAATCCTCCTCAGCTCCACTTGCCACTGCAATCTCCAGGTCCTTGCAGATCCTCCACAGAAAGCAGACTTGGAAGGCGAATGTGCCCCCCTGCTCACACAGAGTCAAAATGATTCCCCCTGCATCAGCTGGAGCCACGTCTGCTCACAAGTGGAAGGCCCTGCTTTGAGTTCTAGGGAGTTGTTAGCAACACAAACAGTACTTTGAAGCCAAATGTGCCCTCTTTGATTTGCAGGGCTGCATTTTCTTAAGCATGCATGCTTTTTTGTCTACTCTATTACTCTGAAATGGGGATTTTATCAATATCACATATTATTTGTTAGGCAGATCAATATCTGAAAACTACTTGAAAATGTCAGCAATTGTGAAGCATAGCAAATAACTTCTTAGTAGGATTTCTGATCTGAAAGGGATCATTCCCATGCTCCACAATATGCTTGTTACATTTCAAGATAAATTAGGTCTTGATTTCACCCTGTAAAGACTAGATGATTTTACACCTTCTTCCATTAAGGAAACTTGGCTGAGTGATACCATCACTGTTGAAAGCAACTCATCTTTCTATACTGAAACATGGAGTTTTTTTCCAGGGAAAAGCTTCCAGAAAAATGGTTGTCTTTTATGACAAGCTGATGTTAGCAATGCTCAGTCTTTATTATAATTCAAAATCTCCCCTTGGTCACAATAGCAGCAGTGTAGGGTCTACTTTGACAAATATCCTGCACAAAATCTAACCCCAAAATGGAGGGTTTGATCACAAGCAAACGTACTAATGTCACACTTAAATTGGTGCCTTGCAAGTGCACAGAAAAAGTGATGCCAGCACACTTCTAAAATTCAGATTCTACATACTCTTAAGAACTCTTGTATTGCCATTATTTCACTAGTAAGTCACAGAGTGTCAAGCCACAGCCTCTGAACCGAAGCACAAACATGAGAAGTGTCTCTCACAAGATGAGACAGAACAAAAGCCCTTCACTGCCAGCAGGGGCAATTGCTGAATTTCTACAGACCTGTTGAGAAGGGAGATTTCCAACAAGCGATAAACCCAAGCAGATGGGGAAACCAGAGCTCCCAAAACATAA
The DNA here is from genome assembly GCA_013396775.1 of Cephalopterus ornatus. Lineage (NCBI taxonomy): Eukaryota > Metazoa > Chordata > Aves > Passeriformes > Cotingidae > Cephalopterus > Cephalopterus ornatus. The sequence continues at coordinate 163,705 of VZRE01014852.1, forward strand.
TTTATCTTCCTACTGAAAGAAATCCTCTTAAATAATTATGTAAGTTTAAGTCTCTATGATTTTACAGAAATATTCCAGTGTAACTAAGCTTTCTTTTGTGCACATATCCGTTTGGAGGAGGGTTGGGGAGAAAGAAAATTAAAAATGAAAAAAGAAAAAAAAAATCAGACCCCATCAGCTCAATTTGGGTTGTAACCCTCACTGAACCTTCTATAATCCTCAAGTCTACTGAAAGCACAGCAATGAGATTACAGCAGACAAACTGCAGTAGGTTACACACAACAAAAAACTGTTACACCTAAAAACATTGTAGTTTATACCTAAAAACAACTCGTTCTATAGATACTTCTTTTTTTCACTACTTTATCCTTCATGCTAACCATATGATCATCATTTACCAATTTCAGTGAATCTGTTTTTCTAGTAGTCAGAGATGATTCAAAATAAAATCACAGTTTTAAAACTGTCTGGTGAGCATGGACTCCTAAGATCCACACAGAAGTTTTTCAAAGTACTTTTATACTAAAAATATTTGGTTTCCTTCCAAGTAAAGCACTTAGATTAATTTCTGCTCACCTGTGCTTTTATACAGACTTGTCAGAAGTTGCACTGAGATAAGCAGTCATTCAAGTTGCAAATTTCAAACATATGAAGTGTGAGGAATTAATAATCTCTCTTTGAAATTAAACATATGGAATTTCTGACCATTTTCAGTAGTTCATTACCTCAGAAGAGGGACCAAATTTGATTTTTTTTTCTTATTAAAACAAAATGATACAGTTAGTGGAAGAAATTCTACAGTGAAATAAACCAGATTTTTTTATCTTTAGACTGTTATAATTTTTTTTTTTTTTTTACTTTCTGAAAGGGGTTGGTAGAAGTTATGTACTGCAAAGTCATGGCGTATCCACTGAAATGATACAAATAGTTCTGTAACTTTAGTAACAGCAAATTTCTATAAAGCAACCAACTAAGATGCATAATAAATTATAAATCATAACCATGACTTATGGATGCCAAAACTTAGAGGAGAAATCTGCCAGGTAAGTTCATATATGACAAACGTCATCAGAGGTTTCAAGTGCAAATAGTTCAACATGAAGAAGTTCTTCAGTCAGACTTCTAGAAACTAGGAAAACAGCATGAGGTGTGCAACTATTTGTTTGCTCCTACCTTTCTCTTTCATGGAAACAAATATAGCACTCGTCAGATTCAGAACAAGTCTTGCTATGTTCTTACCTAAGACTAAAATATCAAGTTTTATTAATAAGAGAAATTAGCTTAAGGGAATAAATTTTTTTTTATTACCATCTCAGATGAAAAGTAGTAGCAAAGCCCTTAAAGACTGTTGCACTTGCATTGGCTGTAAGTTTGAATCAAAAACTTGGCTATTACTTCTGTATTGCAAATCTGTCTCCCAAAATCCACATGCTACTCTAATTTGAGGGCTTTAAAAAAAAGGGTCATTAGCCCAAAACAGTCAATAAACTGAGGGAAAAAAAACCCGAACAAACCAAAAGGTAAAGGAACATAATAGGAAGTGTCTGGGGAGGTATAGTATACTAATTAGTATAGACTAATGCAGTTGCTGGAAATCAAATTACTTTCAAAACTCAGTTAACCTCAAAATACTCATTTAAGACCTATTGCTCAGACATCAGCATCAGTATCAAATTACCAAAAAAAATAAGCATCTTCACGTTTTGGCAGTTTGCAAGTGTATGCAATCACAGCATCAGGACTACATCTAACAGGTTATTTTAAAGGCTAGCTTGAGGGTTTCTCCTATCACAGCAACTGCTCTAACAAAAAGTTCTTTCCCTGAATGTCTTGTCCTTATTGAATCTAAAACACAAACATTTAAGTCTTGTCTTCTCTGAATTGTCCCCTAACAGAGACTTTGGTTCTGTCCTCACTGATTATAGAGGAAGTCTAGAAAACCACACTCCCTAGGCTAACATTAACTAGCTGGAGTGGCACCCTCCACCCCTTTGTCAACAGAAAACCTTTTGATAAAACCACGTGAGATAATAGAAAAAACGTAAATCAAAAACAGAAGAGTGGAAAGGTACAAGATTATTTTAACAGTCAGAGGATCCAAATAGTAAGAAAATAAACAGTGAAGAAAAAGGATGTGCCTGGGAAAACAAGAAATCTAATACCTTATTTTCCCTGATGTTTTTTATCCATTCATTCATTACAGCCACTAAATGTGGAACTACTTCATTTCACTACAAAGCTTGCTTTTTAAAACAGAATGGAAAGCTTTGATTTCAAGGTGAAAAGTACGATATATACCAGCAACAGCACCTACCTTAAACTGAAAAATCTGCGTTCACTAGGAGATGTTACAGAGCTGTGCACTGCTACTATGTCATGGTACTGTATAACTGATAAATAAAAAAAAGCAGTTCGTGATACTGACATATTCTAAATGAACTGTGCAAACAGTGCACTGAGAACAGACTGATTTTGCCATTTTTCAAACCACATTGTTTTAGAATTGGTATCACAACTTCCCACTCATACAAAGTCACTGCATCAACTCCCACTAACTATTTTACTTAACTTCAAGGAGAAAAGTCGTAAGCTCAAAGTATGGCATGAGAAAATATTTTAGTTTGAGTATATGTGTAATGTGAAGAAAGCAAGAAAATGTAGTGAGAGAAAAAAGGCAGAATGTAACCTGCATGAAAGTCACATGCAAAGAAACTGGGATGCTGCTGCATTAGTGCTAATACATATGAAAATTAAGTCAATGATCTCCCTCCACTGCTCCTGCAAATGATCACTGAGAGATTAAAGCATCTGGGAATCATGGAAGAACGTCCCTTTGAATATATGTAATAATCTGAGTTACATGATGCTAAAAATCTCCAGTTCATTGCACTTTATGGACTGAATATGGCGATTATTGCTGCTGTGAGAATTAAGTTTTATTGAGCCTGGTTATATCTTTGTGAAAACTATTCATGTTCCTAGTTCAGATTCAGAAAAAAAATGTTTTGAGGAATGGAAGAATATTTTAATTCTTCAGTTCTTACTTAGCACTGTGTTTCCATTTAAATTACATACCCAAAGTAAATTAAGCCAATCCTACCTGACTAAAGAATTTTTAGAAGGGATTTAAGAGTTGGACTCCATGATCCTTGTGGGTCCCTTCCAACTCAGAATATTCTGTAACCATAAATGGTTGGTGGATTAAACTAAATTTTAAAGTACAGTCTGCTGGTTTTGGCTGGGNAACACTTACTTTGAAGTACAGTCTGCTGGTTTTGGCTGGGGTAGATTTCATTTTCTTCACAGTGGCTAGTATGGGGCTGTTTTGGATTTGTGCTGAACACAGGGTTGATTATATAGAGATGTTTTTGTTATTGCTGAGCAGGGCTTTCACAGAGCCAAGGCCTTTTCTGTTTTTTGTACTGCCACGCTGGCAAGGAAGTTGGGGATGCAGGGGAGGTTGGGAGGAGACACAGCCGGGACAGGTGACCTAAACTGATCAAAGGGATATTCTATACCATATGACATCATGTTCAGTATATAAAGTAGGGAGAAGGAGGAGGAAAGGGGGGATGTTTGGAGTGATGGTGTTTGTCTTCTCAAGTAACCGTTACACGTGTTGGGGCCCTCCTCTCCTGGAGATGGCTGAACACCTGCCTGCCCATGGGAAGCAGTGAATTAATTCCTTGTTTTGCTTTGCTTGTTTGCATGGCCTCTGCTTTCCCTATTAAACTGTCTTTATCTGAACCCACAAGTTTTTGGGCTTTTACTCTTCTGATTCTCTCCCCGATCCCACTGATGGGGGAGTGAGCGAGCAGCTGTGTGGGGCTTGGCTGCTGGCTGGGGTTAAACCACGACAACAGCAATTCAAAAGTTTCACTTATTTCCACTGTGCGAACACTATTTTCATTTTGATATGCTTCCTGCTGCAGTACATTAACCCAAAGCATTAGTGATAATAGCAGAATCCAACTCACATCCACAGTAACACATCCCTCCCTATCTCACACGTGTCCTCAAGCAAGTGGTCAAGGGCTCCTTTAAGATATATATGTCCACAGAAGCATTAAGAACACAGACCAGACACTTAAAATTGAACTTCATAAGTACAGAAGGCAATGCTCAGTGCACAGATGATGTAGAAGTTTGAGAAACAGAAACAATCATGACTTCTACTTGTAAAGATAGTGTGAGTACACTCAAAGATTAGCTTCCAGTTTTAAAAACCAAAATGAAAAGTTTGCAAATAGAAAACTATTTGAAATATTAATAAGAGAATTATTTAATTGAAATAGTTATGTATCATCACAGCAGCTAAAATGTATTTACTTAAAATACTATAAAAATGCACTTTTATCATCACCAATATACAGGAATTCCTATACAAAATGGCCAAAAAAATTAGACCAGTGGGAAATGAAACACTGAATAACAAATGACTGTACTGTTTTTGAGGTGTAACAATTTGGTGAGCAGTCTGAACAGATGCTGACTGATAATGAGAAGAAGTGGCAGCAGTAAAGTGCTGTATTTCTAGGGTATTGATTCCTACAAATATTATTTCAGATCAACAAACTAACGTCCAGCAGAGAGGCTGTATTAGCACACAGATCCTGTGGCTAATGATCAATAGTTAATCAGTAGAGTAGAAAATGAGCAGAGAGAAGCCTTTGATGCATACAGAGATTTACCAGATACCTGGAAATACTTGCACAAAACGAAATATGTTGGTAAAAACAGTGGGGAAAAAACAACCCTTTAGTAAAAAACAGCATTTTGGCATGAACTGGCAATATAAACAATTTCTTAACCATATCACCATTCAAACCACAACATAAGTAAGCAGACAGTACTGTACTACTGTATTTTGCAGTTAAAGTAATTTCACATAGAGTGAAACTTAAAAATTACTCTTCTGGAGCATTCTTAGACGCTTTGAAAAATTTTTCAAGTTTTTTTCTAACACTCCCATGCTGTCAGGTTTACGATTGCCAAGCTGAGGACGCTACAAAAATGTAGAGTTCCTACAAGTGGCTTTAAAAACCCTGATATGGACAAGAAGAGGAAAAGATTCAATTATTCTCTTTGTTCCTTCTGATTATATTCAGAACTTCATTATGACCTGGTGATCCTTTTAATCAAACTCCTTCGTCACACACTGCCAACGCCTCAGAATGTCTTGAGAGCAGATCATCATGCCAAAGTATCTAAGAACTAACAGGTTAAGAAATCCAAATCAAACTTTCAACTCATAAACACCTGGCTTAAAAAAATGTTCTGTTTTCAACCCATACTCACTCTACTATTCTGCATAAAAAAGCCTTATTGGTAGAACTTGAATTATTATAATTAATCCTCTTGTTAAACCTTTAAAACATAAATGTGGGGACAGAATGAAGATCACAGGTCTTTTATTGTTAAAAAAAAAAGTTTTAAGTGGTTTTGTTTTTGCTAATATAATAAAGATAACTTTAAAGTCAAATAATTACTTGAAATAACAACTGTGTACACAACCAAACCAAGCAGTACACCAGGCTGTGCCACAGAAGATATGCAATAGCTAGATATTAAATCCTTTTAAGTAAATGGAGGGGAAAAAAGGAGATCAACGATATCCCATTATCAACAGGCTACAGTTTTGGTCAGAGAACACACTACTGTGGTATGCAGCACACTATGTTCTGCTTCTCTGATGAAGTTACTAGCCAAAATAAAAATAGACATCTTAGCAGTATGGATTTCTCTTCAGGACAGGGGTCCCTTTTGTATCTGTTTATTTTATATATATGTAGGAAGCAAGGAAGGCACTGTCAACCATTAATGCAAGACTGAGAAAAATCTAGTGTGAAACAATCCACAAGTTCACCTTCCATTTAAGAAGCAAACACGCAGGTATATTTAATGTAATTACAACCATTATTTCCCATTGCCTTCGTATTATCTCAAAACCACAGTGTTACTTCCTTTTTCTCCAAAATCAAGGCCCAAAGTTGATTTCTATATCCTTGATGAATACAAGTGTGCACACATTCATAAATCAAGAATAGGATGGGGTTTCTTGTGAAGTAGACACAGAAACTTTAGTCAGCGGCTCTATCAACCTGCACAGCAATTCGTTTTCTTTCCATGCTCCTTGCTAAGGGTGCATGCTGGAATGTATCAAAGATTTTCACAACAGACATATGAATGAAAACAGACAGAATGAAAACCACGTACTTAAAAGGTGGAGTAGTGAGTTGCAAATGTAGCCTCCTCCTCTATCACTTCAAAATTGTAAGATTAATTTTTTTATTCTCCAAAGTAAGGCACTAGAATGCACTAGAATTGGGGCATTAATCCTCCTACATATCAAGCCACATTCATTTTTAGGTTCAATTTTAGTACTCCTGCACTATGTTTACATCACTAGTTCTATGCACTATGCCAGTGGCAGGAGAGAAGAAAGTCATTAAAAGGCAGTGGTATTTCAAACAGTTATGGCTACATCAATAAAGAACATGCAGCAAGAAGGAAAAACCTCACTGAAACTGGAAAACAGCATGAACTAAAACTCTTCTCTGCCTTTTGCAGAAACGTATTCTTTGTCCTGGTTTAGTAACTGTGAGAAAATTTGCTACAGAGTCAGGAGACTGAAGCACAAGTGCTGTGCACCATTAAAATCCTACTGAGAACATTCATGTGTGAAATCTCAGTAATGCACAGAATTTGTGCTGGCCATCCAATTAATATCCAAGTTTACAACACAGCAGCAGCTTTTATCTGACACCCACAGCTCTAACAACCAGACAGAAAAAGTAAGTAGAATGTACTAACATTACCTACACTTCCAAATTTTTCCAAACAAAATTCAGTTTCTATGATTCCTTACAGACTGATAACTTACACCGTTTCATAATTTGCAAGGTCCTGCTGCTGGCTTCTCAGACCAATTATTTAACGAATATTTATGGTGCTTTAACAACTGCTTTTCATTTACAGACACTGAGGTAGTTATGAACTAGAGGAAAGCGTTAATCCTAATTAGCTTTGATCTCATCACCAAAAAGAGCTGGATCACCACTCTGCTAACGACTTCTCAACTTAGGGCTTGATTAAGAGTTTCCCTGCTGAGAGCTCTATTTATTTTGAGCTCTTGTCTTGTGATGCTATGAGCTTTCTGAATATCCACATGTGTAACAAGCTTCTCAGAGAAGACTGGAATAAAGGAATCAATAAAGTTACAGAAGTTTCCTGTCAAGTAATAGGTCATGATGACAGTACTCACAAAAGGAGGAGCAGTTTGGGTATACTGCAGGAATGGGAGTACACCAAGCAAAGACCCTGCGTTCTACTTTGTACAATCTTTTCCTCTCTTGTCTGTCTTAAATTCAGCGGGGTTTATGCTTCGAGATTTTTTTTATTGCACTCCAACACTGATAAATCAAAGATAACTGAGGAGTTTCTGTGAAACCAAGCTGTAGGCTCCAACTTTCAAGGTAACTGAAATAAGCTCCTGAAACACCAGTGGCCCCAGTAGAGCAAACTGGACTAAAGGAGATGGACAAAACAAGGGTTGGTAGGAAGAGAACATGCAGGACGGAAAGAAACTGTCCCATCACCTCCTGCCCTGCAGATCTGACTCACATTATCAGTGGCTGCCAAGACCAACAGGCCCCATTTCTTTGGACAGTCCTGGTGCTCTCCTCTCCCCGATACATACTCTGAGTATCATTTCTGTACCATGAAACACTGCAGCTAGAACCTAACCTGCAGATGCACCCTGCCTGGCAAAGCAAGGGGCAGCACCATGTGTAGCCACACAGGATTGGTATGGTCTAGATTTTACTTAGCTGTGATGTCTGGACTATTCCTCTACTTAATCACCAGTTTCACAACTCCATCCCAAGAGCTTTACACCTCTCATCAATGGAAATCAGCAGCCAGTTAATATCCAAGACATCAGTGGATTTTTTTTTTTCCTTTGGGAGAGAGGGAGGAAAAGTAAAAGAAAAGGACGGATGGACAGGCAAATCTAGTCACAAAAGCCACACTTCCTTAGCAAATCCAGACTAAATGCAGTCCCCCTACAAAAGATCCCCTTGAAAAATGAACTGACAGACTAGGGAAAGTATTTACACAGGAAAAATTCTTGTATGTTGACAAAGAACAGAAACTTCAAAAGGAATACTTGTCAAAAGACCCAATCTAACAGTGCACAAGGAAGCCTAGGAAATCTTCGCGTGACAGGGCTGCTTTTCACATGTCTTTAAACGTGAAGCCACTAGCTGCTAATTGATAAGAATGGAGGAGATCCCACCCAACACCTGCTACAGCAATTCGGTTTAATAGCAGTCCTTCACCAGCACTGACAATTACTCCCACGCTCCCCTGTGAGAGACTAATGGTTTGCTAAAAATAAAACAGAAATTAGCATGTACAGCAAGCTGCCCGAGATATATGCTGTTTGACAGAAGGTGATATTAATCAATCTGATGATGAGCTTATGTCCAGATTTCACTTCAAAAGATCTTGTCTTATATCTAGAGATTTGGGTCCCTGGCTGAAATGGCAGGACGCAGTATTACTCTTTGCTACAGCCTCCATCTTAGCACACAGCAATAATGTTCACACTTACACAGTGGGGAATAATTCAGTACCAACATCAATTTGTGTACAGCAGCTGCTAAAAGCTGAAGTTGTCAAGAAATATGAGATGACAAAGCAGAACACAATGCCCCCCAACTGTACCAGCAATTAATAACATTTTCACTAGTATGTGAATCTTTAGCAAGCAGATCAGGGCTTACCAAGTCACAGTGGCTGGGAAGGATGGGAAAAATACTTTTTAAAATTTTTCTGAATATGATATATGTCAAAACTATCAATCAGTAGCTTATATGTAGGATGCAAGTAACAAAGACTGTATCAATCTTCCAAAAGAATTGCTCTTATCTGTTTTAAAATAAAGCTGAATAGTCATTAATGAACTTACGGATGAGAAACGCTGACAATATACAAGATAAAGTATTTTTTAAAACCGTGCAATTAATTAGTTCTGTAAGAAAAGGTCTAACTTTACACTAAAAAAAATTATACATATTTAAAAAAAAAACCCTGCCTCATGTTAAATATTAAGAAAATAATCTAAATTTACAGTGGGAAAAATATAATCTTTTCTCAAATACAAAAGATGAATAAGATGCTGTATACAAAAAACTCCAACCCGCAAACAACCTTAAGCGTGTTTTATGGAAGCAAGCCAAATGTATTCCATGCTTCAAATCTACAAGATACATGTGTCACACAGAAGAAATACTTTTCATTAATTCTAGTTGCTCTTAAAAGAGAGTAGCGATCATATGAAATAATTACTGTCTTACCTGGTTCAAGTGGGTTAGATTAGGAAAAGACATCAAGAACTACAAGTCCAGATTTCCCCCTCAAAGATAACAAGAAAACTTCTGTCTGCCTAAGAGGACAAAACCAGCCGAAACTCCATTTGTTTTTCAGCAGTATGAAAAATCTACCTTTTAAAAAGAAAGGAGACACCATGGATGAGGCCACTGGCAACAAGTACATCTTCCTGTACAACCAGGATACCACCAGACTGTAGGTGGCAGTGTCAGAAGGTGAGATCAGACAGAAGACCTGAAGAAAATACAAGCAATTCCATAAGAAGAGAAAGGTCTTCTGGTTAAGAGACGAGAGAACTGCAGCCCAAAAGCTGCTTCTTAAATCAGGCTCACTTCTGCCACATGTTCACCTCCAACAGGTGATGTACAGGTTATACGAGAGGTACCACAGCATTTCACAGTTGTTCTCCATTAGCCTTTGACATGTAATGACCAACATCTTGATTTAATCATCATTACTTAGGAAAAATATCCATCACTTTCAAGTCACATTTTCTCCAGTGCCTTTTATTTAGTATCATAGTTACCAAATACTTTTAACTATTTCCGATAGAAAACAGTTCAAAAATCATCAGAAACATGGTCATTAATATTTAACATAAATGCATCATAAAGAGGGGATCTTTCATTATGGGCAAGCTTGAATTGAAAGATGAATGTATCACACGACAGGGATGTAAAGTTTTCATATAGGGATGTAAAGGCTTCAATCCCACAGAAACTATTAGGTTATTTAATTATACCTCAGCATTTACACTTAGGCAAAAACCACCAAATAAGCTGCATTAGTATTGTACTAATGTTTCCTGGTAGTGAGCCTTTCATTGATCTCTTCAGTTTCCACTAAGACATCATGGAGGAAGTTGCAGATGAAAATGTAAAGCACAGAATACACACAATTCTTGTCTAAGTCAGGTGGTAAACTGAAGTAGTAAAATAATCAAGTTTTAAGGCTAGCTTTTACATTTCATGATTTTCCTCTTTAAAACCTTTCCACTGAAAGGAGAGAGACAGAAAAAAAAAAAAATAACAAACCCACCAGAATATCAGAAAACCATTAGTTAAATGGTCTGCAAGGCTAACATTCATCTCTCTGCAAAAAGAACCTCTGTGGAACAACTGTGTACTCCCTATTAGGACAAATTACATTTTACCAGAGAGAAAGAAGGAACTTAAGACTAAATTGGCAAATGTCACTGTTACCACAGAAATATTATCAGCTTTTTCACAACGGAAGCCTCACACATGACTATTTAGCACACGTGAAAAATAATTTTTTGATTCTAAAGTTTGTGTAGATTGCAGATAATCTGTCTCTGTCACATAAAATACTGAAGATAAGTGCAAATAAATTATCTTTATTGTATTTTACTATCATTCAGAAAGGTGTCCCCAGTTTCTGTTTGACACAGAAAAGCAAATAGTTACTGTTTATATTCAATTTTGTATACAGTATCATGTTTTCTTTTAAACAGCTAGGATTCATTTTGGTATTTAACATAGTGAAAAACATGTTTTCATTTCAAACTTGACTGCAGAATTGCAGTGACACAGGGAAGCTTTTGACACAGGTACTGGATGGGCCAATCAGGGTTGATGTACAGCTGGATCTGCTCTTCACAAACCAGGAAGGCCTGGCTGGGGATGTGATGTTCAGTGGCAGCTTTGGCTACAGTGACCAGAAAGAAAGTAGTAGAGCATATAAACCTGGACTTCGGAGGAGGTAGTATGGGAAATACAGAAATCCTTGGCTAAATAGGAAAGTCCTGATTGAGTCCAGGGCAAAATAAAACTATATACAGGAGACAGAAGCAGGCAGACACTTGCAAGGAAGAATTTGGAATCACTGCCCAGGCACAAAGGCAGTGTCAGGAAATTCATATATGATACCACCATCACATGGAACACCCAGTAATTTAATACATCTAAATAATTTGAGATGAAAACAGAATCACTTCAGTTAGTGGAATAAGAAACAAACAAAAATGCTGACAGAGCCAACAAAATTTAAAAGCAACCTTGTATCTTTATTGATAGAAATTCCTCCAGGGTTTTTTTTCCCCCATAATTTCTTTTGTTCATAAAAACTATGATGGAACACAACAATCAGCTTCCTACACTGGAGATTCCAAATCTCAAACCATTGAATTATCTTCCTTTATTTCCCTCTGCCACCCACATTTTACACAGCTTCACATCACACTCTAACTGTTCCTCTAACAGACCTTGATGTACAAAGGTACTACATAATCTACTTCAGAAACAGCAGATCAGTGGCTATTAGACATCATAGAATACGGCTCAGAGAAACAGATTTTCCCCTTCCCAAACTGATTATCCAGTCGTTTAAAGACATGGGTGTACCTTATTTCAGGCAAAGATCAAACACTCTAAAACTTTTTAGTTTATATATTTTATAAACTACAATTTATTTATTTATATTTATATAAAATATATATAGTTTATACATTATATAAAACTTCATATTACCACCTATATTTGCTTAAAACCCTAGACTGAAAAGAAAAAAAAAATCGACACTGCTGTTTGACCTCCAAGTGACTGTAACTGACCTACAAAGAGAAAACCTTCTTTGACAAACAATAAAACTTGCTAAGAAGAAAAGCCTCAAATTCATAAAGGACTAGCATAGGAAGGCAGAGGGAAGGTGACATTGTGGCTGTTTACATGCAAACTATTGGCAAGTTGCTGGAAAAGCTACATACACTTCTCTCTTAAAGAAAAAAAAAAAAAAAGAAAAAAACCCAAACAAAACCAGAAGACCCAGCCAAAACAGTTGCAATTACACTGGCAAATACAGTATAACTAAGTTTTCAGAGTGAGCTGGCAGCAATGAAAAACTTTATGTACAGCAGATTAATTTTAATTTTTGAAGCTGAAGATTACATGACTCAGCCTGTACTCATGATCCCTATGAAGACATCGTTCTGCTGCTGAAATGTCAGCTCCTCGGCTTCAGCACGCAGCAGAAATTGAAGTGCAATGTTTGCTATTGAGAATTCAAGCCAAAATGTTATGTCCTTTCTGCAAGTTTGAAGTAAAGCCAGTGCAGCATTCTATCCCTAGAAAGTCACATAATGGAGAATAGATTATTTCCCACTGTCACATTCTGCTCCGTTCAGCTACAGGGTGGATTGCTCTGACTATTTCTAAGGCTCATAACCAGTAGTGCTTCTCTCACCTCCACAAGCCAGTGCCCAAGACAGAGTTCAGCATATTAACACAAGTGCTTCCTCATCAGCAGCACTATGCCTACTGTCCTTAGCGGCAAATTATTTGCAAACACTCTACCGATAATAGACACAGACAGTAGACACCAGAAAACAAAATAATTTAGTCTGTTACCATCACTGTTTTTTTAGGTAGGTTTTTCAGATGAACAGTTTCCAGTTCTGGTTGAAAAGCAGTCACGTAAGCATTCAAGCTGCAACTGAGATAACTATTCAAGTTGCAGTTTATCGCAGTGCTACACTCATGCAAACCTTAGTAACATCTTGGATGCTTTAAGATTTTACTTTTTTTAAAGACTAACAACAGACATGATATGTTGTATGTCCTCCTTCAGCCTCAATCCAGATTTACACATTAATAAACACTACACCGCAAGTTAGCTTTGAAGTATAAAAAACAACGCGCCATTCCTAAATATTTTACCATGTTTATCAGTTTAATATTTTAGTTTCAGAACAAAAGCCATAAACAGAATTACCATATTCCTCCTGAGGTTTTACTCTACATATAATACATTTTCAAACATAAGCAGTAGAAGGAAAAAACCAACCAAACAAATCACACCCCAAAACCAAACCAAAGCAAAAAAAGCCCCAACAACAAACCAAACCCAGGCCTCAGCATGTGTTTAACTATCACCCTGTGTTATGGAAATTAAATATCGACAAAAATCAAGAACAAAAGAGGGGGGGAATTCCACTGCAAATGCTCCTATAAGTTCTGTAGATAGGGTTTTTTTCCTTCATTATAGATTCAAATTAATGTCGTGCAGTATTGCTCTAAGCACCACATCTTTCCCTCTTCTTCCCTCTCCTCCCTTCCTCACTTCCCCAAGCACACCTCCCACCCCAGAAGATGTAGGTAAACATTTTAAAATGTTCATGGAGATAACTGAAACAGGAAGCTGAAGCAAGATTGGATTCCTCTATAAGGACGGTGGTTGCTGAGATCAACTGTTCCTTGAGACCATTCAATTCCCAAATCCATCCTTTAAGAGGCTCCCATGGAACCTCCCTGTGCAATTTCTATGGAGCCCACAGCTGGAAAAATATCAGAATATCCTAGAACAGCTAAAAGAGGGCAAAATTCTTCTCTTGCAGGATTCTACACAGAATAAAGAAGAATGAGCCAAGACCTCTCTTTCTACCTTCTGTGCCCTCGCTTTCAAAAGTTTTGGTAAAGATATCCCAACTTAATCAATACCCAAGAAAACAAAAAACCTAATTAACTAAATACAAAGCAAAGTGAGAGTCTGTTTTATAAAATTTGAGACGAAGGGTCAAGGACATTTATTTGACTATATATATATTTTTATATATATATTTATATATAAATATAAATAACTTACAGATTGGGACAGGAATTTATGGGTTTAAGTATATTGACTTTAGCCAATCCATAATGATTTTGAGAGTTTAAGGGGGGGAGGAGTGTCATTTTCTGGAAGTACATGTCTTCTGTTTTACTTCCAATATCTCTAAAGCAAGTATCAAAATCCTTTCATTATACAATTATTAGTAAAGATATCTGCATGACTACACATGAAGAAAGTTGCTCAGTTTTCCTGCAGAGGGGAAATCAGGTTAATAATATGGTCAATAGTAAGAAACAGAGAATCTGTAAACACTGTACCCACTGATATACTATTTCAACTTTTGAGACCTCCTTTGTGTAAATACAAACTATTTTTTAAGGCTTACAAAGATGACCACTTTTCTGGAAAAATCTGTCTGAGGAAAGGTGAAGAAAGGCCCTGTTTCTAACAGCATTTTCCAAATACTAAGTTCCTAAACACCTATAGTCTAGGTTCAAAGAACAGCACGTAGTTTTTTATTTATTCATTATTTACACACACATGGAAAGAATTTGATTGGTAAATCAGTTGTACTGTCTACCAATTTCTGTTTTAACTGCTTAATCTAGTACCTAGCATGAGATTTAAAAAGTGAAGGGAAAAAAAGTACTACTGTTTTAAATGTTTCCAGTATGTACCATCATCCAAACTATTCATGATTTTAGGAAGGTTACAACATATCCACAACTTAATTCATCATGTCCTTCAATGACTGACTATAAAGCCATCACTTTAGGTACAACTTCAGCCAACTTCTTCCAAAACACATTAGTATAATGTTGCATACTGTAGATAAAGTATGCCATATTTAAATAATGAAAAACGTAAGATAGCATCCCTAATTGTGACCCTTAAAGATACTTTAGCAAGTGTAGCTCAGACAGAAAAATGCTAATGACAAATATAACCGTGAAACATGAGAGTAAGAGACAACTATTAATAGAAGGCTAATCTACAGTCTCACTTTACATCATACACAAAATTGCAGTAAAATCAAAGTTCACTAACATCAACAACGTACTTCAGAACTCCACCTAGGCTGATGATGACAAGCATGAAAAATTCTCAGAATTTTTAAAGTATTTTTTAATGACAATATGACATGACAAAAAGGAAGTTCCTCCTGATCATTCATGAAACCACTCCAGTAGTTTTCCTCTCTCTGCCTCTCTTCTTGGAGTCCACAGTGAAAACAAACCCGGTGTCATTGTGGTAAAACACCACCTGACCTGAATACTATGCAAAATGTACAAATTCGGGGAAACAGCCATTTTACAAAACTCTGAGATCACAGATACACTCACACTTCACATTCACTACGATGCTAATTATTTTTCAAAAAGATACTTTAGGAAAAGTCTAGTGACTCAGGTGTAAGAGCAGAGGTGCTGAGAGCAAGGTTTATGAATACATTTCCAAATATTTTTCAACTTTTCAATCTTTTGGCCAAGATGTTGTGCTACTGGACCCAAAACTAAAGAACAGATAGCATGAGACATTCTCCATCTATGGGGCTCACAGGATTACAAACACTGTCTCAGCTGTCAAACCAGACATACTCCTTAACCACTGACATATACCTATTTATAACATTTATCCCAAATTTTGTTAAAAGTTACTAATTAAGCAGAGTTCTTGATATTCTTTTAGATTCACCAGATAGGACCTTCTATACCTTTTAAAAGCTAGCATTTTAGGTTTTTTGGTAGTGATGCATCAGAGCTTTTTTGGATTTTTTAATTTTTGTAGATTTTAGAAGTAGTTGTGTAGTGAATGTAGATTTTAATGTAGCTGTACTTTCCCACACTCTGTAGCCTAATCACAGCCAGATTTCAAAAGGCATATTAAATGAAGGACAGAGGGAGGCTAGTGTTTAACTTGACACCAGTTTGGTGGTCCAGACAATTATGCACATACGAAATCACACAGTAAATCAAGCAAAGCCCACCAACTATTAAGGATGTCCCTCGTTCTATGAAACTGCTACTCAGTAACCTTAATATTCTTTCAAATTATTACTAGTGACTCAATCTCTCCAACGGCACAATCTTACAAAGCTGTTATTTTTGAAGAACTAAGGTGGTTCTCAAAGCTCTCCGAAATCAGTATACCAAGAAATGACACTAAGCAACAAAACGGTTTCTGCCCATCACTGAATCATGGAAGATACCAGCCTGTCTGTCCACTTACAGTCAACATGGTGCCACATTACACAGATATTTTACTACCTCCCATATCACTCAGAAAGAGAACAAATGTTACATTTAATCACATTTCAAACCCGAACTCTTTACTCTGACCTTTTAAGTTGTTTTTCTTTAGAGAAACATTTACAGTAAAGACAAAAGAGATGGAACAGTTTCAGCACTATTATCTACTCCTTATTAGAAACAATATAATGTATAAGCCTTTTAAACTCTGAACTGGTCCATATAGCTCCCCCCAAACCACCAACTCCAGTGTTATCCTCAGTGAATCTTAATTTATCCCATTAAGTGATCAAGAAACCAAGACAACTCCAAAGAGATCATGAAATGAGTAACACAGCATACCACTCAAGGGTATAAACAAATTTTTGTCCAGGAAAAAAGCTATTTAGTAAAACTCAAGACTCCTTTATCAGATTAGGAGAGTCACTTCAGCCACAACTCCCAGGTGACCCCTGAATTTTCTTAATTTGCTGGAATACTTTCATACAAATGTGAAGAGTGCTGTCCATGGCCAAATGCAACGGAAGCTGGGGAGGGGTCATTAACTTCAGCCACAGTTTTTAGTCAAATATTAGCACTGAATTTGCTAAATAAAAATCAGCAAAAATTTTTTTTTCTCCTCTGTTAAAAATGTAAAAGGTGGAACAACTCATCAATTTTTATTGACTCTAGCGATTTCCCTAGTGATCAGAAAAAAACACTATGTTATTTTAATTCTCACATATTAAACAGCCTGGCTGATTTACTTTGCTAACAGAATAGGTAAGGAGGGGCTTCTTCAAGAAAACCCAAACCTGAGAAATGGAGACTGATGTCTCTGAATGACAAAACAAACGGATTTCCTATGGCAGACATCTTATTTAGGCATGTCATTTAATTTCTCTTCATGAGATATTGGAAGGGTTATTACCTATGATGATCAAATAAAAAAAGCCTTCCAAGAACCTTAATGTCTCACATGCTTTAAGGAGATCAAACAACAGATTTTTTTAAGGCTATGTTAATAAAGCAAGAGTTGCATAACTGACTTAGCTACACCAGGGAAGAAATGTAGGATTCAAGTATGCTTAGAGCATATCAAAGAGATAAGAGAAAACCTCAAGAGATAGAAAGAAGGTGGAAATTCCTCTGATTCATTTGACGGAAAGAAAATTTCTTCAAACTACAAAAGAAGAATCAATGAGCCCCCGTAAACTCGAACTCATCCTTCTGAATTAAAACCAGTTTCATTAATCCGGTAGCTCTAAAGCAAAACCTTCAGACCGACTAGAATGGAAACATAGGTAGTGAGATGTTTCAGACAGCACTACACAAATATGCTGTCATCCTGTGTGGTATCAGAGAAGCTATGACAGCTCCTACCCTACAAAATAAAGTCCTGAGGAGAGGAAGAAACAGGGCAAACACCTCCCATCAGCCTGGAGGGAGAGTGGAGCCACATGGATTCCCATGAAATTCCTGAGACTCATCTACTGGAATAGCAGGTCCATACCAGAAACTTCAACAAATCACCCACTCAGAGGGCTCTGAAGCACAAGAGGGACAACAAAGGGCTGATCTGAGGCATGTAAAAATATGCATAACCTGTCTCTTCCTTAGATGAGAAGTAACAACCCTGTTTGGAAAATTCAAGTCCCACCCACTCTCTACACTCTTTTGCTCAATGCAAAGACCCGACAACCCAGACACACTGAATTCCTGCACCACATTGGTAGATTTGGGAATATTTTTATCTGATACAGCCCTGGAATAAGTGGATTCACCAACAATAGAAGAAAATCACAACAGACACCAGCCAAGTGAACTGTTAAGAAAACCATAAAAAAACCCAGAAATTCCCACCAAAAAGAGGCCTGAGTAACAAAGTTAGCTCAGACAACATTTCTCATACTCTTTCTCCTCCCAAGCCTCCAGACATCTGGTCAGACATTTCTACTCAAGTCTGATCTGTTTTCCCTGATGTTAAATGATATGCAAAGAAACCCAGGAAAGAAAGAGTCTGAAGCTGGTGCATACTTTTAGCAGTCCACTAGATTTACTACTGTCCTGGTGAAAACCCTCCCACTGTAGATTGGGTGCATCCAGTTGCATGCTAATGCAGCCCACAGTTCTGCTAATCATTGCAAGAGCATAAAGTGATGAAGCTGAGGGTAACTGCATACTCTAAGAGGGGAAGAATCAGAGGTGTCTTCCTTCCCCTCTCTGTCCTGACACTGCACTCTTATGCACCTTGGGTATCTAAGCTCCAAGTGCAGGTCCATTTATCAGAATTAGGCATCACCTTCTAGCTGGACAGAACTCTGGGTTCCAGATGGGACCCTAAAAGGTAGTTTTCAGACACAAAGTACAAAACAGAGTTTGAAGATCAAATTACTGTGCTGAGCATGGATTCTGAAATCAACATCCTCTCTATCAATAAGCAGTTGCACAGACACAACTACAGTACTCTTGATGTACAAAAAAGACAATTCATATTTTTAGAAAAATTATCAAGTTTAGCACAGCAAGTCAAGAATACAAATTGCTTTTAAATCCATCAGCACAAATGTTTCTTTTAACTGATGCCAAACTAGCAACAGTTTACATCAATAATTAACTTTCATTATAAAAAAAAACTAAGCACAAAACAAAAACTGTACAACTCACACTTGAAATATAACACAGCGTACCATTTACTAGTTTATCAGTTTTTCAAAACATGCACACACAAAGCACAGCACAGTACAATCCTTCCTAGAAGTCATCATGGATCAGCTCAGACAGCTGATGTTCCAAGTGGGCAGCTGAATCCATTCAAACAGTGAGCACATACCAGGCTGCGTAACTCTAGACCATGCAGATGTACCGAGCAGCAGCAGGAGATGAAGCACAAATAGCAGAGAAATGAGCAGTGTTTCAAAGAGAAATGCAGAAAGCTGTGGTAAAGGACACACAAGATTGACAAGGCAACACAGAGAACGGGGCAGAACTATATCCAAAGCAGCAGACTTAATCAGAGGGATACTCCCTCTGTTATAGCTGACATGGCCATCCAACAGCAGAAAATTAGAAATGATCTGGGTGGCTATTTATTTAGCAGATACAGCATTACTTTCACATCAACATGAAATACTTCACCCTGCCTGTACCTGCCTTCCAAGACTTTTCCACACAACATGAGCTACACTAAAAAAAAAAAAAAAAAAAAAAAAAAAAAAAAAGAGTGGCCATGGGAACCTGAAAGTGAAACATGTTCAGTTTAACTGTGAAGCTCCACAAGTGATTAGTACAGCAGAAGAGAAACAGAGGTAAATGCCTTAGAGTTATTTTCAGCATCTGCATCCGCATCTCAAAACCATAAAATCAAAAAAGATAACTCTGAAGCAACCAAAAATTTGAATTTATTAAGCTCTCCTTTTTAAA
Source organism: Cephalopterus ornatus (assembly GCA_013396775.1). NCBI lineage: Eukaryota > Metazoa > Chordata > Aves > Passeriformes > Cotingidae > Cephalopterus > Cephalopterus ornatus. The sequence goes on from VZRE01014852.1 coordinate 183,315, forward strand.
ACTAAGATTCCTCCGGTTCAAAGTCCAAAGTGCGAAATGTTGGCATGCCCACCTAGCTTTGTGAACCGCCAAACATTTCAATATTTTAAGCAAGGACTTTACTGATAATTCATCATAAAAAGTATTCTGAAGAATACATCATTAGCATTAAAAGCTGGGATACCAACACCATTTATCATGAACACAGTCAAAAACTTCTACTAGAGAACCTCATTTTAGTTGACTACAACTTCTAGTCTGAGCAGATGTACTTATAAATTCTGGTTTCTTAAAAGGAACATGCCGCAGAAACAGCAGTTAAAAAAATTATTCTCTATACATTATTCTTGTCATGTCCCATCTTCTTGCACACCAAATATTAACATTTATTGCCAGCTCGAGGGAAAAGGCTGGGCAGGTGACAAACTTAATTACTGAAGATGTCCATTTGAGAACTGTCAGAAAAAAAATTAAGCTATTTATGTTGTAACTATCAAAGACATAGTATGTACAGTTACATACCCTTATAGGTGATAGATTAAGTATCTACAAGCAGAAAGATACCCTCCATAGCTCACTGGACAACAGAAAATTTCCACCAGGAAGAAGAACTTAATCACTGTACAGCAATCATTCTACAACAATTCCACTACGGTACAATACTGGCAAAGACTCCACAAAAAATAATGAATAATATATTGTCAAAAGGGAAAAAGGTGGCAGACTGTACCAAATATAAAATCATATGCACAACGCCAATTTAAGACTAAATACGTGCATTAAATTACTGTAGATATTTAAATAAAAAGAGAATCCCCAAAATCTTTACATTTAGCCTTCTACTGACGTGTTGTTTCAAGGAGAATGGTCCCAGAAATAAATCTATGCACTGAACTAAAAATTTAGTCATTTCATTCATATTCACCTTTATTTGGCAGTATGTCAGGATACTACCTGTGCATAAAAGATTAAAAGTTCTCGCACAGATCATAATTTATTATGCCATTTAAATTGGAACAAGCAACTGTCAGTTTTCATTCTTCCTCTGTGCTGTGAATTTGACTGTGCATAATGACTGCTTGAAAAGACCAAGTTATAACACCAGTACTACTGAACTGAATTTCCTTGCAAAAAACCTGCCTATGCAGTATTATCAGTAAACCCATAACCTAATTTATTACTAAAGAATGTATCTTCAGGGATTCATGCATTTACTCTACTACTCTTCATGAACACCAACAAGAACAACAGTAACAGAGCACCAGAACACTGAATTTATTTTTTTTAAAAAAAACACCTTTGTATTAAACTAATAGCTCACTGGATGTTAAGAAAGTAGAGTCAAAAACGTCACTTCACAAGAGAACTTCAATATCAGTAAGAAGCTTTAGTTGTTTCAAATAAAACAAAAAAAAAAATTATTTTGAAGAAAACATTTCTGAATGCTCTAAAGTCCACAAGGAAACTGTATATACACAACTCTGAAGACAGTAACAACTTCTGTGGGTTTTTACAGAATACAGAGGAAAAATGTTAAAAAAAAGATTTGTCAGAAATTCATTAGTAGATCAAAAAGAAACAGTCTTTTTAATTGTTACTGCCAGTTTTTATTCTAATGTTACCATCTAATTTAAAAAATCAGATGGTAACAGACCAAACAATTCTAAAGCAACACAATCCACAAAATATCAAATTCTTTTTTTAGTCCAAGCTGCATAAAATCCACCTCCCCTATTACCACAAATACTTTCCAAGCACTTTGCATGTGAAGCATAAGGGAAGCAAGCAGCAGCTGGAGGTTAGGAGACAGCTGAGCATCTGGGAGAATTAATTTCCTTAACACCATGACAATAACACGTGCCATCCATTAGTGAGATTATTCACGTCATAGAAGTAATGCAATTTGTTTGCTGGAATATACAGTTTCAAATGCTGAAAACTCTCACTAAATGAGGCACATGGTATCTTCGGCGGGGGGAACCAAAAAACCCTAAAGCTGAACCATGCTCTCCAGTAGCTTCTTTAAGATGCACTAAAAAGTTCTGCAAACACTCTTTTACCAGGGCAACCTGCAGAGCTAACAGTGAGTAATCATTACAGCAGCACGATACTGAGCTAAAAGCAGAAAATGAAAATACCATTTCCCTACAGAGAAACAACAGTCTCACTCATTTTTTAAAAACTTCATGAAACACAGAGGTAGATCTCAACACTTCTCTACAGGTAAAGAAGGGAATAGATGCAGATCAAAGAAGATGTTTTCTCCACTCTATTCATATTAGCAGCTGAGACACCATACCAAATGGAAGACTGATGACAAACACGATAAAGGTGAATGCCAAACAGACAAGGGATAATTTTTAGGGGGAAATAAAAAATTATGCTTTTTGTTCAGTAACTTTTTCTAAATATTTATATAGCTCTCTGAGCCCCATCAATATACCTCAGGCTTGATCTGCATATAGTCACCTTCTGGATTTGGCATCACTAATTAACCTAATGCCCCAAACTACCAAAGGTCTGTACTATTATACTACTCTTGTCTCCTTCTTAGAACCATTGCATTAAGAAACTGTTAAACAGCTCTCAGCTACAGCCATTTTTCCACCCTTTAAGTCTGGGGGGGGAAGGGGGGGGGAAGGGGGGCAGAACGACTAAGAAAATTTTCTTAAACAGGCCTCTTAATAAACAGATCAAAGATCAGTTTTTAAGTTGTGTAAAATGTTGACAAAGATTCTTGATAAAAGCTTAAAATGCATTTTCATTTAGTCATTAAAAAAAGCAAATAGTATTTATTATACATTAAGCACTATTGTGCCCTGAGGTTTCTTCTTATAGCTCTCACATGTAAATGTGACTGATAAAATGGATAGCACTTAGCCAAGGCAAATGTTTCATCCTCCCTGGGATGCAACACAGTATCATGCTTCTGCTGTTTCTGCCCACGGATAATTGGTTCCTGGGAGGGGGATGTTTAATTAGCACTAAAGACATGAACTCATTTTACAAACTGAATAATGCAAACAGCACAGGTAACCCTACACATGGAGCACCATAAAGGTGATTTCTTCACTGCACAATAATGGAAAGTCTCAACAAAAAAAGCAGATGTAGATACTGTGCCACCATAGGTAGGACCAAATTCAATACCTTGAAGAGACAATGTCCAATACTTAATAATATTGTTTCACCAGCATTTTTTATATGCATTGATTCACACCATTGCATTTCCCTGAATATCTACAACTACTTGAAATAAGGGTGTACTACGGTGGTGATTGGTCTCTTCTCCACAGGAACAAGCATTGGAAAAAGCTGCCCGGGGAAGTGGGAGTCACCATCCATGGAGGTGTTTAAAAGCCATGTAGATGATGCATTTGGGGATGTGGCTTACTGATGAACTTGGCAGTGTTAGGTTAATAGCTGGACTCTTATCTTACCTTTTCCGACCTAAACAATTCTGTGATTCTATAACCACTGGCAGTATTTCAAGAGAGAGGACAGGGCTGGAAGCAAGAAGTGTGACAGCCACAGCTTGGCTCTGAAATGCTCCCGGATATGAAACAAAAGTTCCCATGTAAAGAATAAAATGTAATTAGGTGGAAAGCATGCTGTCTTCCCTCTTCTTGCAGATGAAAACAAAAGATGAAAACTTGTGCAAAGGAAAACACTTTCTTTTGCAAAAGACAGCGGAGAAAAGCATTAAGCCTACACTGTGATAGCTACTGTGCACATTAAAATTACCTCTTACAAACAGACCTCCTTTCTGCCCTGTTTTATGGGGGAGTGCATAACCACCTTCTTAAGTTCAGAGATTAAACACTTGGGAATTCTGCTGCATTCTCTGCACACAGCTCTGACACCAGGGGGCAGGTGTTCTGTACCTGCAAACACACACAGACAGGAGACAGCACCTCAGAAGCAACCAGTCCTTTTGGGGGCTGCTGATGTATTACTACACAAGTAGGGATCATTATTCAGAGTAATAAATGTCATTCCCATGACACTTGCATGCAGGAAAAAGCAGAGATCTCTCTCACACCAGAGAAAAAGTCAGGTTTGCTTGACATATACCCTTTGAGGGGACCACAACATTTTGCTGTAACCTAGCCATTAATACTTCAGTTTTCTCTAAAACAGATTATCAAGCAAAACTTCTAAAACACCACAACCAAAGGACTGATCTAGAAAAGCTGTTGCATCATTACTTAGACAAATTTTTGTTTCATATATATAATTACTTTACAAATGATCTATTAAATCTTAAAATAGCAACTTTTTTCTACAGTATCTCTGCCTCATTCACACTGATTGCTATAGCGAATAAAAGAATCTGGCAGAAGTAGATTTACTATTTTGATTACTAAATGTATCACAGATATTTCTGACTTTACATCAAAATACACACCACAATCAAGACCTTTCCTTAGACAAAATGTAGGCAATTTGACATACCCTACACACTATTCTCAAGGATAAAATTATTAAAGAACTATGTTTATGAACGGCTTTCCCCACAAGCTTTAATAAGCTAAAGGTTATCTAACAAGATAACCTTTAAAGAAACTTGGTGTCAGTTTTATGAGATAACTGAAAAGAACTCATCCCATCTATGTACAAGACAGTGTTTATCACTCTTTAAAATAAAACTGATTCTCAGAAAAGCACATATTTTCTTTCAGAAAAGTTTTAAATACAAAGTGGACATTAACCAACCACAGTCATGCCTAAATCAAAATTTAGACACATTTCATAACACATGTAAGGAAAAAACAAAAATGTAACACATTCATATTCATTTAGCTGACCACAAGCATTTTGCTCAGTTTTTTGTACTGAATAGCAGCTAATTAATCTCTCCTGACAGACGATCATTTTATTTTCATTTTGAAATTCCTCCCAGCTTTGAGGTTTCAGTTCAAAAAAACCTTTACTTTGCTCTCTACAGTGAAGTTGGGAAAGCATGTCTGCAGAACCTGAAATGCTCACTGAAGCTTGTTTTGTGCTAGGTAATTCAGATGCCAACAGAAAAAAAAATGTATTCTTCTCATCAGTTGACCCCTGTATAACTCCCTCTTCACACTTTCACCATTTCTACATATATAAAGCCAAATTCACAGAATGGTTTGGGTTGGAAGGGACCTTCAAAGAAGGTCTAGTCCAACCCCCTAGTCATGGGCAGACACACCTTCCACTAGACCAGGTTACTCAAAGCCCCACCCAACCTGGCCTTGAACGCTTCCCAGGATGGAGCACCCACGACTTCTCTGGGCAACCTGCTCCAGTGCCTCACTACCCTCACAGTACAGAATTTCTTCTTAATATATAATCTAATCCTAGCCTCTTTCAGTTTGAAGCCATTACATTCATGAGCAACACCTTAATTGCCCCTATACACCAGGTAATGTAACCTTCAGTAATATTTAATTGTTATTATTCCCCAAAGCTTTTGCATTTTAATCCATTTTTAACTAACTCAAGCTTTTTTCTCTTATCTTGACCTCAAACATATGTTCTTGAAGCAAAGACAAAACTCACATCACCATAGCAGTTCATAGGCTTGCTACTTTAAGAAATGCATGTTTAAGTGAAAACAACAATTGGAAATAGCTTGTAAAGACATCCTTTTTTCTGCATCAATAAAATCTTTTAACAGTTTCATACTCTTCAAAATTTCTGCAACACATTGAGTTCTGTGATTTCTCAAGAACAACAGTATTTTCAAATACAATATTACAAATATTTTCATTAATGCAAGTAAGTTTTCATCTTGCTTGTTTACATCAATGTTCAAATATCTTCATTTGAGACACGATGAAATTAAGGTTTGACATGTTACTAAGTAAATGAAGGTGAATCCTTCTTCCCAGAACATTCACTAAAACAAAATCTAAGTCTTAAAAGTGGAAATCAGCGTGAAGCCATCATAAAGAGATAAGCCAACCAGAAGCATTTTTAGAGAAGGTATTTTAAACATACAAACAGGGAGTATACTTTTACCAAAAAGTTTAAGACAGTGCTTTACATATTGATTTTTCTTACATTAAAAAAAATACATGGAATACCCAATTTATTTAAAACAAAGTGTATCTTTAAAAGTCATGTTATTAACTGCTTGGAAAGAAAATCCTCATTAACCTATGGAATAAAGGACAAGAACTACGACAGGTGGGGATCCAACAATGCTATGGGTTGCCAGCTTCCCTAAAGAAGTAGTACTGAGGAAGACATTTCCAATAGACATTAGTTCATTGTTTTTCATTGGTTTCACTGGTTCCTTGGTTTACAATAGTATACTTAAATTGGAGCCAATGTTTTTTTACCTATGCCCATTAAATCTATTCCCTCTTAATATTACCTTGAGTCTGTACTACAGTTCCCCCAAGGCTTCCAGCTCAAATTCTAATCCACATGGTAGTATTTTTAGTTTCTGCTTACCCTTCTCCTCTTGAATTTTCAGAGATTCATAGTTAATCTCCTGATGATTTCCTGCTACTCGCCCTACACGCCCATTCAACCTTCCAGCCTCACAAGAGGTGCACGAATAGTAGTATAAACACAGCAATAAAAACAGAGATCAGCCCACAGCACAGGCATAAAAATTAAATCACGACAGGGTTAAAATGAACAAAACAAATAGAAAATACCGAATCTACAACATATGACTAGACTAAATCCTAAGTACAAACACGCCTTACGGCAGCAAGTAAGCAATTTGCACTAAGTAAGCACGAATGATAATCAGTCACTTCTTTTGCTAGTAAGTCTGCAATCCCATTTATCTAACCTTAACAATGCTGCACTAAAACATTCTGCAACAAAAACTGTGATGCCACCACCAATAAGGAAGTCCATCTCTTGATTACTAGTTCATGAGGTCTTATACAAAACACAGCATGTCTTCACAGTAAGTAAAATTAGCCCCCTTGTCCGGCAGCTTCACAGGACTCACTGCAACTACCGAGAACTCCTAAGCATTAGTCTTGGATCTGAGTTTCTTTTGTATGCAAAATAAAATAATATGCATCCCACATGCTGCTGTCAATTGAAAATCTCTAGTTTCCTTAAGAAGTTGACTTAAGCACTTCATAGAGTCTTATGTCTTAATGTCCTAGGCACAGAACATTCCTGGGTTGCTCAATATGCAAAACCTATTCATTGAACACCCTCAACCCAAATAGCTAGCTCAAGAATTAGATCTCCAGCATCTTTAAACAAACAAATTCTCGGTAACATTTTAGGGGGTTTGATCCTGAGTAAAGAATTCTTGCAGATCTTGGAATAAACAGCATCTATTACATGGTACTTGGTCTCCTCTCCAAGCAGTTAAGAATTAAAGGAATGTTGTTTACCATCCTAAAATAGCTCTCAGTTAAACACTAATCTTTACCACTGGTGAAAAAGAAAATTTCAGTCATATCGCATTTAAGTTCTAACCTTAAAATATTGCACATTACCAGTCCTTCCTGCCACTGTATTTTGAGGTTTGACATGCATTTTAAAATTCGTCTTCCCATGATTTCTCAATTTCTCAGTTTCACAAAAATACCTCAGATCTCCTTGGAAACCTGAACACATCATAACAAAGACAGCTGGCTCTAATGCTTAGAAGCAGGTTAGAAAAACAACTGCATTCCCTTGCTAGTTAGGATAGGGTTCACCACTTCATTTCTCTTTACTAATGTATCTCATGAGAAGCTCTCTCTCTCTCCCCCAATAAATTTCTTACTTGCCTTCTCAGCTGTTCACTCAAATCCATCCATTTCTTCACCACTAATTTGCACTCACCTTGAGGTTCAATGACTTTTCTAAGCATCTATGCATTAAAGGGCTGGCAATTTATGGAGGCTGGCAATACCCAAGCAATACTCCACTGAGAAGTAAGCCTTCTGCTGCAAAACTGGGAAGAATGAAGAGAACGAAAACCCCTTTTGCAGAGATATTTATAATCTTGTTCTACATCACTTGGTTTCTACACCAATTGCTCTCAATCAGCACAAGATACCAAAAAACAACAAAGTAATTTCGATTGTGTTCCATGCCCATCTGTAGATGCCATAACCCCTGGTTTGGGAATTCATGCTAGTACAGCCAAAAAAAAAAAAAACTGACTCCCCAGTTCAACCAGTTCAACAATCCTTTAAGTACTACTCTAGTTGCAGTTAGAAAAAAGAAAAGTGCTGCTTCTCATTTTGAATGCATGACTGCCAAGGGAAGCATAGATATCACTCTAGCCCTCAAAAAGGGGTCCTGCCCCAGCCACGTAGTCCTGAGTGTTCAGAGCAGCACTTTGCTGCAGTACTGTTGCAGGTTTAGCCAATGTTCCCCTTGCAAAGCCACCTTCATCATTACAACTCAATTAAAAACTAAAATTCTGAAGGTATTTCCTAAAAATTAGACAACTTCTAAGGCATAAATATTCTCTCACAGGAATCAGTGTTTTCTCAACTGCAACACAGTGGGAAATTTGAATCATCCATTACTGCAGTTTAGTTGAAAGCATTATAGAGACAGGGCCCAAGAATAACAAGCAACATGGAAATATTACTATGAAGGGGAAAAATTGGGAAGACTAAGACTTCTCCTGCTCCTCCAAGATAGAAAACGGCACATAAAAGGCAGAGAAGAATTTCTGCTCCAGAATACCGCAAGAACAAGATATGATGTTCAGCTAAATGAAAGCTGACAAATTACCGCTAACATAAAAGGATACTTCTTCATACCTCTACCTAGGGAACTTTCTGCTAAGGGATACAGGACTGCCAAACCAAAAGCTTAGCAGGCTTAAACAGAAGAACAAAAGACAAAATTACATTGTAATAGAAAATATTTGAACAACAAAGAGCAGGAATAGATACCAAAGTCTTTGAGTTCTACGGCACAAGTCAAACTGAAAGGATCCCAGAGATACACCCCAGAGTATTCTGCTGTCGTAACTAACTACTGTGCATTTTTTTTTTGCATCATCATCCCAAGCATCTGTTAGTACTCCTAATTAAAGAACAGATGGTCTGACCCAATTTGGCAATTCCTATGACCCTATGCTGATCAGCAGGTGGGAAAATTAAGTTTTCAGGTTTCAAGAAACAAAGCAAGATTAACAAAAACACATAGCCAAATAGGTCTCAGAGTCATCTGCTAAAGGACACTTACCGAAAAAAAATATTTTTGATGATTTCATACAATGCATTTTTCTGTACTGAGAAAACAGCCTTCCACAAACTCCACCAGATGCAAATATGACTTAAGTCCAGAAATATAAAGACTATCAAGCTAATAAATTAGTCCTTTTTCATGTTAAAACTAGTGAAAGACAGCTATTCCAGCCATACAGTGAAATTTTTGGAAGTGAAAGAAGTCAGCATGTTCACATAAAAGCTAGAGGTCCTTCTCATTATAAACTTCTGACAAGGTCACTGCATACACCAGTAAAAGAAACAAAGAAAACAATAGGAAATAAAGAGAAAAAAGCATAGGAAATAAAAAGCCTAAGAAGGTATACTTTTGCCTATATGTTTTAAGTGCAGGTTAAAAATATGCAGGTGCACTTTGGAAAGTTGCATTCCCAAATCTGGTACCAGACAGAGGAGACAGCTTGAAATAATTCACCTGCACAAGAAGAGAAGGTGAGTGAGACTGATATTGACCAATAAGGCAGTAACAGCATATGCTCGAAGCACACTTCCTTAAGTGAGTAACGTCCCTCCTTCTACACGAAATCTTTCAAGCTGTAATGGTAAAAAGGGAACTTCTAGTAGTATGTGCCTGGATGGGTATTTTTTTAAGACTCTCTTAGGGAAAAAAAAAAACTGGATGAAAAGCTGTATGTCCGCGAGTCATGGGAACTTCTAATGAGCCTATATTCTGAAAATGTGCGTATCCACCTCATTAAGTTGCCAGGAAATACTATTATTGAACCAAAATAAATGAAAATTGCCCTTTCCACTTAAAAACAGTCACAGGGCACGAGTTAATACACATGTTCTTAAATTAAGAGTCACCTGATGGAGACCAAAGCAACAAAGAGAATGGTTACTATGGCATTCTGTGTGAAGACATGAGAAAGATGTTCTTCAGCATAATCTGAAAGCAGGGTTTATCTGGTATCAGCAACAGCAGACAACTACTCAAAACAAGAGGGCCTCCTTGCCAGCAATGCAGTCCATGCCAGCAAAGCACCTTCTCTATAGCCAATCCAATTTCAGACCATTTCCAGGGAGAGTAAAGGAGTTTGAGCAGTCTATACAAAATCTTAACTTTCTCAAAGTAAACCAGACCAGTGTGCTGATTTCTTGCACATGGAGAAGTTAATGAAAAAAATCTCCCTATAATTCCCAGAAAGTCAAGCTTAAGTGTGAATACATTCCTACGCTGCAGATTTCCAAGATGGAGAAAGGAAGGCTAATCTCATACCCATCACCTCTTCCATCCAGAAACGTTGACATCATTAACCTGCATCACAGAAATCTCCTCACAACTTTCTCCATTTGTTAGTTCATAAAAATTTCAGCACCTGAGGGAGGAGGGTGGGCTTCAGCCATTCATAGTGTTTAATTCAATTTATCTACCTTTTTTTGAAGTAATTGTCACTACAATCTTGGAACTGATTTACAGATACAGAGGTTTTAGACTGTTAAAAAAGCCTTAAAACACAATACTGAAAGTTATTTTCCTTTGCCACTGCTATTTTTCTTTTCAGTCCATTGTACCAGTTACTCACTTTGTCAACCATTATTCTCCTAATATTTTAAAACCTACTTCTAACACAACTAGTAAGCTATGAAGTCCTCAACTTTCATATGGCTGTCACTCTAAAGTGTACTCTTAGCTCGTGAAAACCCATTGACTAGTTTAAGTCAAACTCCCTATCATCTGGTTACCTAACACACATAGGAGAGCTACAAATTCTGTGTTGAGGATGGTAACTCACCAGGGTGCTTGTTAAAAAGTGCATTTCACACAACCATTTACCACTGAAGAATAACTTTCGTACTGCATATAGAAGTTAAAACTCCCCAAATGTAACAAAAATTTATTCTACTGTATGAAGGTAGGCATCTCCTTTGTGCACATGTGATGGGAGGCACAGAACAGAGAGTAATGTTTGGTTTGAATCCATTACTTAATTCCATTAACTGAAAAATATTCAAAGATATTATTAAACATGAAAAAACTGACATAAAAAAAAAATCGAATTATTGTCTTAAAGTACCTTAGGGGAAAGTGAGTTCAATACACACAAATGACAGCAACTGAATACATGAAATCACACTGTGCTGGCTTAGTTAAACCAATGTCATCCATGTGCATGAATACTCTTACATAAGATTAAGCCCATTTTTCAATTTATCTTGTTATTTACCAGGGGTATTTTTACTTCAAGACTGATCCTGCATTTTCTAAATTCTAGGAAAAAAGACACTAGACATTCCTAAGTATTTTCTACAGAGGATTTATGATTTGACATTTTACAGCATGGACACACAATTAACTGCGCACCTATGTGAGCTGAAGAAAACACTTTGCTCAAACCAACTGGTTGCCTACAGATTTCTCTATTATCCTAAACATAACTGCATTAAAGTACTGAATTACTGGATGATATTGGGAAAACAGACATGATAACATCACATATCTGAAATTACGAAAAGAATTCCAAGTGAGTTTAAAAACAGAAAGTAAACAAGTTTAATGTATCTATAACAGAAAATCTTACTGAAACTCATAAAAAGGGAACTACTGTAAAAAGCAAAAGGTGTGACTGCAGATTTCACACAGTCTCGTACAGACAGTTATAAGAAAATGAAGAGTCCTGCAGTCATCGCAGACTCCCCTTTGAAACCAAGCACCTTTCTGACAACAGACTACGTTCTCCCCCCATAATAAAGAGTTTTTAAACTGACACTATATCACAGTTCTTAAGTTATTTAAGACACAAGAAAGCCCTTTAGATACAATCAAGGAAAATGAACATCTGCAGCCTGATCTTTCAGGCAATATTTAAGAGTCTTAAAAACAGAATTAAAATAAAAATCCATAAGGCAATAACAAACTAATAAAATGCAACACCAGCCTCATTCATAAATCTTCCACTTAGTATACAAGTCGCTATATGTTAAAGAGACTGTGGCCTGTCCCTTCTGTTGTTTTTTTTTTAAGGCTCAGGTCCTCCTCTTGCACATTCCAAATACATTCTCTCTCAGTTAAAATACACTGTTATGCTGACACAGAAGTTGTGTTATAAAACTTGCATTTGAAAGTTCTCATTGTTTCTCAAATTTGCACTAGCCTCAAAAGGTAAACTCTACATATTTTATATCACAGTAAAACGTAAATATCGCTCAGGTGAATTAGTCCATACTTCCGATTTACCCTATATTGTACTGCACTTGCAATTTTAAAGGAGCGAGCCTTTCATGGCTATATTTCTACCCATAAAAATTTACAAGAAAATTCTCCAATTTAAATATTTTCCCTATGGATGAAGTAATTTTTAATGTGTACACATGAAAAGAGCTAGGGTGATATATTGACAGGCACCTGAAAGTCACTGAAAGACAGCCCGTAGATTTTCTTCTCTTTATAAAGAAGAGAAGAAAATGTTTTACAGTGATAAAAAGCATGAAAATATCCATACAGCAGGAGTATTTGGTTATATCTACTTAGAATCACTGCTAACTTGATTGTCATAAAGGAATGGTGAAACCGCTTTAATTTTCCAAACAATTTAAAAGGCTGCTGCTAAGCATCAAGGAGGTACGTGAGGTGCAAATGCCTTTGTTGAACCCTGCAAGTATTAAACACAGCTGCAAGTACCAAAAATTTAATGACAGGCAAAGTAGATCCACTCCACAGTTTCTGAAAAGTTTCAAAACTTAATTGGAGGCTGATTGGGAAATAATCTCATCAAAATAAACTTTACAGTAGCAATTTTTACTGGCTGTTGTTTCAGATGGATATTTATATATTATTTGTTACAGAAGAACCTTCAAATTACTACATCTATATTTCAAGAATTCACTAACACTGGATGATTAAATGAAACTGCAAGTAAGAATTACAACCATGAAACAAAAATAGTTTTGGTACAAGTACAGACTGTTTACATAAAGCATGCGGAAGAAAAAGGAAAATTAAGTTTTTGTTGGATGCACTGAAAAATCAAAGCTCTTGTAAAGTCATCTCCTAGTTCAAATTCCTTCATATAAACTATTCCCTATAGTTTTACATCTGAAAAGCAGACCACTAGAAATACCACGAAATCCCTTTATATGAAATGTGAGCGATTAAGCCAATCACAAAAGGCTTCAACTTTTTTGTTACTCATGGCACGGATGGGGATTTTTTTAGATGGGACAAAAGGTCCAAGGATTTTTGTGCTGGAGGCTTCAATAATCTCACTATTATTTGCAGGTTTCACCATTGAGGGTTTATGCAATAAACCATCTATATTTGTCATTCAAAAAGCCTGATAAAAATTTTAAAATTCAAATTATATAGAAAACAACAAAAACCACTCTTCCATTCTTTTTCTACGTGAAACTTAGCATAAAGAACACCCGCTATTAACTTAAAGAAGAATTCATTCACATAATTCTTTCCAAACGCTAGCATGTGTGCAAAAACACAACTCTATAGAAGTCATTAGTGAAAGGTAGGAACAAAAACAGAGTACACAACCACAGATGTTTCACTCCAAGTAAGAAGCAGCATAACATCAATTCATTACCAGTGCAGTTTCCAACACCTTCACACTCAGACCTGTCCTCCCTCGCACAGCATAGTAGACTGGGGAAGCAGGGCTGTTCCTGGCTTGACCCACGTCCTCAATAGACCCATTCTATCACAAAGGAATTGCTATTTTATCAGATAAGCACTGTATTATTTTCAAGAGACCACAGAGGGGTCCTAGCAGGAAGACTCTTCCATGAGCATACAGCAGTTGGGGAAACAGAAGACCTCTACATCACAACACACACATGCAAACCCAAATATTTATAGTACTAGATGCTACCTTCACTTTTCCTAACCACAAGTCCAGATGAAACACTGAATTCTCTGAACAGTCTCCTAAAATGTGCTGCACCACAGGATTTCTGAGTATTATTTTACAGTGGAAGAATACACAGCTTTGTTTTCCTAGACTTCCATATGTTTCTGCACTGCAAAACAATGTTGATTGTATGTGTCTCTACTCTCGAGCTGTCTAAATGCCTCCCATTGATCTATCCCATCTGTGTTAGGGACAAAACACATACTGACATCTCTGAGGCCCACAGAACTTGCATTGGGGGCCCACACTGAGGCCAGGACTGCAATTTAACATCACAGCTTCAGCCCAGCTGGCTGCTGCCAGGAACAGGGAGACAGAACCCTCCCATCTCCTCCATTCCCACCTTCTTCATTTCTGGTCTTCAGTCATCTCCTCCCATTACAAACACACTCAGCTTCCAAACCAGTCGAACAAACTTGACTATATCCTAAAAATTTTAAGAGTGTGTGTGTGTGTGTGTGTGTGTATGCCTACCAAGTTAGAGAAGAAAAAGCAAATGCATATAAGAAAACTCATGGCTCAACTAAACTGCAATTAGCCTGCATTACAACTCTCAAAGGAATGTCTCCTAATGAGGGAAAAATACATGTAAGGGTCAACTTACTCCACAAAATCCTATCGCATAGCTATTTGTGAAGCTGTTTTATTTCCCTGAAAATGTGTGCTTCTAAATTAGGGAAAACACTCTCACAATTTTTCTTACTCGGGATAAAGCAAGCTTCATTACAAGCACGCATAGTCCTTCATCCATACCGTATCAAGTGCTACAAACACTATCTCACTAGCTGCTGACCTTATACTACAAGTTTTAGAATAAAGTTAAGACAAAACACAATGTTTAAAGAGCTGATTAAGGTATAGAATGCTTCCAGAACTGTAAAACTCAGTACTTCTAGAAGAGAAGCTTTGATGATTGGCCTTCATAATTTCACATCTGAAGAAGCAAATCCGCAGTTCTTCAGCAATTCCAGTGAACACATACTTCCCACAATTCAATGTTAATAATGGATTTAAGTGAAAATAAAGACCTCACTGGGTGCCTATCTTCATAAATCTAGATATTTGCACAGAAATGGATACCATACACCTGTGATGATCTAACTAGATCTGAGACTGCTGGCAAACCAAATTAAGTAGGCAACTCAAGTGCCTCCTTTTAACTCCTCCTCAAAATTTCTAAACCAGAAAATAAAATCAATCCCTTAACTCTTCTCTGGCATGGTTCTTACAATCCAGAGTGGAGCTTTTGGCTTTCATTCCAGTACTTATTCCCAAAACACAGCTGTAAAGTATAAAAATCAATTAATAATGTTTTGATATAAGACAGCTCACCCAGACACTACACAGGACAGATTTACTGTTCTCATCATTAAATAAAACAGAAATCTCCAGAGAGTTGTTTTTCACAAATGTTGACAGACACAAGTATTGCTTTTATTATCACTGTCTAAGCTTATAATAGAAGTATACTATTCATTTCAAATGACCAAAGCAAAAAAAGGAGTTTCCCCTGAGCATGGATCATTATTCTCAATTATGAATCATGAAAATCATATTATGTACAAAAAAATCCATTTTTTTACCATTTTAGACTTCTCTGCACACCTATATTCCTATTAATGCATTCAACTAATTCATGTTATGAATTTTACGTTCATAGAAAAGACCTCCATTTACAGAAAGATAGTTCCTCTTGGAAATACCACAGGCATTTGAAGGAGGACACAGGCAATCTATCTCTCTTTAAAGATGCAGCAGCTGGTAAAACAGAGACAAAATTAAACAAAACATACAGATAAAATACTCTTGTTCAGACTTAACTAATTCAAGACCTAGATAGCCAATCAGAGACCGATATTCCTGGAAAAAAGAACCTTCCACTGAAAGCACCTGCCACAAAATCTCAGCAGTATCAAACAGCAGTACTTTTATGGGAAAATCGTCCAAACCATCCAGAACTTTTTTAAACCAAAAAAGTAATTATTCTCATTTTTCCTATCCTCAGAACCCCTTTTGTTACTCATTGCTGCTTGCTGCTTCTAAATCAACTCCTCTCACCTCTCCTTGACCTGTTCCCTCCTTAGTCCCTTTTTTCTTTTAAACAGTCTCTGGCTCTTACGGTCTCTCTTCCTTCCTTCCAAGAGCCTGCCCTCTGTCTCCCAGCCTAGCATCTTCTCCCTCCTTTCTGTTCTTCAGCCCTCTGATATTTGAATCATAACTGCTTCCCCCCTCCGCTCTGCAGTGGATGCCAACACAGACAGCACTGCTAGTACGGAACAGATTGTCCCTGTGCTCCCATTTTGGAGAGCCACACCTCCTGGGGACTGCTGTTGCACATGAAGATAATGCGAGAAGACACGCTCAGACACTGGGGTAAGCACAGGTGATCGATCTGACCCTGCAATTACAAACTGTGAGTGAGGCAAAATGAGGGTCCTTCAGCAAACTTAGTTGCCAAAACAGGAAACCTAAAATGAGGGGATGAAATCTGTGCAAGCTAAAAGTCTTAGACAAAAGAGGGCTTGATTTGGGACAGCGCTCTCACAGTACAACAGCCCCTCTCCTCGGTTCCAAGTGATGGGACTGCTAGAGCTACTCA
Organism: Cephalopterus ornatus; assembly: GCA_013396775.1. Classification (NCBI taxonomy): domain Eukaryota; kingdom Metazoa; phylum Chordata; class Aves; order Passeriformes; family Cotingidae; genus Cephalopterus; species Cephalopterus ornatus. Next base: position 199,946 of record VZRE01014852.1, read on the forward strand.
TCTAAACTGTGGGCTAAGCTAAACAAAATACTGGGTATTTTTCCTGCACTGCAAATCGGAGCTCTCACTGGTAAGATTTTGAGACTACCATTTCCAGAACAGCAATTAAGACCAACCCATGCAGACTTGCCTTGCAACACTGGGGTACAAACCTCAGAAAATTCAGGACTGACTGATGAACAACTCTGCCTTCAATTCAGCAAGGCAGGAGAGGGCATGTGGCTGTAGGTAGCCAACTCAAGATATACTACCCCATTCACCAGGCAGAGTCATTCAGAAAAGGACAATTTTTAAGTAGTAAAACATCTCAACCAAACCCCAACATAGCAGTTTCAAGAACTAAACTGTACAGCTGTGTAGGACATTTTCCAAACACACCAGAACCTGCACAGCAATCCAACCCACTGTGAAATATCTGATTAGCTGAACTAAGCAAGATGTTGAAGAGATTGCCTTTAACAAGGCAATACAAGTGCATGTACTGTGCAATGCAGTTCAGACTCACCCATCCATACCCTCCCACTATTCCTGGGTGAAAGACCCTGAAACAACCATCAAACCAGCAGACACGGGCAAGCCAGAACCACCTCTTCCAAAGGGGGCACCAGTTCAAAAGCATTCAGTGAATTAATGTGTAGGCCATGCTCAAGATATTCTATTTAATATTTTTTTCCCCATGTAAAACTTCTGTCAGTGTAAGCTGCCTCCTTTATCCTCTGGTGGATTTGGTTTTTGGTTTTTCTTTTTAAAATTTGCTTAGGACTTTCAGGAAAACGGAACAACCACAACTACAATTTGAGTAACACATTTTATTATTTCAACAGCTGTTCATAAGTGAGGTTAATTCCACTAACAGTGAGGAAAAAACAAATAGAAAAGAAAAAATTCACTGGAAAGTGCAACTTTTTCCTAGAATCAGTAACAATTCTATTGGTTTAGGTCTTGCAATTATTATTTTTAGTAAACATCCTTAAATTTTCTTTCCAATTAAAAAAGGGAAACTAATGAAAACCCTACTTGCAGAACTACATTTTCAGTCCCCCACCCATCTGGAATTATTTTCTACTTATTTTGCACTTAAAATGCCTTCCCATCCATGACAGATTAAACAGAAGCCCATGTGTCAATTAGAAGTTATCAGAAAACCTACATGAAAAAATACTAAACCAGACTGAATTTGCATCTGTTTATCTTCCATTGTTCTTTAATGTCTTGAATTTACCAGCACACTGTATCTAACAGAAGTAAACGAAGGAAGAAATACAGTATCATTTTCGAGCTGGGATTTTTAGTGTTCTGTTAGAGAGGTGTAATTGGCAGCACCAGCAAAGGATGTTCAACACTGGTTCAGTAATTCACAGAAGAAATTTTTCAAACAGCAACCATTTAGAAAAAGAGCCCTTAAGAGATTTCTGGATTACCTCCAGTCACTATGGCTTCAGCTTTCAGCACATGTACGGCTATTTGAACAGACTTTTTAAAGCACAGTCGTTTACTAAGTGGTTGCAGTCAGGAACAGGGGGAGACCTATCAGCCAAGCAGTCCCAAGATCTATATTGCAACACACTTTTATAAGATACTGTATGTATCCTATGGCAGTATTCTATGTTCCTTAGCTACAGCAAGTCTGCTCAAACGACAGATAAAGTACAACAGAAATAGTCATACAGGCCATTCATTTGTACGGCGTTTTACATCTCTGCAAGCCAACAACCTCCTTCTCTGTGCTCTTTTATACTGTTCTGACTCAGGCAAGACGACCTTTAAGTCATGCCTAGTCTTGCCCAGATAGGAACTGCTGAAAAACATTGCACATGCAAGTAGGTGGTTAGCAATACCAACACGGAATTAGTTATTCTCTCAAAGTCTTCCTGAGTGAAATACCAGTCCAGCAGAGCTCTGCAACATTTCTTTGGGGGTGGTAGGCTACAAATCACACTGACCTACAACAAAAAACAAGGAGCATTTTCTCTTTAATTTTGAAAAATACCAACACTGCTCTCAAGTTCATTAAGAATGAGTTACTTAATGTCAGCTTTTAAATAGCATGTGGGCTTGGATAGTCCACATTGATTGATTCTGGATCCCACCCAGGCCATCAAAACCTCCAGAGATGACTAAAACTTGTGGCACATTGAATTACCAGCCAATTTTAGAGTCTGGTCTTGATATTCAGGGGCCCCAATACTCTGGGACTCCATAAGGAAGAGGCAAGAAAGTTAGTGAAGTAATACTCAAAACAGATTGTCCTTAAAAAACCAAACGGATGTTTGAATTAGAAAATGCATAGATTAATGCAGCTACCTATACTAATGCATACTAGACTATATAAAAGAACTAGTCCAAATGATTTCTGAGCTATTATTGTTCTGCTTTGAAAACCAGTAACAGACAGGAATCCCAGAGCAATACGAAACAAGGGTGTATGTCCTTTAACAATAACAAGGAAGTAGGAAATTTACGTAAGTAAGTCAAGACAAACAATCTCTTTCTGATGCTTAGAAAGATCTGGATATATTGCCGGGGGAAAAGAAGAGGGGTAAAATCAATTTAAGTTAGAGGAGAAAGATAAATTACAGCCAGGAAGCCATAAACAAATATAATGTTCTCTCTTGAATAAATGTCTTGGTAAAGCAGCAGGTGTAGCTTATATAAATGATGTTTCTGACACTGTTCAACATAACCCAGAGACCATGAATCCAAAATAAGTAGTGTAGATAAGGGTAACTACTGGAAATTTTGCTTTCAGAGAACTAAAGCAGTGGATCAGTATAAAAACCCCTCAAAACTCAGAAAGCATTTCAGGCCAGTCCAACTAGAACTTGACCTGTAGCAAATTTGCTTAGTTTATTAATTTTGGTGACCAAACAGGGGCCACACTGAACAATCTGCAAATTTCAAGTTCTGCTCCCCCCCAGTTTGTGTAAGAAGTATTAAGGAGACAATCCTGATTCCAGGCAAGCTCAGGAAATCAGAGATTCTAAAATGCGCTTGATAAAATCCATGCAGGTGAGAGCAAAACAAAATACTGTAAATCTGAAAGAGATAAAGTAATTAAAACCGCACATATACAAAAAAAAGCCATCTAAAGAGTAATAAAGCAGAAAAGAACTTGAGAAGCAATACAGGATCACAGATTAAAGAGTCATAAACCTGATATTGATCCTGAAAGCCAAATACAATTTGGGAAAGTGGTAAGACCACTGAGCACAAGAAGTAAAGGTATTTCAAGCCTAGCCAACACCATTGTCCCAGTTTTAAAATACCACATACATCATCCTTGTGTATTCTGAGGAACAGATCCTAAAATCTAGTCCTAAAATTACTAAAAACAGATTGACAACAACGGGGGG
>VZRE01014852.1:203307-234883 GCA_013396775.1 Cephalopterus ornatus
GGAAGGGAAACAACTCATCTTCTTAGTAGAGTTATTTGACTTTCCTAGCAGCGACTACAGTAAATGAAGAAAAAAAAAATTAAAAGGGGTCTTTATGTGTAAACTCATTTTTATTATTTATTTTAGGTGACAGTGCACATGAACAAATTTCTCTTCCGCTTCACCTCCCCTCCTCAAATGGAAAAAATTCCTTCCAACTTCAGTCTCCTCTTTTCTTGGTCTTCTTGTAAAATTAACATGAAGTTCTTTAAATAGAATTTATCAGTGCAGTTACCACAAAAATTACATACTCTTCAGTATTGCTGGTATCCATACTAATTCTACTGCTTTTCACACTTGGCAATTCACCTCTACGCAATCACAATTTTAAACCAAGTTTCAATTTGAGGGTTTTTTTTCCTTCTAGACAGCAGTTACGTTCTGACTCCAGCCGGTATCATATATTGTGTTTACACCTGTTAATATAAAATAATTTAGGCTTCAATTACAGTTGTGTACGCACACACTTATTTTGGCTCTGATCACATATGTATTTTAGCTTTGATTTTATTTTTCAGCTGTCCTATGAAACAGCAATAATATTCCAACTCATACTTCACCAAAACCCATCAAATATCTACATCAGACTCACTCTGAGCATCTATCAGAGCTGTAGTGTTATAAGCACATACTGAAATATGACACCACCTTTCAGCCTTTTAAAAAACTCAGATTTTCAGTAACTCTTGTCTATATTTCAGACCACCACCATCCCAATTCCTTCATTAACGGTCTTCTCTGCCAGAAATTTAAGAATAGTAAGTTATTCACATATACATATTGCTTTCTATGAGTCGGTATATTGAAACCAAGTGTCAAATGCAAGCACTTAACCATAAAACCAGAAACAGACAGCATTCCGCTTTTCCTTTTAAAATATGTATGCATGTTTACTAGTTCAGAGATCTAAAACCCAGAACAACATAAAAAAGCAGTCTGAAAACCCAAGACTCCTGACATATCATGCAAAAATATTTGCTGAAGGACAGAACAAGACTTTGATTACATTTAAATCATCTGTGAAACCAGACCATGAAGTCTGGGTCCAACAGACATGTACAAGAAGGAATGCAAAACTTCTCCAGTTATAGAAAGAGCACCTGCAATACTGCAAGAGGGAAGAAGTTAACCACTGGCATATGTACAAAAAAAGCGCTATTTCTCAGATGAACTAGCACCCATTTCAGAAACAGAACTCAAAACATTCCAGTTACCTATCTGCATGTATGACAGATTCTGTAAAGCTTTAAAAACAAACCTTACATCTGCATTAACAGAGAAAGCATAAGGAATCTGGCAAACAGGTTAGAAAAAAAACCCTAAAACAACATCATAAATGTGAAACAAGTTAGCCCCACAAATTACCACATCCACCTGAACAGGGCAGCATCATTACAACTGAAGAGAGAAAAGTGCTACAGAAAATAGGGAATAGTGATTATTTAATCATTATCCTATAGAAGGCCATCTCTCTCCTAACATCACATTTTCCATCAGAAAACAATTCTCAAAAGTATCTGTCTCCTACATTTTCATAGAATCAACCAGGTTGGAAAAGACCTTCGAGATCATCAAGTCCAACCCTTGATCCAACACTGCTGTGGTTACTAAACCATGGCACTAAGTGCCACATCCAGTCTTTTCTTAAAAACCTCCAGGAATGGTGAATCCACCATCTCCCTGGGCAGCCCATTCCAATGTCTGATTAGTCTCTCTGTAAAAAATGTCTTCCTAATATCCAACCTAAACCTCCCCTGGCAGAGCTTAAGACCATGCCCTCTTGTCTTACTGCTGGTTGCCTGGGAGAAGAGATCAACTCCCACCTGGCTACAGCCTCCTTTCAGGGAGTTGTAGAGAGCGATGAGGTCTCCCCTGAGCCTCCTCTTCTCCAGGCTAAACAACCCCAGCTCCCTCAGCCTCTCCTCACAGGACTTGTGTTCAAGTCCCTTCACCAGCCTTGTTGCTCTTCTCTGGACCTGCTCCAGCACCTCAATATCCTTCCTGAACTGAGGGGCCCAGAACTGGACACAGTACTCCAGGTGTGGCCTCACCAGCGCTGAGTACAGGGGAAGAATCACTTCCCTGCTCCTGCTGGCCACACTTGATCCAGGCCAGGATGCCATTGGCCTTCTTGGCCACCTGGGCACACTGCTGGCTCATGTTGAGCTTCCTGTCGATCCAAACTCCCAGGTCCCTTTCTGCCTGGCTGCTCTCCAGCCACTCTGTGCCCAGCCTGTTATTGTTTGCGAACTTGTGAGACAGAACAAACAGTGGTAAGATCAATTACAGCAACACCGAGTTTACTGACCAACAAGTCTTCACAACCACCAATCCTGGTACGGCAAAGAAAATTGTGAAGCCGCAATGCCTCTAAAAGCTAAAAAAACACTTCATGCAGAGAGTTGGATGATTAGAAGAGACAGTAGCATTATAATCTTTGGCAGATCAACAGTATAATTTAAAGCTCACGGCTCTTGGTCCAACATTTCCATTTTTAGACAATGTTTTTTCTATGTATCAGGTAAATCTTTTAAGAATCCTTCCTCTTAAACAAAACACATAGAAAATAGAAAAAGAAAAACATAATATTAGAGAATAAACAGCTGTCAAAACATCTACTTAAATCCAGAAAATAAATCCTACATCACTGCAAGGGCTTTTGGTCTTGAAAAGATTAGCCAGAGGCCTAAGAGTGCTATGAATAGAACTCCCTATAACTTGCTTTTGTTTTGGGGATGGGAATAGGGGGTAGTTAAGCTTCTCTCTCAAAGTATTTTGTCCGAATAAAGATGATTTTACATTAGACTCCATTCCAACAAGTAAAAGTTAACTTATTACTGGATTTATGTCGGTACCTGTCCAAACACATGAAAGCTCCATCTGGTTTATATGAAAACCACAAAATATTGGTCTATGTGTTACATATTATATTGACTGTACTGTTACAATAAAGGCAAATGATCTCCTGTTCTTGCCTGTGACAGATCTATCTCTGTGTACTCTTACAAATATAATTCATGCATGAAAACACAAACTGCAAAATGCCTCATACTAATAAAAGGGACTATAAATACTTACAAAATCTAGTAGATACTACAAAATACTTTCCCTGATTAACAAAAGGAATTTACAGTGCTTTCTTACACTCAGGGTCATCTTTGATTAATGTAAACTTACATTAGAGATACAGATGAGTTTATCAGCTGCTCAAACCAGGAACAATATTTCTCCAAACAACCACCCTCCAGTGTAATAACAAATAGAATATTTTATACAAGATACAAATTAATATCTCTGTGCCCTCTATTTAAATTTTGGTATCATAAAACAGAAAAGAAATTCTATGTACTCACGTATGCTCCTCTACCACAAAGTATTTTGACATAGCTGTTTCTGATTTTTTGTACTACTTACTACTAAAACCACTTCAATTTACTTCTGTAATTCCTTGTCAGAAGTACTTCCTGTACAAACACTATTTTTCAAACATTAAACAGAAATGGCAGGTGTGGTGTATTTGTGCTAAACTAAACTAATACTCTAAGCCACAAAGTTAAACTGTAAAAATGCAATCAAATACAGATTAGAATAAGAAGAATATAAAAACTTTTTTACTAGACAAATCAGCCGAAATAAAAAGCGTGAAAGGAGGGTATTTTTTAATTTGTATCAGCCATGATTAGGATGATCCTGAGCTATACCAACAATCCAAATGCCAAGCAGAATGTACTGTTTCAACCAGTCAATTTAGAACTGCCTCACCAGTCTGTTTAGAACAAAGCATAATCACTGCACAGGTAGTAACACAGAATAAAATTGTTTTAAAGGTAAATTGTATTTTCAATTGAGATGACGGAACAGGCAGCAGTCCCTATAAGGCTCACAGCACCAAACTCAAACCTCAGCCTCAAAGGCTGATTTCATTTGAAAAAAGGAAGGAAAAGGAGTCAGTTCTTGACAGTTTACCAAAAGACAAGAAAATTTCTCATATTTTTGCTATAATAGAAATATGGCCAAAAAAAAAGTCTGTCAGAAAAAAACAAAAGCAGTAACAGTAGTCCTTTGGTTACAAAAGAGCAAGCAGCTTCTGTAGCACACTCAGATTTTGTCTAAAGGTGATGTTTGTTAACACCTTCCATAGCAGAATTTCAAAGTATGTATTAATACATGCAATTTTCCACATGCACAGTAAAGCTCTAAGGATCTCAAAAGCTTTTTTTACATTGAGTTGCTTCAGAATTCAGTCATTCAAGGGAAAGGCTAAATCTCCATTTTCATTTAATAGGCAAAATTAGAAAACAACTTAAATCCTGATTATATAAAAACATTAGAAGAAGGTCAGGCATAATCCTCTTTGCTTTGTAAATGAACAATTCCAGTAGTGTCCTTACAGCACCGAGACCATTTAGTTCATTCTCTGGAGGCCACTATGGACTGAAGGTATGTAACTGCACAGATATCGTGGAAAAATGAAGAACTATATTATTTGATGAACATGGAGTAACAGTAGAAATAGGTAATATAAGTGCAGTAGGCAAGCCTTTGGATATGTCAGTAGAGATATTATTGATCTGGGGCAAGCATAGGAAAGTTTAAGCCCTAACCATGAAAATAGGGGCCCAAACTCTCAAAAATTTCACATGCTGCAATGATTTACAGCTCTGACATATCCACTGTTAGGTGGCTGTACCAAACTGATAATCAAATACAAAAAGGAGACCCCTTACAAATACTACCTGGCATTTCTCAATTCCTTGCAGCATTCTTTTTATTGAAGACTGAAGATATTTGTATCCATCAAATTACACTCCAAAACTCACAAAAAAGCCCCCCCTGAAAAAAAACAAACAAAACACCATACACACAAAAAAACCCACCAAAAAAACCCACCCCCAAAACACCAAACAAAACAAACAAAAAAAATCCACCAAAAAAACCCCAAACCAATAACACAAAACTAACACCCACACACTAACAGCACTGGGAACGGTACTGAAAAGTAAACTGGTTCTCTATCTTACCACCGTATGAAATTTCTACCATCAGTACCATACACAATTCTGCTCTTCCCAAGTAAAAAAAGCTATTGCAGAATTAGGAAGGGTAAGAGAAAGGCAAAGAGCAAAAGCTCCTGGATTTCCTGATTCAGCAAGTCGTGAGAAGACATTAAAATTTACAGCTACATATCTGTCCTACCTTTCTCCATTTACATCTGTGGCTGTGCTCTGTCAGAGGCAGCACCATTATGGAGAGGGAACTTCAATTTGAGCAAATACAGAAAGATAACTGTAACACTGGGTTTCTAGATGAAAGACAACAGTTACATTTTAATGTACAAGAAAATGTATATTTAACCTGATCTGAATACCTTTTCAGTGTCTATCAAGATGGTCAACATTACTTTCTACATCCAAGCCATTTTAATAAAAGCAAAGCTAGAATACCCAGATTAGCCTTTACTAATGAAGAAATGACAACTGCTTTGCAGAATAATCCAAGAGAGAGCACTTGGCTCACAGTTCCACAGCAAAAATATTAAATAGCCACTGCATTTACCTGCTATTCTCTCTCACGTTTTCAGTCTGAACAAATCTACTGCTACTTCCTTTTTATAGTCAAGGAGTAAAGACTTCTGAGGAACACTCCCTCACATCTGAGCATGTAAATGATTAAAGAACACTATAAAGCTTCTGATTCTAAAGCAATCCGAGACAGGAAAGTGCTCAGGCCACAGTCATTTTGCAGCTTATCCTCCCAACCTCCTCACAACAGTAACTTGTTTTCAGAGATGAGAGGCTAAAGCATCAGTTCTCCCTTCTTCTCAGAGAGGTACACTGGTTCTCAGCTTCAACCTTTCTCCTCCACAAGCCTCTGCAAAGAATTCTAACATGGGTGTTAGAAGGGAGAAAAAGAGGAGTAAAAAGAGAAAGCTATGCTGAAGAAAATAAATGCTGAAAAGCAGTAGAGAAAATAAAGGAAAAAAAGAATAGAGTAAGAAAATAAAAGAAGAAAAAGCACAAAGAAAAAATTATATTAAACTTAATTTGGAGTTTAAAAAATGATTATTCAGTGCTTCCTCATATCCTGAAAAATCATACCTATACTACCACATATACATACACACACTTACTACACCTCTGAGCTACAGGCTTTACAAATGCATTATTAAAAGCACAGCAGCAAGAAGCTGTTCCCCTAAGGTATCACTGTCACACAAAGAAATCAGGGGCTTTAAGAGCCATGCTACATCAATACTGACAAGGTTGGGGTAAAACAAAAAAGGGCAAAGAAGTAAAAAAAATGTCTTCTCCAGCATTTCCTGTGTCGCAGCTATACAACCAGAAGCCTCCAAACAATTCCAAGTGTATGGGACCAAGTAAACAGGTTAGTCCAACATGGATGAGGAAGCAGCTTTCCCGCCTTTATTTTGTGTGCATAGGGAGTGGAGGCACTAATGGCTGCACACTCTAGGTGCAGCCTAGACCAGCTGACACATCCAGACACTCAGCCTCACCAACTATAGGACACTGATGTGGTTGAGGGAGAGCACCATTCTCACATGACCTCAGAAGGTTTGCCTACACACATACACAAAACGCTCAACAGCAATAAAACCAAAAATTCCACCACAGCACAGTCCAATTTAGTTCTATCCAAGCAATTCCTCAATTTGAAAGACTCTGCCACCCTGGCCTTGCCAGTTTAGAGAAAGTTTTCCTCTTGTATATTTTCTAATATACACAGGTGCTAAAATGTAACTTGATGAGATTTAATGACCAACCTTGCTTCTTCCCTTTCCATTTTCTTTTAGAGATCAACAGGCTTGGGAAAGGCTACATGTTTAGCGTCTATAAAAATGCCATGCATAAAGCCAAAGCTGAATTTTCAACTACCCTGATGAGTTAGAAAATCGTAAGCTTCCTTTGCTTAAAAAAACCCTATTTTTTATATAAACTGAAAAAGACTACGTGACTTATTAGTGATACTAAAGGTCAATATAATAAATAGCATAGCTTCAAGGTACTGAAGAACTGTATATTAGCACCAAGTCTTTACATAGGGAATTGATGAAATGAACTAGTGACTAATAACAAATTTGGCTAACAGCATATACAAGACATAAGACTAAATAGATCAACAGGCTATAAAATCTACACCCATTAATAAGAAGCACTATTTATTAACTGCATTACTATTAGTGGTACAAAGATGGCTGAGACTCCCTTTTTACAAGAAATCATATGGAAAAGACAAAGGATAATAGGAACAAGTTGCTTTTGGGGAGATTCCAAGTGGACGCAAGGGAAGTTTTTCACAATGAGGACAATCACCCATTGGAATAATCTCATGAGGGAAGTAGTGGATTTCCCAACATTAGACACTTTAAAGATTTGGCTGGGCAGGGTGCTGGGCCATCTTGTTTAGATCGTGCTTTTGCCAATAAAGATTGGACCGGATGGTCCTTGAGGTCCCTTCCAATCTGGTATTCTATGATAATGCAAAAACTATACAACATCATTCACATTATGATGTGTACAGACATGTAGGCTGTGCTGTATACATAAAAATACATGACTAATGCCTGATGCTGATGGCATCTGTAAAACTAGCATCACACTGTCTAGTAGGCACGGATCTTTATCTTCCATCAAATGGAGCAGAGTTAAGTTGTGGGTTTGCATTATGCATAAGTAGTGAATACAATTACGTTGAAAAGCAAGCCGATCTTCTCTGATCTCAAGTGGAAGGTGTGAATTCTGATCTTCACAGGTGACAGCTCTGTGCATCATTCCAATTTACTAGTTATCTTCCTTGAATCTGTGTACCCAATAGAAAACTTGAAACACACAGTCACGGTTGATGTTACACAACCTAATATCTAAACAAGCAAGAATATCAAATAAGAGGGCAAAGCAGTTATTTTACTTCATCTGGTACAGAGAAACTGCTATGGGTTCTTGATTTTACAGTTCAAGAAGGATACTAAAGGGTAAGAAGAGAGAGACCAAGCAAAGGAAAGAGTTTGATCACGCAGAGTTATAAAAGGACCACCAGTGACTGGACATCTTTTGCTTTTAGGTAGATGGAATCATTTAAGAATTGCTCATCTCCGAATACCCAGAAATATTTTAATTGAAGCTTTCTTTAGAAATTCTGTATTTAAACATCTGTTCTAAAGCAGGAATTTAGGAAATCTAATGGTCAGTGCAGTTGTAGTAGTAGCAGTTGCATATGTTCTCAAAACATTTTACAAAGGAACAAAGTATTTTGCTCTCTAGGGATAAAAAACAAAGCAGGGGAATAACACTAATAATCGAAATGTTGCTACTCTATTGTCTCTTCAGTCGGGGGTTTGTTGTTTGCTGGCTTTTGGTTGGTTTGGGTTTTGTTTGTTTTACTTTGGGAGAAGGGGTGGTTGGGGGAAGAGGGACTGTTTGGTTTTGTTGGTTTGTTTTTTTGTTTGTTGGTTGTTGGGTTTTTTCAGTCCTTGAACTTACTGGGTTTTTTTCTGCTTCACAGATTCCACTTCTAAATAAATCTGAGACATTAAATAATTGCTGATTCTTATTACTAACCTGCAACAATGAAAATATTTTAACTGCAAAAATGTGCTGCTTTTCAAGTTTAAGAAGCATAGCACAATGTACTTCAGCAATGTGCAAACTGAACAATGCATAAAAATCAAAATACCAGGGTTGCTCATTCACCAGCCAGTCCCACAAAATGTTAATATAGCAGAATCAACTAAAGAAAACATCTTGTTTGTTAATCAGTGTACATTTGTAATCATACATAGTCTTAAGTACATAGTTACTAGTTCTAAGTTACACTTAAATGTACACTTTAAATGTAGAGCTAGGAGAAATTCATACACAGAATAATATATCTATTTAATCTACCAAGAGCTCTGTACATTTATGCAAACCACAGAACTCAGTTTTACAAAACCCAGACAATTTCCAGGGCATAGGATTGCAGTGATTAAGCACCCAGGGTCCCAGTCAGCTTCAAAGAGGCTATGCTAAAATCCATGCTGTTAAATCCTTGCAATCATTTTTAATCTAGGCTAGCCAGATTAATGCTGACTTGGGTGTACCTAACCATTCAGAAATCAGGAAGTTTGCAGACATAGCATGCCTCGTTCTGGGCCTGCCTAGTCAACAGTGCCTGTAACATAAGAGAGTATGGATCATTACAATCCATACGATTAAATCTTCAGTCATTCTGGAGCAAGAAAACAGCAACCAAAGAATAAAACCCTCACCAGCTAATGGGCAGCCAAAAATTAATGAGATCCAGGCTTTTCTCTTTTCATTCACTTATATACTCTTAGTTTCTGAATATCCAATTCTTTCAGTCTCATACACAATGAAATTAAGGTGAGACTTTTATCATGAACACCCATTTCCTATTACAGTTAGCTATTAAAAACATGATTCAGTTTTGCTGAATGGTCTTACTGCTGTTCTCCAGTTCTAGAGTACTTAAACTGATCTCTATCACATGCGAAATTCTGGTAACTCATGACACTTTTATGTTTACATTCTTTACATGTTTACATTCTTTACATGTTTTATGTTTATATGCCTTTCTGTTAAAGCATAACAGAATGTAAAAATAGACTAAGCACTTTGTTTTCCATTTAAAGATAATTACTGCAGTTATCATTACAATACCACAGTACAAAAACATTACACAAGGCAATCACTAACCTGGGAACAAACATGCATCAACTTGGGAGAATATATGCATCCAATACGCCTATTTCCTTTGAGATACAGGTGCATATGCATGCACACGAAATATATATGTGCATTCCTCAAGCAACACCCTTTCTTTATAAGGAGGCCAAGACTGTAAGCACTAATTGCATGGGTTTTTCCTAACTTTCTTTAGACTCCTCAGGGAAACAACTTGAACTTCAAACCTACAGAGTGTTAATAACAGAAACCTTTGTATAATCACCAACTAAATCTCGAGGAAATCTCTGGGGAAAAAAATTAAAGCCTGCAAAATATAAGCAAGGAACACAACTTTGTACATCTCTACTCCTGGCCACTCAGAGAAAAGGTACTCAAATAGCTTCTGCCTCCCTTTGCAGAGAGCACGGCACTACGTATTCTTAAGCACACCCTCGTGAAAAAGCAAGAACTACTGAGGCAAAATCTTTCCCACCTCAACCCCACCCAAACAGTCTTTATTACTAGGGATAAATGAAGCCATGGGACTTCAACCTGTCAACAAGAAAAGAACAATACAGATAAACCCAGCAGTTTCAAACACTATCCTACAAAATATAACTTAAGGTCAACATCAGCTGCTTGCACACAGTGGCCATCCCTTCCTCCTTCCTCCCCCCAGTCCTCCTCTTCATTTCAAGTGCAGGTCAAAAAGTTGTCTAAGTTGTATGTAGAATTTTATAAGTTTTATTCTGTGTTAACAGAAGAATGTGGGGAATTAACAAAGCTAAGTTTATGCTGCTGAATGTCTTGCACCTTAGTATCTTTACATTTTTTTATGTAAATTATAAGACAAAAACCCTATACCCAAACATAGCAGCGGGAAACGTTGCTCACTTACCTTCCACCAGTAAGTTAAATTAATAGCTAAGACTGCTTTTACTTCATCACTCAAGACAGACCTTTTCTCTGTCTGTGCCCCACTACACAGTTCACTCTGATCCTAAATAGTCTCTTAGGACCACAAACTGCAATTAAAAAAACAAAACAAACTTTTGTATGGCATCGTGGGAGAGAGATGGACACTATTTTCTCCTCAGTCAGAAACTTGGAGTGCTGCATATCAAAGAAAACCACAATAATGATTTTGTGTAAAAACCAACACTAAAGATGGTACTAAGTTAAAAGGTAAGATGATTTAAAGGGAAAGACAATTAAAATAGCCTTTTCCAAGGGCTCTGCTAGATCTGTGAACAAACATATTTGTTTCCAATATGTATGTCCTTTGAAGGAAAGGTTCTGTCACTACACTAAGTCAAACCTCAGAAGCTGAGCCTCTGCCAATACAATGCAGCTTTGCTGACAGTATTTCAGATGAACAGTTTTAAACTGACACTTTTGACACAACAACATTCTCCAAAGCAACAGGGCAGATTCTCTCACATAAGAAACCTATTTGTTTCTTTAGACATCTAACAGACTGATGAACTGATGTTACAGGGCAGGGTTTTGTGTTTGGTAGCAGTGTTTACACTGTCACTTCAACTGGACTTCCTTTGCATATCCTACATCTATAGTTTTTAATATTTGTTAATAAACATGTGATTAAAACCTGTTTAGTGGGGGGAGCAGTGGTTTTAATGCCTGGTTGTGAATCTACTTAAACTGATCTAAGTTGAGATCTCCTAATGTTGTTCTCCCTGTGCTCCCTAGCATGTATTCTGGTCACCTCCCTTCAGGCAGCACTACGGCCTGCACAACCTGTTATTTCAAGAAGCTGATCCATCTGAAAACAAATCTAATCCTGCCTATCTTTGCAAAACCAACAACACTTTCTCCATCCTTTCTCCCCCACCCTCCAAAACCACACACTGCAATTTTCCAACCTTCTTCATATCCCACCTTGAACCTGCAAAAGACTTGCATTTGATACAAGGCAGAGGACAAGGCTGCATGGGCAGAACTGGAGCATCTCACACTTGCAGCATCCTATTTATCTTTTCACAAACTTCCTAAAAGTATATTACATTTCTCTGCAAAAGGACAAATCATGTACTAAAAGACTAAAAGTCTTTTTCAAGCATCAGACACATTCAGAATAATCATCCCTTTCTTCCTTAAAACATAAGTTTCACAAGTAGATTAAAAGAAACCACCTACAAAAACTACTGTTTTAGAAAACGTGACAAAAGCAGGCATTCTGTCACAGCCTGAACAGAGTCCAACCTGCTGTTACGAACACTTCAACACATACATAGTAGAAAAGGGGGGAGGGAATAGCCATCTAGTCCCCATGCATCTCCCTCCTGAGAAAAAGCTCTCATGTATAGAGGATGCATTCAGCAACAGACTGGAATACAGTCTGGCACTCAGCAGCAGCCAGCCTACCGGGCTAAGCGATCCTGCTGGAGACCACTCCTTACACATTATACGAAACATGTACACACCACCAGCAGTCACAAAGCCAACACTGATTTTGTGGCAACTAGCAGTGCTCCAAAAGGTCAGATGGTACAGAAAGCAGAACATGCACTCTTACCTACCCAAATTCTTGAGAAGGCAGGCACATGGAGCTTTAGCAAAAGCTCCTGGTGGATGTCACGATCGACTCCTCGTGAATCATAGCACAGTGAAACCTAGAAACAGAAAGACCATGGGCATGAACAAAATCTAAACAGGAAACGAGTAAGTGAAATATTTTTCAAAGGTAAAAGGGTACTCGGGAAATTTTGCTGCTAAGAAGCCAGAAGCAACAATGAAGACTTATAAAACTGTGAATCTATTAGTTTTTTGCACTTAACTCACACATCTGAGGGAGCCTACACAAGTTTCTCACTGTAACAATCTCAACCTTTCTTTATCACCCCTTCTCTGAATCAAGTTATTTTCTTTCAGAACACATTATGCCAGGCATTTGGAGATTAAACACACATTGGGTAACACTTGAAAGAAAGGGGACATCTAGTAGTGCTGTGGCCCACTTTTTTTCCTCACTGCTCAACATAAAGACTATCGCACATGTCAAACAAGGGAGAGCAAGTATTTATCTAAGTCACCAGCTGCAATCCTCTATGAAGTCTTGCTCCTCTGAAGAGTGGCAAGAAAAAAAAGGTTTCAAAGCTGGTCTTTCCTATTTACCAGGTGCTGTAATAAAATCTGTATTGTTTCAGCATTAGCCTTAACATACGACCTCTACCTATTGCTACAAAAAGCTTGCTTCTCTGGATGATAGGAGGCCTCTAAAATTAGACTGAGCAAACAGATGTAACCATGGAGATGTATGCTGCAGTCCCTAGAACTCCGCAGAGGCACAAGCTGGAGGCAGAGCACATACCACCAATGAATTTCTGTCCTCCTCTACTCCCACCAAACTCACGTGTTAGAGGAGATGTACAGTGAATCATATCAAAGAGAGAGACTATAATCCAACTCTAAATAAGGAGACTAAAGAAGACCTAGATCATTTCTCCAACCTGTTGTTCCCCAATCCAGCTCACCACACAGCTATATGAGCACTTGTGCTGACATGAGGCAGAAAAGGTACAAGACAGGAAAAGCAGACAAGAATGATTCCTTTCAGCTTCAGTGGCAGCATAAACTGCACATAAAACCATGGTAAAAGTGTGGTTTGTAATAATTATCACTGAAATTTGATAGGTTGATAAGCCAATCATTTTAAGCCATGCATTGCTACTCTCCCAACAGTATTTCTTTACAGAGCTGAATAAACTTTCAATACTTGGTAGCAAGAACATTAGCATCACCAAAAATTCTTTAAGAAATGCCAGTGTTATTAACAGAGTTCAAGAAATTAATTATTGCTATCTTCTTTTGAGCAAAAAAAAAAAAAGCTGAGGTTTTTTTTTTTTTATTGCAAGTTAAGTTTAGGCTTATTTACAAAATATCATGTGAAATCAAGACCTTGGAAAAATGAGAAGCATCATCAAAAGAGCTGCAGTACACAAAAAATAATCATCCAGTGCAGCAAAAACAGTTTCCAAAAGGTATAGAGAACTAAGCTCGTGTTTAAAATAAGGTAGCATTCAAGGAAGAACTGCATTTTAGCTTTCATGTTACCAACAAACGGAGTTTGTCTTTTACATTAGAATCAAATTCCAATCCTAGGATAGAAAGCTCGATTATAACTTAATCCAATGAAGCAAGAGTAATATTTCAACTCTGTGATTGCTACTGACATTTTGTCAAATCATTTGGGCAGCAGGTAAAAAAAAATTATTTCCATAGGTGGCGACCTTCTAGTCAAGAAAAAGTTTCCTTGGGTTTTTTAGGGTGAAGTTCCTCACCTGTTCAACCATTAATAAGATGCATCACAATTCTAACCCAGAACTCTTCATTTCCTTTGGTGTTAAATTATAGACCTACTGTATAAAGATGATTTTTTTTTTTTTAAGGAGATTGCCTGTGAAGCTCAATTGTGATTGGGAAGGCCGCCTACACGGCAGAGAGAGTGAGAAAACACACACTTGTAGAGCTGAAAAAACATCGGTGTAGGCGTATTTAAGGAGGGAGGAAAGAAAGAACTTAGTTCTACTGAAAAAGGCTATTTTCTGACATCACCCTTGAAAGAACCAAGATGTGTTACTTGAAGACAATTCAAGGATTGTTTGCTATGTTCCAGCTATCAATATGCAGTACTACAAGCAAGATGAGGAATCCTTGCAGATTCATGCCTCTGATCTCAGAATCTCCCACCTATCCAAGAAATGCTTCATTCTCCCTCTTCTCTGCCACAACCTGCAAAAGCTATTCTCACAAAACAGCAAGACACCTGCAGAACAGTAGTTCAAAGTTTTAGAAGCCTTATATAATTATTAACATCAGGAAGTACTGAAATTGTAGACAAAGCCTTTTCAAAGAAATAAGGGGAGAGAGTGCTGTCTAAAAACACCAAGAATAACAATCTCAGCAAAATCTAACAGTATTCAAAATGGCAGAAAAAATAAACACAAAAATTTCAGATGTATCTTTCTCATAGAGACTTAGAAAAAAAGTACTTTTCTCCCTGCGCTACACAGCCTTCAGTCCCTTCATCTGCTAAGAGAAATAAGGCAGCCTTTCAGGATGTCCTATTAACAAACCCAGATTTTCAAAAGAAAGAAGAAAGCAGCATCAGTGGAAAATGTCCTTCTCAGTTTACTTTAGGAAGGCATCACCTATAAGCATTACAACTTCTAGATAAAGAAGTCTAAATAAAGTGTTTGAATGCCATCATAAACCTATGGAAATATTTTTAATAGGTCTGTCTTTTCCTTCACAATAAAAACAAAAGGCTTTTGACATATGTGTGTGAGTTGATTATTACCACAATTACTACCAGGGGAACGAAGACAGCCAGGACAAGTTTCACCAGTGAACTTCAATAAACATGAGATGATTCACTGCAGGGAAAAGATGATGCTGCTCCCATGGTGTTGGACACCAGCCTGCAACCTATTTGGCTAACACCAGTGACAAGGAGATAGGACTTCAACACCTAAATTCTCTGAGTGTTCAGACTGGTAATTTCAAAGCCCTGTGCCCAGCAGAAGAGTGAATCCCTGCAACCATAGAACACTGCCACAACAGAGAAGAGCCTACAGAACAGCACTTCTGAGAGGCCATCTCCAATCAAAGCTTTCACAGGGCCCGGGCCCTGAGTTTCATCTCCAGCCAAACATATGCTGTCACTGAAGATGCTGAATGACAGAAACTGATAAATAACATTACTATAACAGAAACTCCATTTTTATACAGCTTTCCAACTTGTTTGCAGATTGTTAAGCACTAATGACTCATATACAGAAACACAGGCAAGACAGGATTTTTAAAAGCACCAAGCCAGCTGACCTGCACAAAACTACATGGCAAGCAAAAGCAGCACACTCAGAAGGCACAGCTAAGTTCTTAAAATTACTCATAAAATGCAAGACAGTTGCTCCTGAAGCTCACTAAGGCACAAATTCTTCACGGTCAGAAAGGCAAGTAGGGATGCAGTATCAAAGGGAGCTATTAAAAAAAAAAAAAAAAAAAAAAAAAAAACTCATCAGCAGTTGAATCTCCTGAAAAAGGAGGATCTGAAACAATGAATATGATGAAAAACACAGAAACAAGAAGGGAAGTAAGGCGATGCAGAAACAAGTACAAAAAATAAAAGTCTATAAAAAGTAGTAAGAACTGAAATCCCTTATTCTAGAAAAAGGGGAGTTGTTTATAATAAAATAAGATGTATAGACTCCTACTAAACTTTGAAATCACAACCATCATCTTGACTTTCACCCTGGTGAACAGTGAAATACTACTTCTGATTCATTAATAAATTCTCTCTACATAGTAATAAACATGTAATTCTAATAAACCAAAAATGCATGAAAATATTACACAACAAATGAATCACACACAGAATTTTCATCCTAATAAAGTGTACCCCTTCATGCTTGGCTTGTCAAGCTAAAGACCATTTGCTTCAAGAGTCACTGCCAGAATAATTGGATCTCTTATATTCCCCATAAATTTTGCTTTCAGGTAAAATGAAGTTTTATTTCTTCTTAGTGAGAATAGAACAGCTCAAGGTAGTTTGGAAGGCTGTCTTTTACCTTCAGGACTTAAGACTTCAGTCAGACTAAGGCTGTTAGGAAAGAAAAAAGCTAAAAGAACACAGAAGGCTATCAGAGGATACTCTGCTCCTGCTGACATCAGAATTCAACATTTACGTTTTGGTTTTTGGATGCTAAGACCTTCAGGAATTTCTCTGAGATATGGTACTAACAAGAAAGCAAGCTGAACTAGCGAAACCTTTTTACCTTCTCATATACTTTTGTAAGATAGCTCAGGTTGGGGGAGTGTCTGGGTCTTCCCATTTTATGTATTTTTCCTCTCATCAAGGGTAAACTAGAAGTCTCATGAAGATTTCAGCCTGATACAAATTCAAATACCTTTGACATCATAATTACACAGTATCAATCAAAATTAGTAACACTGCACTTAATTTATTAACTACTCTGCTGCCCTGTCAACAGGAGTCAATTACAGCAATTCTTAACATTTTTCTCAAAAGTGGTAATGGAACAAAATTTCATTTAAATTCACTTAGCAGAAAAGGCTTCTTCTCATCGTCACAACATTATTTTAGTGCATTAAGTCATAACTTTTCCTGGTTATTCACAACCACCATGGCTTACACACTTCCATGCTGAGGCCAGTTTTTCTAGCCACACAGTGTGTGATAGTGTGGTGGGTTGTCCTTGGCTGGATGCCAGGTGCCCACCAAGCTGCTCTATCACTCCCCTTACAGCTGGACAGGGGAGAGATAACAAGATAGAAAACGACTCATAGGTTGAGATAAGGCACTTTACAAAAGCAGAAGCAAAAGTTTGCACATGCACAAGCAAAGAGGAAAATAACAAGGTCTATTCTCTACTTCCCATTAGCAAGCAATGTTAAGCTATTTCAGGGGGAGCAGGGCTTCGGCATGCGTACCAGTTTCTCAGCACACGAACATTGTAAAGAACAAATGTTCCCCCTTCCTCCTCCTTTCCTTAGGTTTTCTATCTGAGCTGACATCATATGGTATGGAATACCCCTTTGGTTAGTTTGGGTCAGCTGGCCTGGATGTGCCCACTCCCAGGATCTTGGCCTTGACTGGGAGGAGGGATGCTACAGTGCTGATGCTATGCCAGCGCTGCCCAGCAGTAGCCAAAATACAAGTGTGTTACCAACACCCTTCTAGCTACCAACACAAAGCACAGCACTGCAAGGGCTGCTATGGGGAAATGAACTCCAGCTCAGCCAGACGCATACAGACTGTAATAGCATACAAATGACTTTATGTTTACCTGAAATATAACCGCAGATTCTACAAGTAAAATACCTATACAAAGAAGATACTGCTGAGTTCAAAGAGCTCCTTGTCTATGAACTAATGCTTTTGTTCAGACTTGAACTAACTGAAGTGAAACCACGGAACTTAAAGAGCACGAACACAAAAATATGAACTTCGGAGTTATTCCTGACAACAGTAAATACTTTAAGTAAGGAATGCAAATACATCAGTTTGAAATTAAGAAAACCAACAACAAATGCAAACAGAGCCCCCACTTAAATTAAGTAACGACCCATCCTTTATGCTAGTATTTCCTCTTTAAGAGTTAGTTTTTCTCTTTATAGAAGTTGTTCTATTGCTTTTCAGCCTAGCTGTCGCAGCTAAGCTATGAGAGTACAGGATTTTACACTGCAGAAAGAGTTACTGTTGCCAAACAAAGAACTATTAATCTGTCTATGGCAAAAAATACTGGAGAAACAAGTAAAAAGCATAGAATTTGCACATTCACAATTTGAAAGCTTCATTCTGCTCCCCCATCCCTTTCCCTATGTAATTTCAATCCATTTGACTGCTGTTAAAAGAAAGATCGAGCTGGTGTTTAAACTGACTTTGGAATTTTAAAGCTGCTTGTCAATAAAAACAGAGGAAGCATCACAGAGAGCATGCTGCTGTTAGGATAGTTTCATAAGCAGATAAGAGTTCAAAGTGCTTTGCAGATAATTATCATTAGATCAAATGCTAAGAAAGGAAAATCAAGGCAAGAGAAAGAAAAGGAGTTGCCAGGTTCATCCAGCAGCCAAGTGTCAGTCAAAGATACTAGTCTTCCAACTTCTAGCATCCATGGCAAAGAACCATAATGACTTCTCTTTATATGAAGGCTTTTCATCAACACATTGATGAACTGGTAATACACCTAATCTAGGCAACAACACATTAGCTAGACAAAATAGGTGCCCAAAACAAGGCGGCAGAGAACTGCCTAACCGTGAACAAAGTAAAAGCCATGACAGCCCTTGCTAAAGGGTACCCATGCGTACTGATCAAGCGGTGGGTTCCCACTGGCACGTACTAACGTCTGTCAGCAAACAACACCTCAAACCACATTTGCCCAATCTTTCACAACATACTGGCACACTGTAGAAGCCCCACTACTTGACCCTTTACGACAAAAGACGTTTAAGGCAGGAATATCCAAATGTAGATGCTGGTTAAGTGCATATGTGCTCTGAGCATCGCTTCTATAAGCCTCCAGTCCCCTTCACAGCACACCAGGAAACATACACCATACAACGGCTACAACAGGAAGCTTCACATTAAAAGTCATATAGATGCTTACTGCCTGTAAAATTCATTGTAAGAGGTATTAACTACCTCACTATAGTTTCAAACTATCCAAAATAATATGAAAAATTCCACTATTGAGGAGAATTTATTGTCTTCAAAAGCTTTAAAACTGTGTCAAACTGAAAATTCTAGTCATCTCCAGGAAGTTTCACACTCCATAAATCATATCTTCTATCCCTAATTCAAAATTCAACTACAATAACAAGACAATTCTTTAGCTAGAAAGTTTTTTGCATATGCAACCAAACTTCTGCTCTGCTATTTTACAAGCCTTCTTTCAAGGAAAAAAAATTCATCTACGCTGCCTTTAAGATCATGCAGAACTCATTACTTCTATCCTACTTAAAGAGTCAGAAGTAATTCAAGATATTCTTTCCTGCATTTCATGGGAAATGATAATCTGTTATTTTATAAGACATGAGCACCCTCTATCCCCATCCCCACCCCATTTGATTCACTTGGTAGACCTGGTCATTTCCTTTAGAGTGGGGGTTTCTCTGACCATTCAAGGACCTTCATCCTCTTTGCCAGATTAAGATAAAATTCAAAAGGATTCTTTGACTGTTTCCCCAGGAAAATTTCCAACTGTTTTACAGTAGACAGCTCATTTATCCACATTTCAAGATATACTGTTCTATAACAGTATTTCAGTTTTCCTCTGAGTCACACAACACTTCAGGAAATAAAAGTATTTTTCTGTCTGCTTAGACAGTATCAATATTATTATAGCTTAAATTAATAAAAAAGTTTTGTAAAGAATTTATTGAAGACAGGCAGTCTAGCAATTTGACCATGTATCTAGAGCTCTGCATAATTCAAACAAGCAATTTTACTTGTCTGCTTTGCAATTTTCCTATTAATGAAAATAATATTTACCTCACAGGAGGTCAGAACAATTAATTTCCATGAAGAGCTTGAATCTAAAACAGAGGGTAATTTGATAGATCTCTGAGGAGAGGGTGAAGGAAAAACAAATTAGATTTATACTTGGTTTCAAATGAAAAAAGTATTTGAGTTGCAGCAGAACCAGCTACAGAATATTAGCAAAATTACACATAAAAAAATTTAATGCTAATATAATTTCTCTCAAACTACATACCCAGCCATAAACAGCAGCAGACTCTTCAACATCAGATTTTTATCTAAACACACAAGTTTTGGAATCTGCCTTGATTTCAAAGTTGCTGCAGTTTCACTAATAAAAGGAGATGTTACATTCTGAGAACTCAGTGTTCATTTATCGGTGGGAAGAAAGGGAAGAGAATTGCAGAACGCTCTGAACATAACAGTTTTAATAAACCCAAAACAAAAGAGAAATATAAAAAAGTCCCTTTTGAATCTAGAGGCTATTAACACAGCTAACTATTAGGGATCCATGAAAGGTCATTCCCAGCTTCAACTGGTCAATTCAAAGCCACAAAAAATTACCCAGTCCACATCAATGTACTACACTGACACTGACTCTGGCACTAGATCAATCATATTTAAAAGTACCATGATCTGTAGCTAAATGATTAATTACAAGATACAAGGTTGAACTCAAGTTAGGACACAAAGATACAAGGAATTTGGGTGCCTTTTGCCATTATTTTTGTAGGGGAAGGGGCTTAAAATAGTACAGTTGTTTATCTACAAATGCTGCAGTTAAAACACTTTGTAACTAAAACCCTTGGATAAACATACACTGCAGAACAACTCATGATTTTATCATAAGAGAAATACCAGACAATCTTTCTGCTAAAGAAATGGCAATACTATGAAAGAAACTGAAAAAAGAAAATTGTTAATAAGGGAAATTAGATTATGAAGAAACAGAACAGCAAGGTTATCCATCCTTATTGAAGTACATGAAACACTTCCATGTTGTCAAAAATTGAGATTCTACACTTCAGTAAGCGTTCATCAGTGCTGGGGAAAAAACAACCTAGAAGTAAAAGAGCAAAAAGGAGTGACTTAATATAATGACAACATAGGTTTTGCTGGGGATTTTTTGTTTATTTAGATGTAGAAAACCAAGTTTACTTTTACTGTACAAAAAGATTCTTTTTAAGGAAAAGTTTTCCACTGTTATAAACTGCAGACCTCCAGCACCAGGCCAGTGTAATCCACCACAAATGACAGAAGTTGCAGA
The DNA here is from genome assembly GCA_013396775.1 of Cephalopterus ornatus. NCBI lineage: Eukaryota > Metazoa > Chordata > Aves > Passeriformes > Cotingidae > Cephalopterus > Cephalopterus ornatus. The sequence goes on from VZRE01014852.1 coordinate 224,321, forward strand.
AGCTACATAAAACTAAAAAAGGCGTGTGGGGAGCACAAAATGGGCAGTAAGGGAGTCTATCTATGTTTTTTTCCCAAGTCACAGCACCAGAGAGGAGGAGGAGGTGCAAACACCTCCATCATCAGCAGCACTCCTCCAGAAGAGAGAGTCGCGTTGTTTTCAGCAGCTCGGATCAGCCACAGCAGAAGAACCCGACTCATCCAACACCCAGAAGCACCCACTCTCCATATCAGTTTCTTTATCAGAAACACTGTGTTTGCCAGAAATTTCCATTAAGGAGAAAACTGTCTAAATCTTACGCCAGGCTAAAAATTTCAAATGTAAAAGAAGAATTAGTAACAGCAGCATAAAACCCATACACATTGCAAATGAGCATTTCTTTTAAATAATTTCACAATTCAAATAGCATCTTCTGCTCTAGTCTATTTGAGTCATTGTCCACCACACTGAAGAATCCACAGGCACATATTAATTCTTCACCAGTTTCACTATATCCTTTAGGGCAGAACATGAACACCCTTCTAAATAAAAGCTTTGAGAAGAGCCTGCTCCCGTGATTCATCCAAATAAGTATGCCAGCAAAGGCTTATATTCCAACAGTTGAATGTGAAAATAAATAGTGGCTATAAATCTCGAGGGAAAAACATAACACATTTTTCTTTAGTTTTTCATAGATTAGTCCATTCATATCCAACAAGTGAAAAGTTGCACAACTCAGTGAGCTGTAACAAAAGAGTTAGATATCAATGCTATTAGGGGGAAGTTACCTACTCCATGTGACATGTCACGTTCCTTTAAATATATAGATACAGGAATGTGTCTTTAACAAAGAACAACAAAAAAAAATTTCATTCTCTTACATGAAATAAGAACAAACCTGATGACAAGTAATCATTGAGATACTGTCTACATCATTCCTATCTTTCAAAAGCTTGCCTGCATGTCTGAAGTGAAATTCAGCAACCTTTACTTAAAATGCTTCAATTTCAAGAGAACACACAAAGCTTCAAACTGTTTCAAGAATAGGAAAATACAAAAAATACCATCTCAACTGCATTCTGGCCATTTGAATTACCTAACAGCATTTTTCCCCCCTATACATTTGGAGACCCATTATGAAAATCTATAGTGTTATTATGTGATGCCACTGACAGTGTCCACAAAGAGCCTATGGCAGGTCTTTAATATTTTTATCCAGCCTTAACAATATGACAGCCTCATTACTACAGATGCACAATTGCTAGCTTCTGACAGGCTTAGGAAAAGCATGGAAAAGAAAACATTAGTAATGCATTATGTGGAATTCAAACAATCTAGAGCAAGAACATGGAGCACAAGAACAACTTCAACAAATCCTCCTATAAAAAAATCCCAGACATACCATAAGTAACAGCTGATTTCAGAAACATCCTATTCAGGCCATACAGGGCCAGTCAAATCCATTAAAAAGCATGTATGTGCTGCTGCAGGGGAAGGGGGAAGCTCTCTTTCCCCTTCTTTGGAAGTACGGGCTTTCATCAGCAGGATTGATCCCTTGATTCAGCCCACCCTGCAGCTGCAAACATATGTAAGCACAGGAGGTGAAGGAACAGCCAAGTTGGGAGAGGACAAAAGCACAATGCACCCTTCCAGGGGCTACATGGGCTTGTCTGAGGTTGGTGTGGCTGCATCCCCACACTCTGAACTTCCAAAGCAAAAAAATTCTTTATTTTGCTGGGAAAATACAGATCTCATCTAGTACTGCTACAACAGCAATTTCCTAGAGTGGACTGAGCTCCGAGACATCCGAATGAAAAATCTCATCCTACTGGCTTTACTAGTTACCGCAAACTATTATTCATCATTTTGAGGGAAAAAAACCTGAACTTTAGCTGAAATACCAATTTTATCAGGTACACGCAAGCTTAAAATCTGTCAATACACTCCAAAATTAGGTTTGGATGCACTTTTGACTCTTATTCCAAGAGATTCAGCAGAAACATTTGAAAAAAAACATAGCAGGTAACTGATGTAAGGGGAACTGAAGATGAGCTTCTGCAGCCCTGATGTCCCAGACAGAAGACAAATCAAATAAGCCCAGACTGGTGTACGCTGTTAATGGACCTTCTCCTGACCTGTGGCAAGAAATCTTATTGTTCGTATGTATCACAGAATCGTAGAATATCCCAAGATGGCTGGGACCCACAAGGATCATCAAGTCCAACTCCTGGCCCTGCACCGGACACCCCAAGAATTACGCCATGTGCCTGAGAGTGTTGTCCTAACACTTCTTGATCTCTGTCCAGCTTGGTGCTGTGACCACTTCCCTGGGAAGCCTCCAATCACGCTCTGGGTGAACAACCTTTTCCTAATATCTAAGCTAAATCTCCCCTTCACACAGCTTCATGCCATTTCCTCATGTTCTGTCAGTAGTCACCAGACAGGAGAGATCACTGCCTGCCATTCCACTTCCACTCATGAGGAACCTGTAGACTGTGATGAGGTCTTCCCTTAGTTTCCTCCGGTCTTGAACTCCAGCCAAGTGACCTCAGCCACTCCTCATATGGCTTCCCCTCAAGTCCCTTCACCATCTTCATTGCGATCTTTGGACACTCTCTAAGAGTTTAATATCTTTCTTACATTGTGGTGCCCAAATCTGCACACAATATTCAAGGAGAGGCCGCCCCAGAGCAGAGCAGAGTGGGATAATCCCCTCCCTCAACTGGCTGGTGATGCTTTGCCTGTTGCCCCCAGGACACAGTTGGCCCTCCTGGTTGCCAGGGCACTGCTGACTCACATTTACCTTGCCATCGACCAGGACCCCCAAATCCCTTTCTGCAGCACTGCTCTCCAGTGTCTCATTCCCTAGCCTGTATGTACATTCAGGGTTGCCCCAGCCCAGATGCAGAATCTGGCACTTGTCTTTGTTAAACTTCACAGAGTTAGTGATTGCCCAGCACTCTAATTTGTCGTGGTCTCTCTGCAGGGCCTCCCTGCCTTCAAGGGAGTCAACAGCTCATCTCAATTTAGTACCACTGGCAAACTTATTTAGTATGCCTTTGAGTCCTGCATCCAAGACATTTATTAAGATGTTGAAAAGAACTGGGCCTAAAATGGAGCCCTGTGGAACCCCACCAGTGACCAGTCATCAGCTGATATAACCCTATTTACTATAACACTTGTCTTTTTATTGTCACCCACAGTACTGCCCAGGTTCAACTCCAGCTGAGATCTGCCAACACAAATTTTCTCCCTACAGTGGCAAGCAGCCCCTGTGTCACCAGACCTTGCGTCCACTGGGCATACACTTCTGGTTTTTTGCCTTAGTTTCAAAAGAAGATCCCTGTTCAGCCAAGCCAGCCTTCTGCCTTGTCTGCTGACTTCCAGCATTAAGAAAACTGCACTACGGACCTAATTTTTAAGAAAGGTCAGAAATTATAGCTAGCAATTACATAGAAAAATGACTTCCAGCCCAGTTTCAAATATTTGGAGAACACAGCATTACTAACATGTTAAAAACAAAAATATTTACAACCTTGAATAAAGAGATCCACAAACCCATCTCACTTCAGTATCTGTGAACAGAATAATTAGCAATTGCAGATTTGGCTTAATAAACATCTCTTCTTGAAAATGAAATGTTACCAAATCTAAAGACATGTACTGTTATGCTATTTCAGAGGGCACCACATACTGTATTAAGATGATGAGCTGAAAGAACTTCCCCATCACCATGGTGGCAGTCACCACAGCCATGCAAAGCCGAAGCACTATGAAAACAGCACTCTGCTGCCATAGGGAAGATATCACACAGCAAACCCATGCACAGCACACAATTTCAATCACCATGTTCATACAGCACTCTAAGATGCACACATTTTTAACATTTTTTAAGCATTTTACAAGCATTATCTCCAGATAGATTGGTTACACACTGCATACCCAAAATAGCAAGTAAGATACCCAAGAAAAGCTACCAGTAATAACACAAAGTTTAGTGTAGAGGAGAAGGGACTCCTGTCATGCTGATCACTCACTTCTTTCCTTACAGTTCAATAGTGCCTCAATTTGCAGTCTCGGATTGCTTTCAAACACAAACATACTTTGATCATATGTATTCCTCACACCTCCCTGGCTTTTTAAAATATTTGGATTTTAATAAAGCCCAAGTAAGGGCCTTTTGTCACATCTAGACTCAATACTCAAACTGTCCTATGACCAACCTCAAAAGAAAACCCACCTGTTACTTGAGTGTACTTCTCCAAATGGAAGTGTTTGTTTTTATCCAAAAGAATGCTCTTTGCGATCCCTGCACCAGGTAGCAGGGTGCAAACATGGTTTCACTGAGGAGAGGAAAGGAGTATCAACACTGCACCTTCACCAAAGCATGCTGCCAGGACAGCAAATGCTCAGACTCACTCTTTTTACTCAAGCATGTCACGTTTTATGTTATACAAGTTACAGAAAATAAATCTCAATATGTTGCAAATCAACTCTTAGGTAACTGTGCATGGTAATTAAAAGACAACTATTAGAGTCCATACAAAAGGACCATTTCAGGAAAAAGAAATAGCTGTAATTATAAACATCAGAGGTAAATAAACAATGTCAATGTGACTAAAAGAAAACATTCCTTCAAAGCAAAAGGTAACTTAAAACAACAAAAAAACCCCTTCAGATTCATGATTTCACCACTCAACACAAGTCCTGAAATGCTTCCGAGCAGGGAGAAGAAACACCAGAGGCACCTGTGAGGCCCTTGAGGGAACCCTACCCTCTAAGCACTAAGGTAAACTCTATTCCAAGTCAGTTCACACTGAGAGAAAACATGCTTAGTGTAATGGAAGACTAATTTGTCTGTATGGTAATGAACACAAAATAATTCCAGCTATTGAGAAAATATAGGAACTCTTCTCTTAGAAACTGTCTACCAGCATGTGTGTGCTGTGTTTACACTTAATTTTCCATCAAGCCAAATTCTGATTCACATTCACTAATTTGCCAACAATTGTGCCTAGATCTGGAAGGAAAGGGGAAGAAATGGGAGAAGAGCAAGATGCCAGACCCATTACTTAACAAAATTACTGGCTAAAGCCTATTCACTTTTTTTCAGAATTTTTTATGGACTTCAAGAAGTTTATAAGTATGTCCTTATATTTGAGAAATACAACCTAAGGATTTCCAACCATTTACCTTTAATTGCAGCTGTTAATATTTTGTTAAGCATGCTTATATTCACAGCCCAAATACCACACTGCAGGACTCAGATTTTTTTTTTTCAGCTGTATTTTTGTTAGGCTCATTTCACAAAGCATCTCTTTCTCAGTAAGATACATACATAACAGTATATCTGCCCTAAAACAAGCTCTCAAGTAAAAGGTTCCACCTTCCTCCCCCTTCCTTTCAGGCCTCAGTTGGCAGATGGTCAAGAGGATGTTTATAGTAATAGAGGATGTTTATCAACCAACCTTCATAGGTTAGAGAAGCTGGTGCCTTAATAAGAACATTTGACAATGCCTTTTAGCAACCAAAGTACTAAACATGTAATTCATTCAAATAATTGTATTTTAAAAATACTTGGAAAATACTGATCCTGAATTCACATCTGCCAAGCTGCCTTCTTACACCTATGTGAGTTTAAATCCCCAAAATACCACCTTCTCTCAACCTCTGTCATATTTAAATATTCCTTTAATTCACAGTAAGTCTCAACAACCCTTAAGGAGTAAACAGTTCCCAGCGAATCACAAGTTTGAAGATAAAATATCTAAGAATTCCTGGTTGTCTTCATACTGCAATTTTGATTAAACATCCTCTACTTTTTACCAAACTTTCACCTTCTGTCTTCAACTTATTAACTAGGTCACAGTCAGACTTGCATAAAATTTACCAGGATAACCACAGAAACACAAAAACTATGCAGGGACTCCCAAGGCATCCAACCAACTGCCCAATACCACACACTGCTCCTGGGAGAAGTGGGAGCTGAGAGGGCAGGAATCTTGCCTTTTCTCACTCACTCAGCCCTTTTCATGTTCTGTCATCAATAGCCAGCTGATGACAGGGTAAACCAGATCATGAGAGCCAACTCAGCTGGAACCCAACATCTTCTCTGGCAGGTTAGCTTTAACACAAAAAGCAATTTCCAGTCAAACTTGCTGAATGCGTTCCAGAATTCCCATATTAACAAGAGGCTACATGGGAAACTGCAGAGGAGTACAAGAACACTGTTTTCAGAATTAACTGAGTAAATTCAGGCTTGATTAAAATTGGCCGGGCAGCTACAGTATTAATCATCTACATTTCAGTAAGTCATTTTCCAAAGTTTCTCTTCCTGTTGAAAACCCTATCTTATGCCCAATGCCACCTAAACCAGCAAATTGAGTATGGGTTTTCAAACCAGATTCTTTTCCATCACTCCACTAGGGCCTAATCCAGCACACCCAGCCATTAAACCCCAGTCTAATAAAAGTGCATCTCACACAGAACAAGAGGACTACAAGCCACATGACTCAATTAATACAGACACTGCTAGCTGAAACTTCAGGGGGGGTGGTAGTATTGGTTAGAAAGGGTAAGTAAGCATTTCTCAGATTTGAGACAATGCAATTGGTTTCCACCCCCACTGCCATGTACTTTTTTCTTCTGTAGATCCAGGTCCTGTAATATGTGAACTAAGACTTGGTATGCAATGAGCTGATCACTCAGTGACTGCTCACAAAACTGTCTACTGAAGACTTTCACTTTCAAAAGATGCTAAATTGTATTTTAGCTCCTAAAAAAAACCCCCAATATTAATTTATAATTTTTTGTACATTTTTACAATAACTATACTAATATATATCTAAAAAGAAACTTCTAAATAACTTCTAAGTTTAATACACTTCTAAAAGAAAAATACCATATATAGTAAGCTAATAAATAACAATACAGGTGATATGTTCAGCAACTTTCAAATTGGACTATAAGTATAGTTGTCACACATGTACAGCACACTAATTGTAAATATCTAATATATTTAGCTCTAGGGAACAAATTCATGTTTTTAAAGCACAGGAAATCAAAAGCTTATTAAGGCTTTTTAATTGTCTGTGACCTAGACAAGGGAAACTAGTATACTTGCTCACTGGGTATCATTCTTACTGATTGAAATACCGGTAATTTCCCTGTAGACCAAAGCAGATCTTATCAAATGACTACTATGCCCCGAAGAGGTCATAAATTAATAATAGTATGCAGTGACTTGATACTGTATGGGGGGAAGAAGATGAAAAAAGAATACATGTTATGTCAATGAATTCCAACTTGCTTCTGAACAGGATTCTATCACCAGTTTCACCAGCAACAGACAGATGAAACACAAAAATGATATGCAGTCTCCCACATGGAGATATGCAGCTCTTAAAAAAAAAAATCCCATGCAAGTCACATCAGGCCAACACGCTAGTGATCTGGAAGACATCATTAGTGCTGAAGTGACAGCACATTACATCTTTTAAAGGGTGACTTGGCTTTACAAAGGGAACAAAATTAATCTGCACATTTTAAGCCTTGTAAAATAAAGAATTTAGAGCATAGCTACTGCAGCAATATAGATACAGAAGGCCACCTTATCAGCAGATGTACTTTATCAGAGATACGGAAATCTGAAATATGTTCCATGGACCAAAATACATACACATACAGACATCTGCACATTCTATACTCATCTGTGCTCCTAAAAAAAAATAATAGATGAGGAAAATGGCTATAATTCTGAAATATGAAAACAAAAAAAAAAGTGAAAAAAGCAATGTTTTCATATTTCAAAGTTATAGCCATAGGGAATTGAGTTAAGAAGCATTTGAAACATTCTGTGAGGACATGCAATAGAGGGCTCACATTGGCAAGGACTATCACTTGTGGCATAAAGGCAAAAAATGCAGGGAGTTAGCATGAAGGCCTGTACCAAGCACAAGAAGGTATCAAATGAACTTTGGAAACTCAAATGCAAACATTGCCAAGGAGATCCATGTGCAGTCTTCCAGTTGCTTGCTGTTGGCAAGAAGAATGCTTGGCCTTCACAGCGAGAGAGAGGCTGCAGATCAGCTGTGGTCTCAGTTCTTGCCAGAGGTAAAGTGCTCACTAAAGCTTGCAGGAAGAGCACTACCTAAATTCATTGTTCCAGAACAATGATGTTTCTTTCAGGTACCTTTTGCTTACATTTGTAAACCCACACAGAAGAATATTTATGCACAAGATGCTGACAAGTCAGTCCCAAAGTAGTGAATATTTGCATTTCAGATGCCCTGGACATTTCACTCACAGCTCTCATTTGTGTCTGTGGCCATTTCACGTGGCCAGTGCTGCACAGAGTCATTTATACCAACCTCGCTCTTCTCACCACCTTTCAAACTACAGGTTGGTCAACTACCAGTTCACCACTGACAAAGCTGAGTTTCTTTCTTTATTATTGCTCACATCCAAAAAGTTAGGGGGCTTTTATTCCCCCCCCAGATTTTTTTCCATATAACCAAATCTACATTACATTGACTTAAATCTATGCTTATATCTAGTTTTATCAGATTTCCTCAAACATAAATAAAACACACAATGCCATATTCCTTTTTATCTACAGAATAAAATAGCAACATTCAGGAAGTGACTGATTTCTTTTGCAGGGCATTGCAGGACACTGCTGCAGCTCATTTATAATTTCCTTTTGGGGAGGTAAAAGAAAGGAAATAATTATTTGAATTCTCATGCAATACAATCAGTTTTACTCAAACATGTGCATTAATACAAGCATTACTGTCAAAGCAGGGAAAAAGGCTAAATATCAGCAAAATGTTAAATCACACAAAATTATTTTAGTATCAGATTGTGTCACTCTAATCTTGAATCAGAAATGCAAAATTCACATCAATTCCAAATGCATCCTTCTGCCATACCGATAAAACAGATAATATTCCTAACCCCAAACTCCAAACAAAAATGCATTAGAAGAGCTGGTGATCTTAGGTCTTTTCTCCCACAAGCTAAGCAGAAAAATCATAGAACTAAAACAAAATACTAAATATATCAGCAAACATTGGATTTGGTGGACTTTGCAAGTACCACAGCTCCATGTCAGATCTTGAGACACTACAGGAAATGAACATACAAGGTATGAATATATCAATGTTTACAGGAGTTGGACAAAGAAAGAAACACAAGTATTATTTCTAATCAAGCAGAGGTAATTGGGGATTCTGGTAAAAAGTGGCAGTTAAAAGGTATAGCGACAACCAACATTATTTATATTAGTCAAGTAGAATCCCATGTTAACTAGGCATGTCACCTTCTCTGGTTTCAGCCATCTCCAGCAAGGCAAAGGGTGCATTTACCAAAATTCCTGCTACCTGTGTATAAGACTGATATCCATGCCTCTGAAGCTTTCCGCCTATCACATGCTGATCTCGCCATTACCCACCAAGCCACTGAAGTGAACAACGCATTGTAAGCCAAGCTGGAACTTAAACATATAACAGAAGAAAGAGACAAGAAGTACAAAGAAACAATTCTGCAAACCAAGCTCAAGGAAGAAAATCTTATCCCATCTCAAGGGGAATGCTGGAGTTTAAAGATCAAGTATTTTTGTACGCTGCAATGTTTCTATAAACGCCTTTCTTTGAAACCAAGTGTCTGATCCTTCTTTCCCTCCAACTCATAAACTGCTACATGCTGTCACCTTAAGAGGTACTGTGAGCCCAGAGAAAAGAAGACAAGCCTGAAAAAAACAGGTTCAATAGAAGCAAGTTGTGAAAAAGTACATGGAGATAGCTACTTGCTGTGTTAGACTAAAGACAACAAATTCACAGGTTAAGTTCTCCTGCTTTTAACAAAGTGCTCATAAAAGGTAAGCCCCAAGAAAGAGTAATTACTTTTTTAACAAGTGACCTTTATAAAAGGTAATGTTTCTTTGTCTTGTAAGAAAGGGATAAGGGAAGAACTACTGAAACAGGCAAACAACAAGAATTACACAGCCTCCAAGTGTGAATATAAATTAACTGTTGTTGTAGGTTTTTGCCTTTTGTGGCTGGAAGAACTGGTCACTCAGCTTATGCCGGATTAAAATTAAACAGGACCTTCAGGTACACATAACCTCCCTGCTTTGCAACAAGAGATGCCAGTGCCACAAGAGGCTAGCCAGTTGTTCTTTACAGTCTCATAATGTCGCAAAACCAGAACAGAACACAAGCTGCTAACGGTTCTCAAGCTGGCTTCTTGAAACAGGACAAATTCAGGTAATTTTGTACTTCTGAAACTTTAGGTAACAATACTACTTAACCCTTGACAAACTACTACTTAAAATACAGTAAAACCTAATTTAAAAAAAACCAAACCAAACCAACAAAAAACAACAAAAAAACACCACACACAACCAAAAAAAACAACCAGCCCCCCAAAACACATGTGAGTAATTTTACTTACAGGAATATTCTTGCTGAACTTAACTGAACTGGTCACAGATTACATGGCCTCCTATTGTTACAACTGGGAACAAACTTTAACCTCATGGAAGATACTTCTCCTTTGATGATTTAAAAAAAAAAAAAAAAAAAA
>VZRE01014852.1:234917-250567 GCA_013396775.1 Cephalopterus ornatus
AGGAAATCCAAAATGGATGTTTGGCAACATCCCATCTGCTTATCCATTAGTCTTGCATAAGTTGGCTCATTCATTATAAGCAAATATTAAAGGGGACCAGAAAGTTATCATACTGGAGTTTGAACATTTAAGTATGCACTATGTCAAACACATCCCAAGTCCCTCCCAAAAAAATACCTGTAAATCAATAGACAATAAACAACAATATGTATACCTAACTTGAGAAAACTTTCATGAAGTTTTATTTTGCAAACCTGTCTGAAGCAACTTTAACACATCCACTCAGTCCTAACACATTGTACTAGCTATTCCATGCTTTTAATTCTCATTAAGCTTTGCTCTTGACCGTTAAGGTAAAATAAAACATCTGCTAAACTATAAAATGGAAAATATTTTTAAAACTTTTTTTTTTTGTTTGCTCAAATTAAAGTATCTTTGCTTTGGGTCAGCCCTAAATAATTATAATATTCTAAAATATTATGTATTTAGAACAATTTCCAGATACTTCACTCAAGAATTTCTACCTATTCTCAAAGGAAAAAAAAGGCTACTATTTTATAGCTAGAAATTAATCAGATAATTTAGCAAGGTGAGTTCTTCTTCTCCAACACTGCTTACATTACCACCATCACGGAATACACAATCAACCATTCACTCAGTGCTAATGAGCTCTGTATAATGCATAAAAAAATACTCCCAGGATGTCTCAATTCTGTATGCAGGCAGAGATTGCACAAGTTGCCTACAGGAATCTGACTGTTCAGTAATAGCATTCAAAACTCTGAGTCTACTGGAAAATATCTGTAAGGAGATCCTTTGAGCATAAAACCTACCTTCTCATTTTTATGGTGTTTTCTTAAACCTAGAGCAAGAATGCAAAGTTTTTTTACTTGAAGGTGTATTTTCAATATAAATCTGCTTTTAAAGTTGAAATTGGAAATAAGAAATGCAATACACTGATTTCAGCTACTTCAGTGAAAGCACTAGTGGAAAATCCTGTCCCAGCCAAAACTGGGGGGGGGGAGGGTGTGGAACAAACCACACACACATTTTAGGCATATTGCCTAGTTTTCCCTTTGTAAGCACAAGGTTTTGGTAAAAAATATTAGTAAGCAAATTGGAAATGAAAACTTTACAGTCCAGTCCAAGGAAGATATCACCTTGTCTTAGAAAGTTTATGGAAGATCTTTCACGAGGCTAAAACCTTCTAACTTGTTTTGCCCATAAAATAGAGCCCTTTTATAATTGTTAACCAACAAACATTCGAGGTGTGAATCTTGGAGTGTCCTGTGTAGGGCCAGGAGTTGGACTCGATGATCCTCATGGGTCCCTTTCAACTCAGCATATTCTATGATCCCTTCACCATCCAAAACTCTCCCAGCTGACCTGAGAAATCCACTAGTTATGCCAGGCCAAATGAGCACTGCTCTGTATGGTTTGAAAACAACTTTTGCATGCCTCTCCATTAAGATTAAATTTATCAATAAACAGCCTATTTTCAGTGATGCTATACTGCTATTGATCACAGGTGTATGTTCAGAGATACGCTCAGAGATGCTGGTCCACTGGTATGGCTAAACACAGCCACACCAGGATCACTAGGGCAGCTATTTGGTCTGGCTCATGTATGCTCAGCTGCACCTCTCCCTCTTAACTCCTAGTCTGCAGCTACACTCAGCCCTGTATAAACAAGATTTAACTAAATGCCACTCTAGTTAAGATTTCAAGGGTTTTTGTTTGGGGATATTTTTTCCTGATAATTGATTCCAGACTTTCCATTTGTAGAAGATAACTACAGTTTCCTTTTCAGTCCTGTGATCAAGGCAGCTAAGGGTATGACCAGATGAGCTAGGAGATAATTCTTCCATTCTAAGATAAACCAATGAAACATCATGAGCAGGAGTTATAAACCCCAGATACTCCCTTAGCACACACCCTGGGTGTGTCCATCACATCAATCAGACCTGGCACTCCCTACGGTTGCAGTTCAAATTCAAGAACAAAATTGTTGTGGTTGGACAGAAATGAGGAAACAGACTGCTGTATTCATTTTTCTTACCTGACCTTTAGAAGATTTTGTAGCAATGATGGAGCTATAGGACATGGTGCATGGGTGCACCTAACTGCACTGGAGGAATTTCCCTCTGGTATATCGCAGATGTGGAACATGCAAGACACTCTCAGACAGATCTCATATTAACTGGTTTTGTATATTCAGGCCTTGATTTTCCAATAGCCAGAATTTCATTGAAATTACACCCTGTCACTTAGCATGGAACCTGTTTACAGTATGTTTTAGAGGAAACAGATGAGTCACTGAAATCATCACATTCATTGATACACTGTGCATTCCAAATTCCCTTCCTGTCCACGAGAAAAAAGGAAACAGGTTAAACAGTTGAATAAACATCACTGTTTGACCACAAATAAACTCGTGCCTAGATATCAAGTGCCTGTATTTCACTCTCCTTTTAAAAAGGACCTCTCTCAGAATGGAGATCTAAATACAAATTAAAAGATTACTTCTGCAGTCCTTCTAACATCCTTTACATCAAAATACTTAAATCAGTACATACATTGGCATTCTAATGATCAAACTACAAAAACATAGGTACTGGAAATAAGCCAATAGACTTCGATTCTGGTAACCCAACAAGTTGGAAAGCTAGTGCAGAAAACTAGTTTGAACCCTTCAACTTCCTATTCTTTCCATGCACTCTGGATGACTTTAGCTCTGGTATCGCTTACAATTTTGTCCCCAGTTCTGAGAAATCTTGCTTTTCTCCAGTGAGGAGTAACCTAAATGTGACCTTACTTTGCCCACAGTCGCAATCCTATGACCATTCTGTGGTGCTGTGGTAGATTTTCTTCTTTGCGTGCATTTCTGCATCCCTCTGAGGAAGCCTTACAGAGCAGTCTGTATTCGTATGTATGCTGCTGCACTGTTGTATCCCTTGTAACAAACAGTAAGAAACAACACACACCTGGAGAAAAAAGCACATGTAGACTGCAGAGGAAACAGCAACAAGACGTGCCTTTTACAGAAAAGGATGTCAAAATGCTTAGAAATGACAGGACTTCTTTAGAAAAGATGCTACAGGGAGACCAGTTCCAAGGTACAGTGATAAAACTGGGCTTGGGGACTCTAAAGAAAAGGGGTGGAGTTTCTGCGTTTCGGTCTTGAAGACATTTAACACCATAGGGCTTTAGCTGTCTCAGTCAGGTACACTTCACAAAATTGTCAGTGAACCAACAGGCCACTCTAGCCCCCAATCCCAGCACACATCTAAATGTTTGAGCATTTCAATGGTATTACCAAACTTTAGCTCAAAAATAAATAATTTGCAGACCAAACATACAGACCATCCATAGCAAAAACAAGCAAAGAAACTTTGAAATTTAAGTATTTCCATGAGAGACGGGCAATGTAACAAGGATATCACAGGGCAGCCCTTCACAAGATATGTCAAATTTTGATTTGCAATTGCTTCTATTTACACTTCAGAACCTGAAGATTTCGGAGTATTTCCTAGAAAGAAATCTTGCCAAAATGGGAAATCCAACACAATGGCTTTATTTTATGGTGCATCATAATTGAAAAACTGACTAGAACACTCTGGAATTAGCATACATATTCTTAAGGAAAAACAAAAGAAAACTGCACATTTCTTTTTTACTGGTGTATCCAACACTAACACAAAGGACTGCAAGAAGTCTTGACGGTAAGAACCTCACTGAAAAGACAAAAGAATCCAGTTTTGAGAACTGCCACATTTGGGAAATGACAGAAAACATCTCTTGGGGGGTGGGAAGGGCATCATGGGGAAAAAAAAAATAAAACTGAGGACTATTTTAAGTATTAGACAATGTGTTTTTATGAAAAAATTATTGTAACAATGTATGTATCAATGTCTGTATCAAACATAATTTTATCTATTACACAATCAATTAACATTTAAACATTTAATTACAAGCAAATCCTCTTTATAATCTACACCTCTGGTTTCCAAAGATACAAGAATAGATGGGAATGCAATGCCCAGTATCACTAGCATAGCATGTATCTATAAAATGTGGATTATGTAAACTTTTGCAGTACCGAGTTAAACAGAACACTTCAGAGCTTTGTCTCAGTCATCTGTAAAAGACAAGCTCCAAAAATGATGTAAAGGTATGACTAAACTTCCATGGTTGTAGACACCATAATATGCAAGGTCTGAATCCAAGCTTAGGCACCCACGTCTGGTCACGCAGAGGATCTACTTCTTAAGTTTCAAAGTTGCAGAGCTCCACATGTTTCCTGGACTACAATTTTTTCCCCACAATATTAGTTAATAGTTCCCTAGACCTATTAACATTAAATTTACTGCCAAATTAAATATTGTTCTTCAGCTTAACAACTTCCTTTCTCTTGGAATCTCTCTTGGCTGTTACCATTGACACAGTCACATTTATATAGCTGAGGTATCTAGACAGTCTTCACTATTCCCCTCTGATGCAAAGCATAACAAGGGCAAAGGCTCCAGTTTAGACACTAGACATGGCAACATAAACTTGAAGATTCACAATGGTAGTGGATCAAGGGTTGGACTTGATGATCTCAGAGGTCCTTTCCAACCTGGCTGATTCTATGATTCAGATGCGACTTTCAGCATTAGGCTAAGGTTAAGAATGGCATTCTGATGGGGCACTCTTCAACCCGAGTATTGTAAAAATCAAAAGAACTGTATGCATGTCAAATAGCAGAACGATTCTACAATTTATTACAAGTCCTTTTTTCTAAGCAACAGGCAACCCTTGATGGGCAAGAACATCCAGCAGTCCAGTCATTCGAGAACAAAGTACAACTTAAAGAGAGAAGGATGGTCTACCAAAATTGGTCTCAATGGAGCACTTTTCTGGGACACAAGAAGAAGGCCACTTACTGGGAGCCCACAGCTAGAGTGCTACGGTTTTGAATCGCATTCATAGTCTCCTACAATGCACAAGTATGCTCTGACCACCTATCCAGAACACAAACTTAGCTTAATATTGCTCAAGGGTCCCTTTTATTTTGTAAAGAGGAGTATACTACTACTAAATCAAGACAGAAATAGATTTTCTTTTTTCCTTTTATTACTTTAAAAAGTAGGCATTCCTACCTTCCTGCAACTACTACATTACCAATTGTGGGGAGCAATCATCCAAGGAGTAGCACAATATTAGGAAAATTACTCTTTCCAGATAAGTGTGCTTAGACCAAAGTTGAGGAAACATTTAGTGAATAATCAGGTATATGCTTTTTCACATAAGCAGTCTTATTTTGACTAGCTGCTCCATCTCTTTTAATAAGAAAAGAGATAAGCATCCAGTAAAGTTTCTAGATGTAGTCAGAAGTAACAAAGTAAAAGTGGGAAAAGCACTAGTAAATTAGGTAATTATGAATAAAATAAAACATGTAGCCTGCATTTTCAGATATCATAATAAACAAATATTTTCATAATAAATACCACATACATGTTACCTTACCAAAAGTAAGGAAAATATGATGCCATAAAGAATGAGTGGTTCAGGCAAGGTTGAAGGAGCGCTAAAGCACAAGTAATTCTTAACCTTGACAAATCATTCCACGGGTAATCAAAAGTCAATTACTTATTTCAGTTCTCCATCCGTTCTTTCCATCTGTGCATTGTTTTGTAGAAGAAAGCATCTGCTGTAACTTTCATTCCCAGCACTGAGCAAACCAACTAAAATTCAGTCCTGGCTACCTTCTCCACAGCTCCAGTGGATCCAAGGCTTTTTCATACCTGCATCCCAAAAAGATATGCTATGAGAGATACAGTGCTACTCAGTTCTCAAAGACCCCAAGAATCCAGAAGTCTTCATGATTCACAAAAATAAAATGCCAAAATTATTTCAAAGTAGCTTGTTTCCTGGATTGGACAGGAACAATGAACACTGCTAGAAGCTGCCTAGAGAGTCTGTAAAAACTCCACCCTGGAAACAGTCAACACTTACCTGGAAAAAGTTCTGAGCCACTTGGATTAACTTCATCCTAACACTGGACTATATGACTTCTCTTGGTCTCTTCAAGACCTTCAGAATTTTAACATCTTAAACATACTCAATTTCAAATGTTCTGATGACAGAAATATATTTTCAACAACCCAAATCTTTCTTTATAATAGCCAGACTATTAGTAAACTCACATGTAACTACACTTAATAACCACTTGATTTCTTCTTTCAACACATTAAAAATGTAAATTGGACAATCATTAGTCATGAGTTTTATCATAGCAATGGATTTTCCTAGCTTAAACTTAACTGCATTTACCAACAGATACTTTCCTCATTGGACAACACCAGTATACATCAGAAAGGCAAGACTAACATTAGATACAATTTAATTAATATAAAATGTTGGACAAGAGATGAACAGACAAAAAGAAAATCGAGACTTCTTACTTTCAGTGTCAAATAATCTGATTTCTATCATAACTAATAGGAAAAGCAATCATTCCTAATTAATATTCTCCACATTTACTGTATTATAGTTCTTCATTTCCAATGAAACATGCATTTTGCAACACGCAAAGCAGAACAAGACCAAAACAATTCTGGAAATATGCCAAATGGGTACCTTCAGTGCCAAATCACAACAGTGTTTCAGGATGCAACTGTGAATAAAACTATCTCTTTGCCTTGAGGTGTCACATTTACTATGACCATACACTTCAGCTTTAAGCCAGACAAAATTACATTCAAACTGCAAATTCATAGGAATAGCCCACCCCAGAAGGAAAACATGTTTTTACAGTACTTGCACTTTCCCTGAGATCAGATCAATTTGTTTGTTCTCAAACCTGAAACAGTCTTACTCTGAGACCATTATTTTTCCTATTCACGGACAATGGAGAAAGCAATAGGAAGAAACGGTGTCTATCTTCCAGCTTGTGTAAGTTTCCTCTAAAAAATTAAAATTTTAATAAAACTCTAGTACTATTGAGATGGTCCATGCGCTGTTGCACAAAGACTGTATCATTATCTTGAATTTTGCACTTTAAATCAAGCACGGGGGGTTGGAACTTTAAGATGGTCTTTAAGGTCCCTTCCAACCCAAACTGTTCTACGATTCTATGATAGCTGCTTATAAATCAACAAAGACCTAGCCTTTTAAACAACCACTCCATTAATGAAACCTGTACCACAAAACTTATCTCCAGCTAGGTAAAAGCAGACCTTACAGAAAGATATCTAATTTATGTTATTTTTTTATTTCTGAGACAGACAGATACAGGCATAGGTATATAGGTATAGATATATAGATATAGATAGATCTATGTGTCATAATAAAGTGCATGTACATATATGTATCTCTCTCTCTCACAGGAAGAAGAAAAAATAAGTATCCTTCTATCCCCAGAATTAAAGTTTTACTCACTAGAACAGGAAACATGTCCAGAGAGGGTTGTGCAAGGCTTTTAGGTTAGGCAGAAGCAAAAAAAGAAAACAACAGAAAGCGAACTCATGTGAGATTTTGAAGAGTATCCATTCTGAGGATCCTAAGAACACAATGATGGTGTTCTTTCTCTAAGCTGGAATAGAAGACAAGAAGAGATACAGGCAAGACATAACGAAGATTCAGAAGTAATAACAGTTTCAGAAGTGGAAAGGTACATGGGAAATTTTGGAAATAGTCTGATGAGAAAATGTTCCCCCATCTGTTATTCCCAGCACATTAGCTTACCTTTACAAGTCTCTGTTGTGATGAGACACTAGACACAATAAGCACTCTAGTAGGGGTCCTCCTATATATCCACAGAATGGCACCACCATCCTAAACAAAACCTGCAGTAAAACTGATGCTTCCAGCCATCAGAAGCAGCACAGACTTTCCCCTTCCATTTCACATATTAGTGGCCTGTGTCTAATTATTACCTCTCTCCTTTTCCATGGCATAACCATTTGTGGCCTGAAGATTGGGCATGTACATATTTAAAAGGCACTTGTGCTGAAGTATCATCGGAAAAATGTTTTATATTATGCCTTAAAGTATCAAATTACTTCTCTGAGCATCAAATTAATACCACTGGTTCACCTTTAAAAAAAGATACTGTTATTTTCCGATTTCAAATTAATTAGTGAAACCAATTTCTCTTATTTGAAAAAAAAAGGTTAGTTTTATTGTATAAACCCTTGTTCCCATGGGTATGAGAGCAGTATATTAAATCACCATTTCAATCAGCATTTCTACTTTCACCTTGACCATTAAAGCACAGAATAGAAATAGCAGGATGATGTGTTATTTGAGAAGAATCCTTTTATGGAGCTTTTGGTTCAATGAGGGATTTCCTTCACACATTCTATTTTTGAAAATCCACAAAACAGGGCTGAAGAGCCAGTTAATCTTATTCCTTTCAGGTGTCAGTTCAGAAGTAAGAGGAAAGATCTGCTTTCAACTTTGAGCAGCTTAGCTTGCAGGTCCGAGAGAGGCCTAGCTATTACTCAAATCCACCCAGCTGCAATGAAGTGCCCAACTTCCCCTTGATGTGCTGATGAAACCCAAAAAATGCATTATATAATCACACTGGCAAACACAGGAAGGATATGTGAATGCACAAATACAGCACATCACAATTCTCTCTTCTCGTGAGCTACAAAATCTCATGTAACAAGTTATGCTGCCTGCCTAAAGGCAGTCTACCTTCAGCCAGTCAGATGGCAAATTACTGCTCTGACATGCCATACCAAAAAAGTTTTCACAAAGAAACTCCACCACCCTCCAGATGATTTAGACAGCAAAGGGTTATATCTGAATAGTCACAGAGCAATTAAATAATGTGAACATCATGCTCAGGAACAGCAGCTACATGAAATCCAGAGCATAGCGTAAAAGTGTTCAATTTTTTTGTGAAACACAATACTTAGGTTTCTGGAGTAAGAGTATCAAAATGTTCCTCAAAGGATGTGAAAATTCCCTGTGTTTATGCTTTTTAAAGCACGTATAGTAAGAATTAAACACTCTTAAGTGCCCCTACTACCCTAGTGCATAGCAAATTAAATCAAAATAGGGCCTACTATGTAATAGGTGCAGCAAAAACAAAGCCAGTTCCTGAGATAATTACCTAAACTACTTGTCATGCTGCGAGCATTAGGCAATTAATATTGAAACTCTGCTGCCTCTGCCAGAGGGAAAGATGCCACATGGTTAAGGAGGTACAAGTTCACTTTCTATTGTGCAATCCTTGTTTGGATTGCTTCTTTCTATCTGATCTGCACAAATTCTGTAAAGTTATCATTTAATTATGCAGTACGTAAATCCCCATGTTTCAGTTGGTTTAAGCTGTTGCAGTCAGAGCCCAGGAATTCATCATCTCCCTAGTAACACGTACCTGATCCAGAAAAGACTCAGGCACAGCAACACAGGCAGACAAAAGCAATTTCTGGAAGCAACTTTAAAAATACCTCACCTACCAGC
Organism: Cephalopterus ornatus; assembly: GCA_013396775.1. Taxonomy (NCBI): domain Eukaryota; kingdom Metazoa; phylum Chordata; class Aves; order Passeriformes; family Cotingidae; genus Cephalopterus; species Cephalopterus ornatus. The sequence continues at coordinate 244,377 of VZRE01014852.1, forward strand.
AGAGGAAATCTGCTCCAAATGACAAATTAACAGCCTCAGGCATTTAAGCCCCCTCCAACCCAGAAATGTTAAGAGTGCTTTCCATCAACCCAAGCCAAAATAGCACAACCATCCTGGCCTGACAATGGTAAAAACCAAACTAAACCAACTTCGAAATGACACCAGCAGCATTGTGACCAAGGAAGTTACCTGGGGCTAACTCAAAGCATCCCTGAGAGCTACCTCACCACACGGTGATGTGGTGGTCCTCAAGCACCACTGCCTGAACAGACCATGTTGCAGGACAGTGCCATCCTCTGCCCTGGATGTTAATTGTCATTGCAGCTCCAACTCACAGCCCAGTTCCCATACCAGCAGCAGTCACTGATCTCACTTCCCATTTGAGGATGACCCCTAGATAAATGCCAATAAATACTGCTGCTAATGCTCAGACATTAACATTCAAATCCTTAACATCTCTAGACGTCATCTACAGCTAATTAAGAGGGAGGAGGGAGACAGGAAAATCAGTCCAGGGCCACCATGAGATCCAATGCCATGCAACTCCTCATGCTGCCTGAAGGTGAACTTCAAAGCAAATGTTTCCCCAGAAAAGAAAAGATGCAGCAGAACTGCAACAGATTCAATATATCAACAGTCCTCAGAAGTGACAGCACCTGATTCTACATATGAAGTTTGAAAAAGAACAGGAACAAGACATACAGAAAAAAAATCAGATGATTTCTGCTTTGTTGTTGGGAAGCCTCACACTGGAGCAGCACAGGCTCCTTCTAAACTCCCTAGCAAAACAGGTGTTGCTAAGAGGTTTTTTATATGTAAATATCTCACCTTTAATCAGTTATAACACATCTTCTGATCCAACTCTGTTCTAATACTCAAAAACTGAGCTTCTTTTTCAAGAAACAAGAAAGGTTCTGTCATCATCCAGCCAATTAACAGAACTTATTGTCTTAGAAAAACAATAAAAGGAAAAAAATTATTTCCTTCCCAACAACTGGTATGTAATTTTTCAGCAAGGCTTCCTCAATTCAACTCTATTATTCCAGCTGAGTTATGGGGGGTTTCCCCCAAAAAAGGTGTAGCAGAGTACCTGTGAAAGGCAGGATATTATGACCACCACTTACGACGTGAAAATGTAGCTGTCAGAAGAATTTTTAACATATTAGTTCTGCAAACACATAAAAATGTTCTTTAAACTTCAAACACTCTGCATATTTACAACCCCCTAAAATTATCCCAAGGGCCAAATTACTTTATAGAATTAATTAGTGAAAAATCCCAATGAACCAATTTTTAAATGTATGCAAGAATTATGAAGCATATTTTCTCCCTTCTGCTATAAGTAGCAGCTGTCCTATTCATCTTTCAGGCTTTTTACTCCACACTGGGACTGTTTACACACAAACTTTGACAGAAGTGGGAGAAAGCATTTTTAAGAGACTTAAATAAATTTAAGACTATATGCTTCAAGAGTTTGAGATAAGCATCAGAAAACATTTAAAAAGAGCCATATACAACTTTTACATTTTGAGCTTATCTCCATAAACACAATTGGTTAATTCCATTTAACTAGAGGAAGACAGGTTACAGTTTGGGGAAAAACAGGACATTAGCCCATGCTTAGAAAAAGTGATCCTCTGAACTTTCAAATATTTCTGTTTCACCACTACGAAGACTTCTTCCTATGCATTGCCATCTTGCAACCCTTTATAAGGCACTATTGCCTGAAAAATAAAAATCACACCCAGCTAGCCAGTTTGGCCAAGTGATAAGTGCTCACAGTACTGGTGAAAGTGTAATGGCTGTACTACTGCAGCACAGATTTTACATGCCATCACAGAGTTATGCAAAATACTCCACTGGCCCTAGCGCCACAAAGGTAGGCGGCATTTCCTTGAAGTTATGGCACATTATATACATATAAAAACTAGCAAGATTTAGCAATATTGAGACATTTGTTAACCATAACAACTGAAGTAAATAAGGATAACATCAGATTCCTGAATTTTTAAGCACCTGTCATAACACAGAACTGTGATTCCCTCCTGTTGCAGTGTTTCACCACTTATTTCTACCACCCCTTCCTGGAGAAGACACTAGAAAAACAATCTGAATGAAGTATCAGCAGTTAAATACACACACACACACCCCCAAGCAGATGAAGTCAGACTAATTCAAGTCATGTTGCCTAACAGTTTGTTACTGCCACTAGCCATAACCTGACAGACAACTTATTTCCCCTCCACACCCCATCTTTTTGGGATACCTTCGTACTGGCTCAGCTGACCTGCACAGAGTCAAGTCAGATTAGCATCATGAGAAGGGAGGACATGGGGAAAGATGAGATACTGGAGTAGTAGTTATGGAGGGGATTTCTAATTCCCTCATAATGGAGTTTGATACACATGGGTAATAGAAATACATTGGCTTCTCTGGTATCACCTAACAGGTAAACCTGACAGATTCCAAAAAGCACATAAGCCATAAAGGAAAAGGGACCAGACATATACAATGATCACACATGCAGCGATTCAAAAAAAGCTTTACCAAAAAGCAAGAGGCAATGGTTCGCAAAGCAGAAAGCTAAAACTGCACAAGCCCAACTTCCACCGCTGGGTTTCTCTGGTAAGTCATCTTTAAAATCAGGAAGTTTCTGACTTACTTTCAGAGGGCACAAACACCACATTTCCCAGAATTCAAGTCTCAGGACTTTTTTCTGATAGTAACTTCAACTGACTGGCACTCAAACTTGGAGTTTAAGGGCTTGGAGTTTAATAAAAAGACACTTGTTTGTTTAAAAGGTGACAATATTAATAGTATCTTTCAACTTTAAAACATGGCAAAAGACTACAAGTCTAAATAAAAAGAAGCAACAAATTTTCCAAATGGCCCCCAAGAACGTTTCCAACAGTGGAGAGAAAAACTGACACAATGAAGTTATAACACTACTACCCCTGTTGCTTATGAGGAAGAGCTAATCTTTCCCTGTTCACATGTAATAAAATTTCATTTTTTTAAAAGCCCCTTCAGTGGTTTAGAATTTATGGTAGACATGAATCTTGCCCTATAAAACAACTCAAGTTTACAAGGAAGCATGTCTCTCAGTATAATCCGTCTAATAATTTCATCATTACACGAGAAGAGTTAAACCATCTGTTTCATTGTACTGCTTTTGTCCCCTGGCCGTTCAGTGTTGCCTGCTACTGAAGTTTGTGGTCTTTTATCATCACCTCATGCACATGGTTCATGTTCTCCTACATTTTTATCAAATGGGGGGCTTATGTTGAACTTCACGAAGGGGAAAAAAGTGCAAACATTCCCCAGCAAATTTTACTGCAAAGTTGCCAAGACTGTGAATAATTTTCATGCAATATTGTATTTTCTGCCCTTCTGCTTAATCTGGACCTACCCATCCAATAATAACTACAACTCATTTGTTTTCATATGGTCCACAATTATTTTGGTATGCCTACAGTTAGACTTCAGCAATCTTGAGTATTTTAACTGATGAAACTTGAACACTGAAACTACAGTTTTATATCTCTGCTGGCTAACTAAATGAAGTTTATGTTAATTTTTTTTATTTCCCAGAAAAGGAAAAAGCCATGGAGCAAGGAAGCCAAGAATTACAATGTAAATGAACAGGTTGATACAGGATTTTAATTTCACATCATTTATTCCTCTTACATTTTAAAAACTAGCAAGTCAGAAGAGGGCTGAAAGCTAACCCAAGGAAACTGCAAGTGATAAACTTCCAACTGTCTCTTGGCCACCAGCCTCTGAACTTTGGCACCACTGGCAATTGTACAATGACTTGAAATGTGAGTTGGTAATTGCTGTGGTCTCTGGACACAACAATTCCAACATATCAGCCAAATCTTTCATCAAGAATTAATATGTCTTTTGTTTTCTGTAGTTATTATACACATTGCCCTGCCACTGAACAAGATTTCCTTACTATAGAAAGCCTACATATTTTCACAACAGAGCACTCCCTGCATTTCAATTCTACCAGGAACAGATTGAATCAATTGTACTGATTGTTGATTGTACTGATCATCAAGAAAAAGCAGTCCTATGTCCTACTGCCACAAAGAATAAATTTTAAATGGATTAAAATGCGAATCTACCCTGGATTTTCACCTCCAACTGAAGAAAATGTACAACCCTCTCAACGCCTTAACCATGCAGGCAGTAAGAATGATAACACCTGAAAAAGCAGGTCTTGGCACTCTGTTACTAGTATAATGGACAGGTTTTAAGGAAGGTTTGGAATTAATTCAAGAGAAAAACAACTCCATTGCTGTTGCTGCCCTTTCATCACAACCTGAAAGGCAGACATTCCGAACGTGAAGCCTGCTCTGCAACAGTTCAAGCCATACCTTTACAGTCTAGTTTACCTTCACTTTGCTCATACGCTTCTCCTTTTTGTTGCATTTTACAGTTAATTTTTTGCAGTTACCTGAAAATCCTTGTTTCACCACTCACTTTCCTTGGTAAGAAAAATGTTCATTGCACCCTCTACGCATTACCATTTATATACTCCAAACAAGCAGAAAGATGCCTTTCATCCACAAAGGCCTGCAGAAGTATTTCCAGATACATAAAACATTTTTTCAGGGGGAAAAAAAAAGCATAATGGTGTCTCCTTCAGCTAAACAGTGTCTCTTGAATGCTAAATTCTTTTATAAAAATTTTAAGTGCAATTAACACTCTGAAGAAAGAGTGCAAAAAAACCTAGGATGCCAGTGAAAAATTCTCATACATGTACCTAAGTCTAATCCTGTAATTTAGATTTTTTTTCAACTAAGTCATGGCCAAAATACAAGCTACAACTGTGTATTGGTCTCTACTTCACCCACTATTCATGATTACAGGATTTCAACCTTTACCTAAACACCCTCTGAAAAAGTCTGTGAAACTGTGCCACTGTAATGGAGCTGAACATTAAACAACCAAACCAACGTGCATTTCACTTCAGACAATTTTAATGTGCTAAGGAAGAAGGTGAGGGGGTTGGTTTGGGGGGCTTTCTTTTTTTTAGAAGATTCATATACTCAAGTTGCTTCATTTCTCAACCATTACAAAGGCATCGTCGAAATACAGTGTAAGAAAGTAATACTGCAGTGTTTTTCTCAAAAACACAAAGGCAAGTTTCTTGGAGAAAGCAAGCAGGTACTGTTCAGTAGCACCAATTTAGGATTTAAAAACATTACAAACAAATACCTTTTGGGAATAAATTAATGTTTCTACCAAAGCAACCCATTCCTTCCTTTAAACTATACTAATGACAATATTTCTGAAGAGGAAAAGTCTCCTTTTTATCAGAAGTTTCCCACACATAAGCTCCCATAAAAGTGATGGTTCTTCATTATTACTGTTTTTCATTATATTCCAGCATAACTACCGAAAAAAAAATGCTAGCATTCACACTAAATGCTTGCTAGCCACCTACATTCAGCTGACAAACCACATGTTTCTCTGGCAGAACTCTTGACAAGTTAAGTACTGCAAGCTCAGAACCTTGGTAGAAAAGGTTCTAACTTCTGTTGGCTTCTGCCTCCAGCATATTATTAGCATCCCCACGGGGTTTCATCTCTTTTTTTTTAAATTAAAAAAAAAAATAAAATTAGACCCTAGAGTTCTTGAAGAAGAATTTCACCTAGTACTCTTATTTGGGATGGCACATTTAAATCTACTGCATAACCCTGTGGGATGCAATGGATGGCAGAGCAACCATTTCCCAGGTCTGCTGCTTTTCTGCTGGCCACCTTCTGCAGTGCAGTGTCCTTGGCCCTCCTAAGCAAGTCTTTACACCACACCTCCAACAAGTTTCCAAAAAAATCCCAAATCTGTCATCTACAGCTGCCAGAAACACCTCCTCAGATTAACCTGCTCAGAAACTACATTTCTGTTGCAAAAAGAGCTGTGTGCATGTTAAATCAAAAGCAGCTAATAAAAACCTGCAGCCAAGAAGTAACTGTGGTAATATGAAGGTTTGAAAAAAATAGGGGGGAGAGGAGGGTGAATAAGTGTCTGAGTTTTAAAACTCCTCAATTTTAAACTCAGGGGGACAGAGTATAGCCATACAGCTGTATGAAGTTAAGAAACCAGTACTGAACAAACAATTTCACCAGTTACTGGTGCCTTAAAAAAAAAAAAAAAAAAGAGGGGGGGGGGAAGGGGGAAAA
>VZRE01014852.1:250621-286095 GCA_013396775.1 Cephalopterus ornatus
GTTCCTATATACCAGCTACAAATGTGGTAAAAACAGAAAAAAGAAAAAAATTTAAAAAAAAAAAAAAAAAAAACAAACACCACATCACAACTAGCCACAACTATTTACCCTACACTTTTTCTTCCTCCTTTTTTTAAAAGGAGACCTACTTCTTTCTTGTTTTGTTATAGGTCTGGAGGAGATAAAGATTAAGGGGAAACAAGGAGAAGAAATTACATTTAAATGTAAAGACAGCATTTGAAAAAGAACAAAGCCTAAAGTTTGCACAATGCTGCAAGAACTACATTGCCAACCTTTCTCCTCCTACCCTCTATTATTCTGTGTAATATAATTACATATTATATACAGCCATTAATCAAAAGCTTCTTAAAGCTTTTCACAAACATCTAGTTAGGCCTTGTAGAAGAAACAACATTTTTCCATCTTTGCAAACAAAGACAAACAGGGACCTGATCCAAGACAATGCCTTGTCTCAACCAGAACCTGAGCATTTACTCTTCACTGCTATGCTGCCCAGCACTCACCTGGGTGTTCTTTTGGGTCTCTGAGAGCTCTAAAAACACTAGTCTATAAACATAGACTTTATTTACCAGACCAATCTAGCTGCAGAAAAACTGTTGTTCAAATAAACTGGAGGGGTTTTTTTGTATTAGGACCAAAGCACATCACACAAAGCATTCTAAATACAACTATCAACAGTGCTACTAAAAACCAGCCTGGCTAAAACCAGCTCTTCAGCCCAGAAACACACATTAAGATATGCAGGAACTAAATGTGCCATGAGCTAGAAGGACATGAGTTTCATTTGAAAAGGAAGTTAAGATTTCAGCCCCTTCCTTTCCTTGAAAGCACACACAATGAAAACATATCTGTCCAACAAACAAATCCAGACTCCATTTCAGCAATATTCTGACTAATATCTGGGACCTTTAAAGGTCCCCTTCCAACCCAAACCACTGTATGAATCATTCTAATATTAATCAACACTACATAAAATTAGTAACTAGGAATATCAAATCCATCTCCCACATATGAAAACAGTAGAAGACAAAGTTTGTATTCTGCAAACAAAGCCCTTTGCTGTCTTCTTTAGACATGCCATTGTCACCTCTGCCACCTCTGCAACAAAGCAACCTTGGTTGCCACTTTGTGTCCTACAGAGCAGGCATTTGAAAGAGAATCTACTCAAAGACAAAAAAGAGGGGGGGAAAAAAATCTAACCAAACCTCACAGTGCAAATCCAGGTCCCAGACAAACTTTATACACAGTCAGTTGAGCTGGAGATATTAATATCCCAAACCACTTGCTTACAGCCAAGGATTTGCCCTTAGTAAGTTCAGTCTCACTTGTAAGGGCAAATAAAGCAAACTTGGACAAGATCCAAGCCAGCCTATCTATCTTAGACAGCACTCACAAACCCTGCAGCTGAAACAGAGAAGATGGGGAGGGGGAACTATTTGGTGGTGGGTGAAGTATAGGGCCTTTTTGAAACATGCCATTGGTCTGCCTCGATAGGGTGCTTTTCTGAGAATCTGAGCAGCCATACTGCAATGGCATGAATCAACAGGTGCAGACGTCTCCCTCACCCCCACAAAGGTGTAAAATGAAGAACTGTAGGGTAATGCTAATGAAAATATCCAACACTCTGAACCACTTCACATCACCCCTACCACCTTCATAAAACTTTCTCAAGACAGTCAGAAAGTAGTCTCTAATAAAGCTTTGTATAGACAAACTCTCCTTTTCACTGTTCTATCATGATTTATATCTTAAAAACAACCACATTCCCAAAAGCAATTTACCAAATATTAGACTCAAAATTAAAAGGCAATACTCTTTTCTTTATGGTGACCTGACAAAGAAGACAAACAAATAAACAAAAGTTCAAAAAATACACCATAAAATTTACAACATTTATTACACTATATTCCAATGTATTATTAAATAGTTAGCCTTGCAGCTGAAGATGCAATATACCAACTGAAAGCTTAGAAACACCTTTCATAATAAATCAGAATGCAGTTAAAACACGAGGTGAGAAACCCAAGGAAACAAGAAACATTTATGTTTTATGGTAACAAGCTTAAGCATCCAAACCTTATGTCACTCCTCCTTATCTCTTCAGAGTCTCACAATACCTGTAGAAAATGCAAACATTCAGTTATAAGCGAGCTGCTACGCAAAGGTAAACCCCTTGCCTCCAGTTCCAAAACAGGCAGTAGCTTTGACAGCAAACTGTTATAAATACTCTAGGGGGAAGAAAAAGCTGCTGGTGCCCTTCCGCACCAACACAGAGGCCAGATAACTCCAGATACAGCCTCTGTGTGTCCCGCACCATCCAAAAGTCACCTTAAGTCTCCTTAACCCCATGACAAATGATAGCCCTGGATCCTCCTAAACTGAGAGACAAAACCAGTGCATGAATTCCTAATGCAACAGTGCATTCAATACTAGTGGCTGAGCATTCATAAAAAGCATTTCATTGCATTTTAAAAGAGGATAAGACTACATCATATTCAATAATCCAATTATGAGCATCTGCACCATCTTCACACTAGCACTCATGTCCACATCCTGGAAAATTGATTTTTTAACATATTCATTTAGAAGTCACACCATCTTTCCTATTTTACAGCCCCATCTTTTCTATTTCACTATTCAATATTAACCACAAGATTTGATTATCTACGGAGCCAGACAAACAAACTTTAGCAATTTCCTTTAGAAAAAGTAATTTTATGTGGTTTTTTTAAATAAGTATGAGCACTAAGGGAGACTAAGTCAAGTTCCACTTGATAATTACTCATTTCTATGAACATGTGTTGACATTTTTCAGCATATGGCCATTTTTTCTAAAGCAGAATCTCAAGCTAAATTTCATGTAAGTGACTTAAACTGTTTCCCAGCACTCATGCTTTTTATTCTTATCTTTACCAGACACAGGATTGCAAGATTGCCTGATAACCACCCACTTAGAATCGAGGGATAAAGAAACCAACACAAACCCAGAGACATATTGCTATTCTTACTTTCCAAGTGAGCATAGTTGGTGCCTAAAAGCAGCCCTACTGAATAGGCAAAACACTTTTTTTGTACAAAGGGGAAGATGTATGTCCAATATTACCATAGCACAGTTGCACCTCCCCATCTCAGTCATATAGGGCCCTCTTCCCTTAACAATATGTACAAGCTGTCACTTTTTGTCCTCTTTACACCTCTTTCCACAGCCAATGTGTGCCCATTCTGAACAACCCCCCCCACTCTAACATATGTTTCAGAAATATTTGCTAACTTCACTTTTACTTCCAGTTTCAGCCTAGTTCTCATCTCAAACCATCCGTAATAAGGATCAATCCAATAACTCACTATCATCAAATCTTTATCATAAGAAAAAAGCATGAGAATATTAGATGCAATAGCATTCACAAAACTGATGAGAAAGTATGGCAATACAAAAGCATAAACAACTACAGGACATCCTTTCCGCAAGGAAGCCAAGGCACAAACAATTTAGACAATGCATTTTACAGAAAGCAACATTTAGAGAAGGCACAATACAGTCACAGCTTTTATGGAGTATAGCAAGCAAAACAAAGTAAAAAACAGGAATATAATGAAAGTAATTAATTCAAGATACAGAAAATTATGTTTTTAAAGCAATTATGATTTTGATACAATTTTTTTACAGTACTTTTACTTGAATACATTCCCTCAAAAATACACTCTAATCAGCACAAGACAAAAAAAATCTCTTTTGTGCTGATATGCTGTGTCTATCACTAGTTTAAAATTTTTTTTTTTTGAACTTCAAGCGCACAGGCCCTATCAGCCAATACAGCATTTTCTTGTCTTACAAATTTTTCTATATCAAAAAAAAAAAAAAAGAAAAAAGAAAAAAAACCTGACCAGATATAGAAAGGAAGTTGACGCAACAAAACTGAAGAAAATTTTCAGATTGTTTTTATATAGGAGAAAAAGGAAGGGAGGAAAATAGCTATTCACAACTGGGAAGCTTTTCTAAAAAGATTTCAGAACACAAACTCAGTGGGCCTAATCTTCATATAGCTAGATTATTTCTTGTATTAAGATGATATGCAAAACCAAATTTCTATGACATTATCAACCGTAAAGTACTGACATTTTACAACTGCATTGGGACAGTCCAATGCTGCACTCATTGGCGTATGATGCCACACCGCAGCCACACAACCTGAATTCTTCCTTGTGTCCCCACCAGTATGTAGTAAGCAGCAAGTTGGATCACTTTGCTGCTGTGTCTGAGAAGCAAAAACAATCCAAAAAGTCCCATAATGAAGGCCTATGAGCAGACCCATGAGCTGATGGGATTCACTGTCTATGTGCCAATCTACCGCAAGAAAGGTAAGTAGAATGCTTCAGCAGAAAGAAATTATGTAGCAGCAGTGCAATCGTAGCTCTGGTTTACCTTCGGCTTGAAACCAAAGCTAAGTAGGACATTCCCCAAGTTTGTGCACTGTGGGAGTTGCCTTTTGAACAAGATACACATTTAAAGAACGTCTAGAATCAGTCAATTCTGTAACCTACCACAAAGATCAAATCTCATTTTCAATAAAGGTTTTAAACTTAATTTTAGGACTCTTGGCCAAATTTTAGCTAAATTACTTTTTTGCTCGTGGTTTCAGAAAAATGCATTTCCATCAGGGAAATCAGAATCTGTATTAGACAACTATGTCGTAGGAAATGGGATATTTAATGAAAACATTATATTCTCAGACATTTCAAATCCCAATGCATTCATGAAATAACTTGTATGTTTTGTCCTTTACCCTGTCTTTTCTGCTCACAAACTCTAATTGCCACAAAACTTAAGGTCAAAGAACACAATAACTTTAATATTATTCCCTGCTGAGGTAGCAAGCCAAACCACGAATTGCAAAGCATCTACTACCTCTAAAATTCCTCTTGAATACAGTAGCCAAAGAACTTTACAGAACTAGGTAATATTCACTTTCAAAATTTCCTGCTTACTCAGAACACTAACAAAATTCTTAAACTTGTTTTCTTTTAGAAAGAAATGACCCATAAATTCCAAAACATTTTGGAAAAGGTATTAAAAGTGTCCAAATGTGAAGAAACATCATACAACTGTTGGTTTTTATTTTTCAGCATGTCTGTACTGAAAGACTAGCTTATTTAATTTTTTTTTTTTTAAATAACAGACTCCATATTGTTGTTTTTTCCTTCCACTTTTTGTGGTTTAATCCTGGCATCAAAAAAATTCATCCAAAGGATGGCATTCATGCCGCCAACACACATACAGTTTTTGGCAGGCTACAAAGAAGTCGGTACTCCTCACAGAGCAGCTCTGTGCTACGTGGAGGCTGATGCCAGTAAAATATTAAACTGAAGTCTATTACATAAAATACACGTAAGCATCGGAGTCCATACTATGAAAATTCATTTTTCTTGATGAGTAACACAGTCTTTAAAGGCCTTATAACTAAAAACAAATAAACAAGCAAATTATGGAGTTTGTCTGACTCCACATTTCATTTTTAAAAAGAAAAAAAGCACTAAATAACATAGAAAGTACAAAATCCGCACATGGAGAGCACAACCAAAGACAGAAGATTCCAATGCAAGATATTTCTCTCTCAAATGCCTTTAAGTAATTACTGCTCTTAAAGCTCTTTGTCCTTTGACATTGGAAACAGATGTGGAACTGTATCTTGAATTGGTTCATATAAAGGACAAAAAGAACAGCACTGAAGGTCTGTGCACTACTTTTTTTTGACTTACAAATTCAGTAAGCAACAGAAGTTTTTCAGTTCAGCTCATCTTTCGCAGAGTATCCCACTTAGTAGCAGGGTATAAAAACATTAAACACAACACAGTAAGAAATGCACTGTCCTCTATTCCCTGATTCCTCAAAAGCTGATTCCCTGAAATCTTCGACACAGCTGCAAGCTTAACTCATAACTCAAGCTATTAGATGGACTTTGCTGCTCAGATTTCTATGAGCAGATATTTTCAGGAACTAATGGACCTGTTTGATGAAACAGACTCATTAAACAGACATGAGAGTAAATAACATTTATAGGTACTGTAATGCAGCAACTCTCTTCTGGAGTATGAAGACCATAAGCACTCTGAAATATGCATATACACATATATAAAATACATGATTATATATGCTTATAATAATGTACTTGGTAATAATAATGTAGAAGCTGGTCTTAGTGGAACCATGTTCAACACATGAAACCAGGTTCTCGTGTTGTTTTACATTATTTGTCATTCCTATAATTTCTCCCAGAAACTGGTAAAAAAAACTCCCACCATATCACATTCTCTTCATTAAATGAACTTCGCTGTTTTATCATAGAATATGCTGAGTTGGAAGTGATCCATTAAGATCATCAACACCAGCTCCTGATTTTTATGCACCTGTAAGTTCACTGAATCTGGATCAAACTATGTGGCTCCAGAAGATCTTCTACCCCACTCTACACTGCAAAACAAAAACCATTACTATGCAAAATATGGCACTGTGCGCCCCACAAAGACAAGGCAAGCAGTTATAAACTTGGACAATAAATAAAAGCGCAAAGCACACATTCACGGTCAATTGTATGACAAATAAAACCAGTTTTCTGTTCATTATCCATGTAGAACCCTCATCAAGTCAGAACTTTCTTGTGTAAATATCTGTCTATTTGCATGTAAGATTTGCATGCAATTATTCTGAGGCAACAAATGGACTTAAAAGGTTGTAACCCTTTATGAGATCATTCTTTACACTTATGGGTTATGTTTTTTAAAAGTAGTCAAAAGCCATTTTTTCAGAAAGCAACAATAAAAGAACGTATTTAGCAAAATATAAATTCAGACATTAATCAGAGCAAATGCACAATTGTAAATAAAAATCATTACAACTCATTCAACTATTTGCATACTTAAAAGATATATTTGGAAATTCACTCAGAAATAAGAAAAAAAATTTTCTGAGGCTGTTAATTACAACCATTTCAAAGTTTCCCATAAAAATTCACCATTCTTGGAATGCAAAGTCCAAAAAATGAAACAAGCGTAAAATTGAAGTTCTTGTTGCCAGCACTGATCTCTACATAATTTATTACAGACTATACCAAAAATAACAACAGAAATAACCTTTGCCAGTATAGCACTGTTCTGCATCAATTGGTCATGGCAACCAAGTTTTGCTTTTAAGCCCATCTGATAATGAAACCTTTCCAGAAATGTGAGATTATAATGCTGCTTCTCTTAAGAAGTTACAAGGCCTTAATACAGTATGCAGATGAAAAGCTGAAATATGATAGAGTGCTGTTCCTGACTATCAGTGGATATGAGGAATCAGGTATGCTGACCAGGCTCCAAATTCTTTGATTTTTACAAGTCTGTAATTTTTTCATAAGCAAACTACTTCAAATACGTTTTAGGAAGAAACACTATTTTCTGTTTTATTAACTTTCCAATTTCAGAATCTTACAATTTATCTCTAAAATTCAGTATGTAGTTTCGGGAGATAAAAACCCTTATACGAAATCTTTCAACCTCACTAGACAATTGCAACATGCCAAGGGAAGGTCAGAAATAGAACTGTTCACACTGTTCTGGACCAAAGATCTCAGATTCAACCCTAATGCTAAACCCCATACATCTTAACTGCCATAATAACATACCTAGTGAAGCTTGATCTCGTACACAACTAAAACGTAGATAGATTACATTTATGTGTTTTCTTGAATATGTCAGGGATGCCTCAAATTACCAAAATTAATTTTAAAATATCTTTATTTTCAAATCTGTTAACTGTCTTCCTCATTCACAAAAGCCTGTTTTAAAATTTCTTTACCAGCACGCTAAAGTCCTAATAATAAGAAAAGTCATCTTTAATGTTGCTTAGAAATTAAAATTTTGTTTTATTATTATAGACTATTACACATAGTATCATGGCATACTGAGATAATGCTGCTTCTGTTTTTATAACTCACCTTATTGCACAAGTATAGTGGAAATATGATTACTCACATTAAACTAATTACAAAGATAAATACATTTAAATTTTTCTTTTATCCATGATAAAACACTATGCAACTACAGTTTTAATTATTTTTAATGTAGGTTAGCCATATCACACTTTCTACTTCCTCTCCCAACATTTAACAAGACATAAATAGCAGAAAGTAGTGCTCTATTTATAACAGGGGAGAAGGTCGTGGGGTGTGTATACAAAAATACAGTAAATATTAATCCATGATAGGAACATCACAAAACCCAGCAACAGCATATAACTTCCTACATTTTGTATTCTCCCGGATTACACAAAGCTGCTCCATGTCAAGAAATAATCATCAGCAAGTAATTCGGAGGGACCATTTTGCCTCTCAGTAACTTCCTGGCTGAAGCAGCAAGTTCACACATTACTTTGTCTCTTACAGTAGTTAATTTACGAATGATTTTCAGTTCCTTATAGTCAGTTTGCGGTTTATGGTCAGCCTGCATTTTACATGTCACCTCCCTATTCAAAAGTCGTGATAACTATTAATATCAGCAGAGCAAGTCAGTGGCAAAGAATAGCTTTTAAGAACCTTAGAAGCATCAATTTCAAAATATAAGGTAGATACAAGTGAGATAACATTTAATTACAGAAATTTACCTGTAAACAGGTTTTTTTGTGGGGTTTCTTTCCACTACTGTCATTGACTTGCAGCCTATTTATGAAAGCTAAGGCAGATTCTTGGAACTACTGCTGAACTAGAGCAGAGTCCCAGAACCTAGCTGGGTATGGAATATCAAAAGTAGTAGAGGACAAGCAAAAATCAAAACATAAAGCAAGTAAACTGAAGGCAATCAAGTGCACAGAAGAACAACATTTCCATTTAAACAGTTTCCTGTCTTCTTCAGGCTTCAGAAAGAACCACATCAGTCATTTGGCATGCTGGCCCATTTTTATGGAAACTATCATTTTGTTTTCTAGCACTTGAGCTGCCAACAAAAGAAATTTGACTGATCTTTTAAAGCAGCAAAGAACTTAAAAAATTAAAATGTATGCTTGCTGACTATCTGCAACAATGATTTGGGATACAGGACTAGTAAAAGAAATATGGGAACCTACAGAACAACAGAAGAAGCATTATTATATTACAGAGATCTCCTTATTCGATTTCTGAGATATAATTATGTGAGGGAGCATATCTTCAGAAAACAACACTTATTTGGTTTACTTCAATAGGTACTATTTTTAACAATAAAAGCATCTAGAAACAAAATATTAGATGCTTTGCTAGAAAGCAATATAGCCACTGATCAGCAAAAAAATAAAATCATTCTTTGGGTACCACAAGAACAAGCCAGAAAGGAGAATGTTCTCTTTGTGGATATTAACATAACACTTTGAAGGATTTATTTGGTTTATCTTGTAGTCATGTGGATTTTTTGTGCAATACAAAAGAACAGACTTATCTCAGAAGTATCACAGAGCATCACTGTGTTTTTGCAATTAATTTTCAAAAGCAAAATGAACTTACACAAACATTATAATCCACGAAACACTACTTGCATTAGGATTATCATGTGATTTTTCAGAATATAATTCTAGAATTAACATATATCACTTGAGACACTATCAGAAACAACTTCATTCGTGTAATACTTCATAAGTATTATATTTGGCATTTTGCAACCCCAGAGCCCAGAAATTTCCTCTCTTACAGGTTATCTACAAGTCTCAGAAATACTTCTAAAAACAAACAGACTAGAATTATTCTGACCATCTTTCCCTTACTATCTGAAATGTAAGATGGTGCCTCTCAGGTATCCTCAAAATCTAGTACAAATGATTGTTTCACACTATTATATTGGCTTTCAAATCCCACCTGCTACATACCTCTCTACATAGTACGGCTCTAACTGTCAGCTAGCCACTGGAATACTGACAGGTCTAAAATACACCTGTCTGTTTGCAGCATAGCGATTTACCCAGCCAGCAGAGGAAGTAAGGAGGGAGCTTCAGGGAAGGCAGCACCCTGGGAGACTTCTCCTCCACCTGAGAGCCGGGAACAGGCACAAAGAGCTGGCCCAGCTCTATCACAGTACTACCTACACGGTTAAACTTCATTGATGTCACACATTTCATTCATCAGTTTAAAGTGTTCAAACAAAAGAACCTGTTAAATACTGCTGAGATTTACAGATTTACTTGTTTCTTTCAAAAATGTCATGAAATCAGCTTCTTATTATGCAGCAACAATGAGGAATTGTTTACAAATCAAAAATGCACCTTCCTAAGGGTAGCAAACAAGTCCGGGTGTGGTTGCCTTGCAATTGGCAGGGAACGTGTGTCTTTCAAATATTTCCAGTTCTACCGTGCAGCAGCTTGGGTTTAAGACAGCATAATGAAACATGTTAAAACACATTCAGATTTATCTCATGCCATTGCCACAACTACGAGGTGTGCCTTTTGGCTCTGCTAGAGATACTCTTCACTATTCATCTTACTTTGCTTGCCTGTTCAAAGAAAAACATCATCCTTTCTTTAGAACAAGTTATGTCGTAAAGCGCACCTCGGTTTCCGTAAAGAGAAGTCCAACCATTTAGGATTTGTTAAAGGAGACAACAAGCATACAAAAACTATTTGATGTAATACATCTGAAAAATTCAGGAACACACATGGAAGTTTAGAATAGCAAGATTTCTCAAAGGGTCTTAGAGACACAAAATTCTCATAGGATAAGAGCAACAAATTATCCGGAAATTACAACTGATCCACAAACATGAAGTGGGAGATAAGCAGAGGCAATAAGCTTTTTCAAATGGTGACACAGGAATGAGAAAAGAAGGGAAGAAGATGATGCACTGATAACCTTCCTCAAGGTTCTACACTTTGACCTATGCCTATAAATATGGAGTAAACTGACAGCTGTAGAAACTTCATAAATTTTGTCAAGCTAAAAAGTTTGAGATTTAGTGAGAATAATCTTGTCTGATTATTCTGATTAGCTACAGAAGGCTTGCACAGCAACAGGCTGATTGTGAAATAAAATGTTAGATTAATTCCTATAAGCAAATGCTATAGGAAGGGTAAACTAATCTCAAGTGAATCCATGTATTAGCAAGTTTCAAATTTTTGAAGGGAAAACAGAACAGAAATCATCGCCACATACAACCTACCAGTTTTTTCTCAGGTACTGTTTATCACTTGCATTGTTCAGAAAGACAGAGGGACTAGAGAAAAAGTTAAGAGCTACAGCACAGCTTCTATACAAACAAAAATTATGGATAATTATGGCCTTGGAGAGATTAAAAAAAGACAGCTAAAATCATGAACACAAGCAGGAAATAATTATCCATTACATACAAGGATTGGTGAAATCTCAGTAAGATAACCAAAGTTTAACGTGGAATTTAAAAGCAATTTTCTTTCCCACAATATATAACTTTTACCACAGGACAACATCAAGATCAGAATTGCAGTTTGATTCAAAAAGTGAATCTACTGAAGATTAGGCACTTTTCAAGAGAGCACCCTAAATCTGTCATCTGCAATGCTGGCAAGTCCCTAAGCTAGTAGAAACTAAAAATAATGGCTTGTAGTACCTTGTATATGACTTGTAATAACTTCTTTAACATTATCCTCTCTTATTTGAAAAAAAAAAAAGGGGGGGGGATGGGAGGGGCACATTAGGCATACTTTTTACTGTGCTTAGATTTAGCAGGCTTAGATTTAACAGTCCTCAGTACAGATACATGTAAAATAGTATTGTTTAATATGTATCTAAGTCACTCTCAAATGAACACAAGAATTGTTGTTCTCTCATTTTTCAGTACATATTATATGCGTTTACTGAATGGTACCAGAACAACTTCTTATCAAACAAAAGTTTTCTAGACACCATTTGGAGCAGGGGAGAAGGTGGAATGTCACAGTCACAAGTGAGTCACCTGAAACTACAGACTAGCAAAGTTGATCAACTTGTTTGGTTAAGGAGCCCCTATAAAACCTGCGACAAATCCCACACATTTCTGTGTCATGAGAAGATTTATACTGGGTTGAAATATGCACATAATAAAAAAAAAAAAAAGTTAGATTCTTTTTCATACACCAAATTGTCAACTGCTCAAGGTTTGTACTCGAGCCATAAAAACATCTCTTATTTGTAAAGCACATAATTGAAGATTATGCAACTGTATTATGGCAGTCCCAAAATACTATGTGCTGAAAGGACCAAAGTGTTTACAGACGACACTTGCCAAACAGTCATTCCATCAAAACCACGACTCAACCACTACTTGAACTAAACTTGTTTGAACCAGACTGAAATATAGATGTAAAGTATGTTCGTACTGAATTGCAAAACAAATGCCAGGAAAACAAAAATAACACACCTGTTGGAATGCATTTACAGAAGCAATCTGCCATGCACAGAGCTGGCAGTAATACCCTGTAGTATGGATTTGAAAGAGGAGAGAAAAACACAGTAAGTTTCATTACAGTAACTCACAGAAAACTCATAAATACATAAATACCTCATTGACATTGTTTAGGTGGAAACTGCACTGAGAAACAAAACAAGTGACCAACTCCCAACATGAGGGAAAAACAAAAAGAAAGAGAATCAAGGGATCTGTCACCCATAGATTTCAAGTACAGCTTAAAATACAACTAGATTATTCTCATCCAACAGCTGCACATTGTGTAAAGAAAGACACTTTGTGTCTTGATGAGACATCCCAGTTTCTAGTTTCCAAAACAACTCACAACAGTCTCAATTAACATCCCCATTGCAGAAGGATATAAAACCAAGAGTTACAGAAGAATTCCTGTTATTGTGAATTTTCTCAGAATGAGACAGCAGTCGTACTATACCCACAAAGGTGCATTTGTTACAACCTGTGTTCTTCTTGGTTTACAGATAAAAGTTATACCAGCTCTTATAAAAATATTTACTAGCTTTACTAGCCTTCAGAGAAGGCAACACATAAACACCCAGAAACACCTAAAGTTACCACTCTACATTTAGGATGTGATTTGATGAGCAAATCCTTCAGTGCAGCTTCCTGCCTCTCTACTGCCTTCTCAGTTGTCCAAGTATGTACGAGGTGGATGAGGACTGAGACAGCAAAATGACTCAATGACTTGTGCAGCACTGACGTATCTGGGAGGGGGGCCCAGATGCAAAATCTAGTGGTAGAAGAGGCCAGTCATAATGCAGTTTCAGGTGTAGATCTGACACATAAGGCACTCTAGCTCATCATTTAGTATACTACGTTAAATTACAAATCCTTTTCTGAGGCTGTCAAACTGTTTTGAGAGGCTTCTCTCAATATCAGAACTGCAAAGGAGAGTGAAATCCTGGCCCCCAAAACCTGCACTTCAGCACATTTCAGTCTTAGGTGCTTGTATAAGCTTACAGCTTTCAAATTTAAACACAAAAACCACACAAAAACCCCCAAACAAAAACAAACAAACAGAAACGAAACAAAAGCCCCCACCACACCACATTCTGTCTTAACAACACATTGCTCCTTTGGGCACATACAAATGGCTCACTAAAATTCAGAAAATGAGGGCCATTTGGCATACAATAGATTATCAATCAAGTTTAAACTACCTTTACTCTTCCTTCAGCTGTCCTTGCTTCAGAAAACATGAAGAAAAAAAATAAATGTACCTGCACACAGGCAAAGAACTTTCCCTTACTCTATCGTGTCAAGCACAGAAACTCTTCATATTTAAAAAGAAAAACTGAACCAAATCCATGTTACCATTGCACTGCAGAAATTAAATTTTCTTCAGTAGAAACAAAAGAGCTGCAAGTGTAAAGCCGCTGTACTAACTCAATTTTGCCACAGGATGATTCTTTCTGTCCATCAAAAACCTTCTGAATTCCTACAACACATTTTTTCAGAACGTCATTCTGAGTCCATTAACAATAGGAGCAAGAAGTCAGAAACCGTTACAATGAAGTCCATAGCTATGCAGATAAAAGAGTCAAGAGAAATTAACACAGAAAAATCCAGATACCATTTAACAATACACTGTGGAATAGACCTTCAAAAGAAACAGAAGGTTTCGTTCTCAGCCCACTTCTGTTCAATCCTCTTCATAACGAGAGCTTTCTACTGCATGCCAAAAAAATCATCAGGCAAAACTTTAGTATCTGACAAGAAAAAAAGCTTTTCAAATTCAAATTAAATGCATTTTAGGCTATTTCAGAATTGCTCAGAATCACATTCTCAGTTGGAAAGGACCCAGAAGGATCAACAAGTCCGACCCATACAGGGATCAAACCCACAACCATGGTGTTATTAGCACCATGCTCTAATCAACTTCAAACCCAGAGCAACTCCCAGAAGTTATTCCTGAGTAATAGTCATAACCTAGATATACTAAACCTCCCTTATAAAAAAATGCTCTGCTTCCTCCAAGCTTCATAGCCAACATGGCATTTTAGGTTTTTTTCTCACATTTCAAAATAAACAGACACCAAAAAATTAACCTCCTCAAAAAATTTAGTGTTCTGCCATCACGTATCTACACTGTGGAAAACACTTCATGTCTGCCACTGACATTTTTCCAAGGGTAGCTATTCAGAATGATGATATTTTGCCTTATGCTGAAACTGAATTTCACTGCTGTCCTTATCCTTCATAACATTCTTTCCATTTATGTGGCCAGAAGTGGCATGTTCTGTATTACAGCAGCCAGATACCCACAAAAGTAAGGTTTATGCAAAGTAAGGTTTATGAACTCTTACCTTGCTCATTAAGTCCTTCAGAGAGCTGTGAGTTCACAAAAATCTTCAGATTTTTATTCCTGTCAGGTTGACATCTGGTCAAGTCCAAAGAACAGTTTTCATCTAAAATATATCAGAAGTTGGAGATTTCATTGCATGGCAACAGCATCATGACAGAGATAACACACCCCCCCCCAAAAAAAAAAATCCCTTTTTCCTCCAAAATAAGTATTCTAAACCTGTTTTCCTGTTTTGTCAAAGCCTTTTCAAGCAAAATTTTAGTTAGTCATAGTTGCAACCATATAAGCAATTCACAGAGCAAACTGATAAACTGAATAAGACTACGTGGAAAGTTCAATTATGGATGCACCATATGCCTCAATAATCCTTTAGGTATACAAAAGGAATCAATTTGTGCAATTTGTTCAAAACACAAAAAGCCCTTTTGGCAAGATCATCCTTCAGCTGAACCATCAGTTTGAACACTTGCCTGCTGAAAACATCACTGGTTCACTTCACACAGTAATAACAGTAACTTAAACTAGCACAGAAGTAACATGGCTCTGAACCACTTAGTTCTACTAAAGGAATAGACACATTAGGATGGCGGGGGAATTTGCCAGATCCGTATGTTTATTAGCCAAAATAACCAGTAGGTTTTTGTTTGGTGGTGATTTTTATTTGCTAATTGACCTTCCTCTGTTACTGAAGGCGACCCTTACCAAAGTCTCTCAGCAGTGTACAGCACTAGCCTTAGATTTACAGACCTACTTCAAGTTTTGTAACTCAATTTACCTCTTACTTTATACATGGCCAGAACCGCAAATCAGTAAATTCTAAAATTGAAATGTTTATGCCTCAGCAAATGTATACAGTTAAGAAGCTTCTTACATACAACTTCACCAAAAGTCATTATCACAATAAACTAAAAAAATTGAAAATATTAATGACATTTGTTATTAGTCTCAATTTAAAAATATAGAAGTCTGATTATACCTGGAACACGTGTTCTAGTATCAGCTTTTACTTCTTTTTGCAGGCTGGAGTTCAGGGTCACATATCAGGAGACACAGTGATCAGCAAAATCACAGTAAAAAGCAGTATGGCCAAATTTGTAACACTTTTTTTTAGTAAAGGCTCTCAACCAAAATACAACCTGGTACAGGTTCAATCCTGCCGATTTTCTCTCCTCTTCCAGTGGTCATTAGCCAATTGTTCAGCTAATTACTGTTTGATCTACTGCTTAGTGTGGACAAAATTATGCAAAGTGGAGTTTAGCTTTTAAGAACAGTCTCCATTTTATCTACTAAAACACATGAAAACAAAGCCTAATCAAGCTAGTACTCTGTATCATTTATTCTCCCATCAGTGAAAAGGGAAGGAAAGACTTCTCAAAAAGATCAAACTCATTAATTGAAGCAATTCTTACACAGCTTTTCAGACACATCAGCTGAGGGGAAAAAAAAAAAACAAAAAAACAAAAATCACAACATTTTTTTGAAAACTGCCATTTTTAGTTAATGAGATGATTCAATATCANGGCCACGCTGACTACCTGCCCACTGAGCATTAAGTTGCCTTTGCAGATAAGTACTACTGCCCCACCAGTGCCTCCTGCTCCTCGGTGCTACACAAATTCTTCTATTTGCTCAAGAAAATTTTCATCAGTCTGATGAAGTCACAAGCAACTAAGAATACAAATTTATTAGCAAGTGCAAGAAACTTTAAACACAGGCATCCCTTACGGTTCCACGCATGATGCGGAGGGCAGGCGTTCAGTTCAACCCAGGCCAGGTTTTACATATCACCACTTGGGAGCATTTCTTCTCCAGGCACTCCCTGATAGAGCACTGCACGCGCTATCAGAGCGAGAACCTTCTACAAGCACGTGGGCACAAGAAGAGCAGCACTACCACTCTGTATGATTGCAAAGATAGGAAAGCCATTTTTCCAGGCATTTCTCTTTTCTTCCTTATCAGCTTTTTGGGAAGAGAGGGTGGTGTTTTGTGAGGTTTTTTTAAAGGCATGGAAATCAAAAAACTAAAATACTTTTACATGTGCTAGATTATTTCTTTGAATCCATCAGTTGGGAAGACAAGGACTGAAGAGAAACAGGACTGCATTCGCCTTAGCTGCAGCTGCTTTAGAGCATGTCTAGTTTCCATAATTAAACCCGCATTTGGCATATACTGAAAGCCAAGTACAGGCAGCAAGGTCTTCGTATTCAACCTTCTTAGCAAATGCAGAAATGAGCCATCTCAACTCATATTCCAATCAAGACATATCCTAAATGTTTATCTGGTGTAGGCAACTGTTCTAGAAGAAAACGATGACAGAAAGCAGTTCCAAAATAATTCTCACACATAGGCAAACCTCCCTTTCCAACTAAAGATTGGCTTAGGTAAATATTTCCAGCCATTTTAAAACTGTACTACTTAAAAGATAGTTTTTAATAGAAAAGATGCTTAATAATGCACTTAATGGCAAAGAAAGAAAAATTAATTCAATTTTATTATACTGCAATTTTCCTCAGCTTATCCATCCTACAAGCAATTGCACATACAGAACAGTTCACACTAAGGGATGTATCTCCCTTCCTCTTATTTTCATTCCCAATTCCTCAGCATTTGCATTTCAAGATTGCATTTGCAGGACACCAGCCAGACCTTCACCCAGAAACAGTAACATCTCTACAGCTTCCCATATATGCCACCCCTACTCCACCCCACTCCCCACCCCGAAATGCAGCCTTGGTTTCTCCTGAAATGTTCATGAATTACATGTATAAACCAAAACATAAGCTGCTACAAGTTTAGTGAGGTTTAGCTGACCTACACCTACTACAAATATTATTTCAACAGTAAGGTTGAAAAAGGTTATAACCATGAACACTGTGGATGTTTTAAAAGTTGTTTTACGAAGAACAAATTGTAGTTTAGAAAGCCCCATCTGTGACTACAGAAAGCAAGTTGCAGATGCATTATGAAGTAAGTTCATCCTGTGCAAGTGAAAAAAAAAATGATTAAACCTTCCTCATGGAAATAAAATTCTCAGAGGTAGAAAACTCAAGTTAGCTGAATCTCCCTCCATGTGGCAACCCACATAACTTCATGGCAGATTAAACGAATCAGTTAAATAATCCAAGAAGCCATTCAAATAGGCACTGTTTACATTTTTATCTCATCTGTGTCCACTGATCAAATTAACAGAAAAAAGTAACATTGGCAAGATAGCAAGAGTGGCTCAATTACACGTAATTATGCCTGCTAAATCTTTTCCCATGAGGTATAAGGCAAGACAGCTGTGACAAGCATAGGCTGCAAGCTCATTTGTCCTTACATCCTGAAACACCACATAGTATCTTATAAATGAAGTAAGTGATTCAACCTGCCAACAGCCCATGGCACAAGAGCTGCAGTTACCAAAAAATAATGCTGTGCAGGTGCCAGCAAGTTTTAGCTGAAGTTAGTCTTTGGAAGAAGTCAAAGTCATATGACTGAAAATGTTACCACAGGAGAGGTCTGACCCTAAGCCAAGGGTCCAATTTCTGGATGACCTGGACTCCTCACCAAGACAGCTCTGGCAGCACCATGCAGCCTGTTAGGCGGCACAAGCAATATGGTAAAAGATACAAGTATCAAGGGCAAAGTGTCTGTTGTCAGTGGTTCATGTGAAAGACTGATTTGCATAGGACAAAAATATCTTTACTGTCTCTCCTGTTCCCTACCACTGCTTTATTTCCCTACTCACTGTTTCTTAGAATGCCCACTCTCATATTTCTCTTATAAGCATTTATTCTGCATGACTTTTACTGACTTTGACTATGACATATTAGAATATGGTGCAAAGTCCATCCCTGCAGATCAAACAAACAGTTTATAAATTGAAAGCTAACACCAAGAATAAAGCGGGCAGAAGACTACTTTTCCACTCAAAGCCAGAAAACCACAGAAGTTTGCTTGATGGGTAGCTTGAAGAAATGCAGCATAAACCAATATAACATGCCACACAAGGCAAAATACATCAGGAGGATAACTAAAATGGTATGTGACTACTACCAGTTCAATTTAGATGGAAAAAAACTTCAAAGAGTGGGGAAATATATTGATTAAATCTGCAGCTGTGTGAAACAAGTTTGGCTATGAATTAGAAAGTCTCTTTCAAGCTAAATGATGTAAATAACCCTTTCTGGAAACAGTGATATAGTAAAAAATTACTCAATCAAAGGTTCCTTATGAATCTAGGAACAAAAATAGACATTTCCAAAAATGAAAAACCTCAAACTCTAGGTAAGATTAAGTTAAAAATATCTGCCTTGCAGTTCTTGTTGGTGCTCTGTCTAAACTCAGTAAATGACATTGACTTTTACTCTGCACTACTGAGATCTCAGCTAAATGAGCACACCCAGTTTTAAATTGCTCAGTATAAGAAAGATGGACTAAAGGAAGTTCATCAGCGAGAGCACCACGCAGTTCCAGGGCTGAAGGGACAAGGACAGGCTGAGACACCTGGCTTTGTTATTCTGGAAAAGACTTGGGGGATCCTCCTGCTTTCTCACCTACCTAAAGGGAGACAATAGCAAAGACTAAACTAAACTCACTATCACTACACACTAAAATTGACACTGTTCAAGCTTTCAGGGGGGCAGGTTGCAGCAGATGACCTCCAAAGGTCCCTTTCAGCCTAAATCAGTCTACAACTCTCATACTACTCATGGAAGCTTTCATCCCAATTTGATGCTATTTTCTGATTATTCAAGTTATTGAATTACTACAGCACAACACGGAGAGATATGTGCAAAAAAATAGCTTCATGGGAAATGAGTGAGATTTCCAAAACCACCTGCACAGCATCATATTCAATACAAAACAATCATCACCTAAAAATAAGCAGTAAGTTTTGCTGGACTTCCAAGCTGTGCTTTTATCAATGGTCCCAAGTGTGGCAAATAAATGAACAACAAGGCACAAAAACACAGCAGTTTCCCTGAAGTATAGTTCAGACTATAGTACCAAGCTTTTCTGGAGGTAAAAAAATGAAGCAGTAAACTCTTGTATGCATTTTTCCTCATTTTCGTACAAAAAAGATGCTGCATTCCCAGAAAACAGAAAAACAGACCTCTAGCAGATTCACAGGTATGCATCAAAACAAACTCTTTAAATGCAAGTTTCACATCTAAAGCACGTGTCAACCTACATAAAGACCATTTCTATGCATAGCTGTAGAAAGACTATGTCACCTGCTTCTACAGGCCATCAAAACATCAAATATATGGATAACATTCTTTAAAAGACTTTCAGGAAGCCTGACACATGAGGTAAGAGTTGTATTTGACTAGTGGATCAAAAACTGAATTTATCATGCTGTTCCTCATGTAACAGAGACACAATGAGCAGCTCTAGCTTGCAGTTTCTATGTAGCTCACAAACAGAAAGAGCTCAGAAATCAAACAGCGAAACAAATTCTGAACAGTATCCAGGAGAATCTTTTCTCTTGACTCCTGACAGGTACTGCAACATGTTGATCAGAAATATCCTGTTAACATAAAAAAAATTTACTTTAAGGGCGACTGAACACTGAAAAGGGTCACATAGAAACTTTGAAGTTTCCATCCTCAGAGATGTCCAAAATTTAACTGGACAGTGTCCCCAGCAACAGCTTCAGCTGACCTTGCTTTGAGCAGCAGCGTTGAACTAGAGGAGCTCCAGAGATCCCTGTCAGCTAACACAGACCATCTGCAGTCAGTGAAAGTTAGCCTCCATAAAAACAGGAGGGTCTCTACACACACATTCATCTCCAAAATCTGAGCTATACTTGCACCCTATTTTACCCATTTTGTTTGATGAATCTAGACATGATCATACCATAAACTTGTGTTATTGAAATCCAATGATCAGGGCAAGGACAGACTCCTCAGTTGTAGAAGACAAACAGAAGACACTTCTGTGTCGTGGCTCATGAAACACTTAGAGAAAGAAATATCTCTTCCTCTGTCTGAACATTGTGGATAAATACAACTATTGAGGGGAAAAAAAATAAAAGCATAAAAATGGAATCTCTATTAAAATAATTAGAAATTTTTAAAACCTGCCATAGTTCAAAATCAATCATTTGAAGCCATGTCCTTAACAAATATTTTGCCAAAAGTTTTGCGGCATTATCACAGTTGAATCTCTTCACACTGTGCTTTTGGACACCATTGATTCACACATATACTGAAGCACCCATGACTTTACTTACAAAACTTATTTAAAAATCACACTTAGTCACAAGCCTAGAAGAGTATATTTTCCCCTTTTCCAAAGAAAGGTCAAAAGACTTTAAAAAAGCCCAATTCATATCTTGAAACATAAATAGCTCATAATGGAATCAGGTCAAATTCTGAGAACTTGGAACATGTAAATGTCTTCAGAAGGAGATTCAGTTTCCAAGCAACATCTAATAAGACAGAACCAAACAGAACATTTATGATCCCATTAAAGTCTTTTCCTCTAATGGCCCTTTTTTTTTTTTTAAATAGTCTCCAGATAAAAAGATTTGTGGTTTCATATCTATCAAAAAGATTAAAGAGAATTCAAGAAAGAATCTGCCTCAGGAAGACTGAATTATTTTTTCCCTTTTACAAAATTAGAAATAGGCTTTGGATTTGGCATAACACTAAGAACGGATGATGAACAAAAAGATTAATGTAATGAAGTGTTTACCACTCTTAGAGCACACTTTCATAACTTTAGACAACCATGGTTCTACAATGCATGCAAGAATCAACCCTCAAACACTGAATAAAAAGAGTTATTTGTTAGGTACAAATACAGTTGAAAAGTAAACTTTCTCAAACATTTGTAGAGATAAAATTGTCAGTAAGTTACAAGAGACAGAATGCTGGTTTCACAAGGATTAACAGCAAATCTCTGCACTATCACTGATCATGACAAATTTGATCCAAATGAGACTTGGGTACATGCATAAATTTTATCAAGTGTGGCAGAATATGACACCAAACTGCTATCAGTGGTAGGAAAGAGCATAATATTTAATCCACTATGAAATTATAGTGGTCTAAATAATTAATGCTTAACATAAATAAGTCATGCTGCTACCTGGTAAATATTTTTGTTTTGATTTAGTTAAAGCCAACAGAATAATTTATGATATTGATAATTTACATATGGTCACTGTACTTTTGACCCAGTATTGGGAGTCCTAAAGTCCTGCATGCAGCATCACTGAACCAGTGTTCTAATTTTGTAGCCTTAAGATAAGTTTGGATATATATTATTACACACACTTCACACCAACTTATTTGGCTTTATGTGCTATTGCTCTCTCCTCTTTTTACCAAGAGGAAAGTTAAAAGCATTGTGTGTTGCAGCAGCTCTACAATCCAACATTCCAGTGCTGATTGACGCTGAATTGCTAAAAAAGGTTCAGACTTTAACAGATCACTGTCACCTAAACTGCAAAACTGTGTTATGGCAGCCCAAATAAAAAGCTGTGA
This sequence comes from Cephalopterus ornatus, assembly GCA_013396775.1. Lineage (NCBI taxonomy): Eukaryota > Metazoa > Chordata > Aves > Passeriformes > Cotingidae > Cephalopterus > Cephalopterus ornatus. Next base: position 272,858 of record VZRE01014852.1, read on the forward strand.
TCCTAGAAGATTTATGAATTATTATTACCCAGTATTAGGCCTTGCAAATAGTCAGAGCAGGAGAAGAAACCAGTATCCTCCTCAAGTCTTGAAGGAAAAAGGAATCAAAGATCTCCCATCTCAGGAACAATGGGAAGGAAGGCAAGAGCCCACCGAGCCCAAATTGCACATCATATGGCAGTTGCTGAGAGAGAGAGGAAGAAAGGGGAGTGTGGCCCAGTTACTGCTTTACATGGTGCCACTGTCACAGACAACCAAAGTCTATACCAGTTTATTCAAAGACCTTCCCTTCTCAGATGGATAGAAACACTTAGTTTTACCTCTTTAAGAAGGGAAAGATCTCACATTGATTACAATGTTATAGGTTGCAATCTGAAGTTTAAAAATACATCATTACAAATTCTGCTTTACCTGCAGCCTTACTGACCAACAATCAAAAGCATTACAAGTGCAGAAGATTCAACCTTTTCTAGAAGTCAGGATGTTCTCTTTGGATAGTGTTGCCTACCACTTACCAAGTAAGACCTGAACAATTAGCCAGAAAAGAAAAAAATCGGAAGGAAAAAAAAATGCTTAAGTTTTAACAGGTCAAACAAGCAAAAGCAAGAACAGAACCATCTTTCACACTCATCCCAACAACTCTTTTCAACCAAGCATTACAATACGCTTGCTAGAAAGCACAGGCAGCAAGAAGGAAGGCAAGAGTATCTGGACACAGTGAACTGGGAGGACAGCAAAAGGGCAGGATCCCATTTGTGTTTGTGCTCCTCTGCTGGACCCCAGGTGTTCATGTAAGTGTGTTGGGTGAGCCTTGAAACATTAATACACCTCAGTAGCACAATGAAAAGATTCTTCTTGAGAAAAGGTAGTATGAGAAAGCTTCTGGTAACCAATATTCCATTTTTCAACAGTAACACTGGGGAGGGGCGGTATTTCAAAATACTCTGGAGGGAAGAAGACATTTCCCTGATCCAAAGTGATTTCTTCTACCAAAAAAATCCACAAAAGCTGCTCACACAGTGGTAGCGTTAACTATTGGGGGGGGGGTGGGCAGGGAAGAGAAATCTCGCAGGACACTTTACCAAGAGAAACTATTAAGCAACCTAAATACAGGTATCCCTACAGGCTCACATTACATTTTGTCTTCAGCACTTTTCTGGAAGACTTGGCAGAAACATGTACAGAATAAGCAGTTACATCAACTAACAAAGCCTTGGTACCTTCAAATCTCTCTCTCATATTTGACTGGATTTGGTATATAAGAATACACACACTCAAGCTGAAGTTCCTTGCATGCAATTGCATCCATCACACAGCTCCTCTGGTATCCAATAACACTGTGCTGCAGCTCTTGTCACTGCTGGAACTCAATCTTACCCGCTCACTGGTCTGCTTTTACAAGGCCTGTTGGACACCCCTACGTGTCCATAAGGAGCTAAAACAAAAACCAAAAACATCAAAACATTTAGGAAGTTCAGGAGAAGAAAGAAGTTTTCACGTAAAAAACAAACTGGCAGCCACACACGGAGCACAGCCACACAAGCCGGTTTCCATAGTAAACCAGAAACTTCGAGGGCACCCTTGCCTCAAAGCTGTTATCAGAAATCCAGGATACAGTAACTGCAATCTCAGCAGTGAGTGCCATGCAGCACAGATACCCGAGCCAGTGCTGGAACTAAACAAAAACTAAATGGAGAAACTGCAAGAGTTACAGTGCAAGGCACATTGCCTGACTCTCAGGGTGCAGGGGCAGCAAGGACATTATCTGAAGTACAGCCAGGCAGTACTTCACATGTGACTTTTGAACATAAATCTTCCTGAACATGACTTGAGAGCCTACACCAGATATTAATTCATACTTAAAGGAATACTTTAAAATACATTTTAATGGCCTTAGATTTGACAATTTCTATACATTTTGTTTGCATGTTTTTGGATGCAGTCTGTTTCATTCTTTTTGCAGTTTTACAGACCTTCTCACTCTCTATTGCTACAGGTCAAAATGCGTAAGAGCTCACTAAAATAGGGATGCTTAGCAGACAATTAAAATCCAAGGCAATCTATTCTAGTATTACTTTGATTTGTAGCATGCCAGCTACTATGTTGGTACCATTGATCTTCTGACCTTTAAGCTAAAACCACTGGACTACCAGCAGAATCAAAAATGCAACAGCCACATGAGCACAGCTGTCCCTTAGCTTGACCGGGAGGCTGGTCAGCTCAGATAGTGAGCTGCGCTACTGCTATTAAATGCTATCCACATGCAACTACAAACTCAGCAGAGTGCTACATTGTGCCATGCGGGTGCTGAGAGCTAAAGCTATAATAGTAAATAAAATCAGTCCAGGGCACAGGTTTGAGCACTAATCCATAACTGTTGTGGTTTTGTTCAAGTTTACTAAGGGCCATTGATGTACACGAGATCCCATGAGGCCAGGGACTGTTCCCAGTAAACAGCGGGAGTCTGAGCCGAGCAGACCCACTCCAGAGCAGAAAGCGGGCTGCAGACGAGCGCAGATGGAGTCATTACCTTCCTCTGAGCTGGCTCAAGAGTCTCCAGCACAGCTTTACAGCTAGTTATAAATAAATCTGCCCCTAGTAGGATGAAATCTAAAGCCCAAGGCAGCTTCTGCTCTGAACACTTTACAGATTTCTCATGTGTGTGTTAAAACAACCTGCTCAAGGGCACCTGCGTTTCCTTACTTCACAAAGTCAATGAGGTAAACTAATGAATGAATTCAAGGCACTGATATTACAGTAATGTCACATGAAAATACAATCTCATTAGGACCCATAAATAAATAAATGAAGTAGAATAAACGCACTGCAGAGCAGCACAATTATCATGCAGCTATGCTGCATCACATTAGCTATGTAGATGATTCTGTATTCTTGCCTAAGATATCCAATTAGGGCTCTAGTCCTTTCCGGTCCATGAAAGTACAGTCACAAGTACAAAACACTTATCTGTTGTCAATGTTTTAATTTTCCTGCTTGATTCATTTCCCTATTTTATTTTTTTTAATCAAGTCAGGTAGAATAGTCTAAAATTAAGCGGGGAAGAGGGCAGGGGGTATAAGGAAACCAACCTTCATCCCAAAAGTAATTGTTTCTGTCACCAGTAGAAACCACTTACAGAACCTTCCCCACACAAACCCCCTCTGTCCCAGCAGCCTTCCTGCTCCTCACATGTAATCATGAGACTGGATAACTTGTTTGTGTTCACAAGACAAGAAACGAGAAGAGAGTACGCTCAAAGTTGTATACTGCTATTAAAACAGTCTCTCCCCCTGCAGCCAAGTCTCTGACCATCTAGTGTTTCAGAAGAGGTGACTAAGACCAGATGATCCGTTCCCCAAGGGACAGCTACACAGCTCAAGGGGCACGCTGCAAGCCTTTCTCAATTATTTTTCTTCTGAGGAAGAGTCAAACAACTATTCAGTACAACCATTCAGTGAGGTAATGGCAATAGCTCAATTTCACAAGTAGTTTGTTTTATTAACACTGCCTATGTTCATCTTAAAGAAATTCAGCACTAATTAACATCATTATAAACCGAACAACAGAAGTACTTCAATAGTATCCTAAGTCTTTGGTTCAAAATTTTGAGCACAGGGATAATAAAACACACTGACTTGCATCCCAGGGTGCCAATATGCAAGCAGCTAACCTGCTTGAAGTTGCCATGTATTTCAAGAGCTTTTGGCATCTCAGCTAAGTACTAAGGTGATAACGAAGAAGGGTTACAGCAAACGATATCTACTGCTATTAACGTTTTAAGCCAACAGAACAGTCACTCAGCACTAAGACAAGATTCAAAAAGCAAAAACCCACCACCTTCAGAAAGACAATTTTTCTACCTGGCCAAATAGCTTTGGACCTCTGACACAAAAAGGTTTTTGTACCTCCTTTATCAGCAACACGCAAATACTGTAATGCAGAAAACAACCACTATTTAGGAGTATTTTGCATTATACTACACATACCATTACTTCATTTTCGAAAGTACTATTAAACACTAACATTATATTACTTTTACCTGCAAGCACAACACCCACATACTGCTGCAGAGCTAAGTTTTTATTGAAACTTGTAAAATGCTACTGAAATAGAGAGCACTGTTCCACAAGTCCTTTTTTTCCCCCATGTAAAACAGTGAACATGAAAAACCACACAATCAGATACACTGTTTATACTCCCCTTGTGTAACTTCTCTGTTACAAGGAATCAAGTTCTAATTGGTAGCTAAGTTTTAAGCAAGAGTTTAGCTGTGTTTTCTGACAATACCTGGAAAAGAGCTAAGCAGTCTGGTAGAAAGCAGGATTTAAACTTAAGAAACATGTCAGAATTTTAAGCATTTTGCATAATTTTTATCAAGTTGTGCTGATTCTTCTCTCACCTCCATTCAAATGGATCTTCAATCCTTTCGCTTTTAAAGCCAGAAAAATCAGACATCTCTGGACCCTTCTTTTCTAAATTATAACACTCAGGAAAAACAGGGAGAGAGGAAGGGAAGGATAGAAGCATGACACGATTCACTTGTTCATACATTTTCAGCTACAGTATTTAAACACAACTCAAAAAATTGCTTTTTCAGTAGTATTCTCTACCAAAAAGTATTAGCCATGCTAACTCTGGATGCTTTAAAGCCATGTCAAATAGAAGCTCACTGTTCTGCCAGAAATCTTTTAGTCTTCCACATTAGAAACACTGGCAACTCTAAAGCAAACAACACTACAATCACAATTCTTCCTCGTACGAACCCAGCTTTTGTCTACACAGCCAAAGACCTAACAATTTTTATTGTTACTATCCTCTTCAGCTTCCCTAATGTTCACAACGCTACCTTCCAATATGTACCAAACAAATAAGTGATCGAAGCATTACTTTAATTTAAATCTGTCCACTAGCTCTCCATTTCACCAATTACTTTTTCAAGTTTGACCCTTATTAATTCTAATTACTTCTTCCTATTACTTGTAACTGAAAGATTAAATGATTACATGACAGGAATATTTGGTGACTGCTATAAATTGCTTTTGTGTTTTTTTGGTTTTAAGCAAAGTGCAAGTTTACAAAAAATAAAGAACAGTAAAGGTCTCTTCCCTCATCCAGCACTTCAGACATTTTCTATCTCTGAGCACTTTGTATTTCTACAAGACGCAATGTTTACCTAGCATATGATTATTTTTCATGTAGCCAGCCCTACACAACTGCAAAGTTGTCCTGAATAAAATTGACTGTTCTCCCTGCCTCTGTTTTCAGAATGGATGCATTACATCTCTTAGTTTAACAGCACATTCACAACATGTGCCCTCTTGCCCTTGGCAGGCATAAAGTTGTTGGCAGTTTGAGGTAGGTCATTACGCTGAAGATTCAAGACCAAAAAAGATACTTCAACCATGCAAGAATGGAAAAACTCAATTTAGCTGCTCAGCTATGTAAGCATCAAGTTACATACTAAAAAATTAGATTTAATGATGCCAGCAATCAGTAGATAATGACTAACTTCTGTTAAAATAACAATGATGAGCACCCTTTGCAACATTTAATTACTGCTTATTATCACACCTTTGTTTTACAGGAGATGTGCTTTAAATTACCAACAAATTTGAAAGTCTTTACTGCATCAACACTACATATACAGGTGACTAAATCTGGCACATGCAGTAGATTGTTGCAGATTCACAGCCAATCCCAATACCGGTTTTTTTTGGAGACAGAGTAATATCTTCTGTTCTCAAATGTTATGTACCATATTAATTAACCTTAAAAATTTTCTGGCTGAAAATAAAAGTACAATAGTACAGGATTAAAATAAAAGAAGCCCTGATGATTATAGCACGTGACAACACTATAAAGCTCTGCAGATCTTCTGGCTTTGCCTAGATAGGGAAGTAATTGTATAACAAGACAAGAATATACTTAAGGCTCTCAAATTATTCCATGGTATGTATCCCACAGTTCAAATAGCACAGTGGAAGTGTCTGTGGCAGGTACACTCCAGTCTACCATAACCAGTCGTGTCACTGCACAGGCATGCCCTAAAAACCCACAGAACTTAATAAAAAAAAAGCCTTCTTGATCTCAAACAGACGGCATGTTTTAAGACTATATTAGAATTTTCCTTTTGTTAATATTAACAGAGGCATCCTAGCAAAGACTCTCCTACTATCTGTGTGCAGCAATGCAATAAACAGTACTAGATTCAGGACATCATGGGAATTTCCAGACTTATGTCAAGTACAAGTCAATGACTACTCTGCAAGATGATGCAAAAGTTGGGGCAGGGGGTTAAAAAAAAAAAAAATAAAACTGACCTTCTGTTAACACTTCCTTCTTCAAGGACTGCAAAAGAAGGGAAAGAGTCAAGAAAAACTAAGGAAAGGACAAACTATGTTAACAGCTTTTACATATGTATCTCCTTTTTTCCTCAATTCTAAATGTTTACTTTACAAAAGCTTGGGGAAAGCATCAGGTTTCACTGTTTATTCCAGCTAGGGTATAATCAATACAGTACAGTCTGTTGAACTATTTTATTCTGATTCATACAACAAGCTGTTAAATACATTTGGAAAGTAGAAGATCAGTGCCAGTATCACGTGATTCATGAAGATATATTTATTTTCAAGGCATGAGAATGCTAAACCATAACTTTCTTCAGCACAATTATGCAGTTCTTCTGCATGAACTGAATACATAAAATCCAATTTCAGCCCTTCCAATCTGAAAAGAAATTGTAGAAATCTCAACTGCATCCAGCAGAGGCAGGGAAAGCCCTTTAGGATTTATTTGTTGGAGTCTAGTATTGTCTTCTATTTGACACATGCAACAATATTCCAAAAATAGCATCTAACACTTCAGCTTTCAAAAACTTTTTAAAAATCAGATTGATAGTTCAGAAAATGAGTAAAAAAGCACTGTCCACAAAACAAAAAGAGATCTTTAAATAGTTCAGACGTAAGAACTGTAATAACTTGTGTAGCAGTAACATGTTTAAGCCTGCAGTTTCAGTTTCATCACCCATTGTCCTTTTTTTCTTTTTAAACACAGACAAAATTATGTTACGCTTCAGAAATGTGAGAAAGAAAAAAATAAAGTCTGATCTTTGCCACAGTTTCTTCAGCAAGAGCAAATCTGTGCTCTGGACCTGCCAAAAGACAAACGTTCAAGATGTGTATGTTTCCACTTACATGAGCCTCTTGAGGGAAAATAAGTAAGTACTCACACACCCCAGCTCCCCCCCTCCCTCTTCTTGCGTGCCACAGATAAAGGAAATTGGGTTTCCTGTTGCAGGTTTGCAACCTGAGAGCCAGCACTAGGAAGCCACGATAAACTGACAGCAGTGGTACTACTGTTACCCCTGCAAGAGACATGAAACGAGCTGGACACCAGAGTAAAAGTGCTTCACATTAGTTAAAAAAAGAATTGCCACAAGGACGGTCTTCATTTTTAGAAGTTGTTTAAATTGTACCTACAACAGCATTTCCAAAAGCAGTGCCCCTTGAGGAGCCCTCCAGCTACCACCAGCTAGCAGTCTGCAGAGCCCACAGCTGTTTAACTCGGGAGCCCAACCTCCTGCTGGAGGAGGGCCGGCTTCCACATTGCTCCAAGTGGCTCATGGCTTTGTCTTGTCAAGCTTTACAAGTCTCCAACGATGGACATTCACTAGTCACTACTGGAGGATCTATGCTTTACAAGTCTCCAACGATGGAGATTCACCAGTCGCTACTGGAGGGTCTATTAAATGCTTAATCACCCTCAGAACAGTTAATTTCTATAGTTGTTTTGGCGTGCATAAACTAGAATTCTCCTAGAGGAAACTAAGCTAAAAATCCCTTCCCAGAAGTTCACCAAACGTGGCCCAACCCTTAAGGGTCATAATGGTCCATGGGTACAAGCCACATCTGTGTTGGGAACATTTAGGAGTTAGTTTAGAAGACCAAACTAAATTCTTCCTGAAGTAAAATCACCCAAATACTAAGATGTCAGTCTGGGAGACTTGACACCCCTACCTTCAGCCATAGACCCACTTCTTCTCTGTCAAATTATTTGCTAGTGTTAACACCAAGTGACAAAGCCATGCATACAATCAGCAGTTTAGAAATCAAATGAAGGAAAGAAGCACTCTTCAAAACAAAAATAAAGGAGAAAAAAAAACCAGGAAATAACCTCTCCTGTAAACACCAATCATCATGGATCTGCACCAACACATCATATGACAGTGTGAACTGATTTTGAGTGAGCAAGTAAGAGCAGCAGCTTATAGTAAGACCAAATAAAAAACAGGCAATACAAAAATTGAATTGCAATCATTTGAAAAAGTTCCAAGCAAAATGCAAAAATGTTCTTGGGGCTAAGCTGTGTGGTGCTTAGTTGCTGTCCGGGGTTAAACCACCACAGCAACTTTTGGTCAAACAACAAATGCATGCCTTAAGAATGTCTGTAACTCTTTAGAGAGAGCTGCCTGTATTACCACCACCAAGAAAACCCAAGATATTTATCAGAGCTGCTGATGTGAACAACTAGCATGCAGAAAGTTCTGCTACCACAGCAATCGTTTTACAGATATTATCTGCCACTCTCAAAAAAAGTTCTGAATTAATCCTATTTCACATCAGCATACAATAAGCCTCTCATTATTTATTAAAAAGTGAAAACACAATTGATTTAGCTGATGGTGCTGTAAAATCTATCATGACTCCAGAAATGCAGAGAACAGAGCCATGCTACAAAAGCAGCCCTGGGCACGTCCTGGAACCTCACCATACACTGCACAGAGAGAGGCAGCAAGGCAGGCTACACTGCAAAGGAAGATGTTTGGCAATTTTCCCCACTCTAAAAGTAAGCACTAAAATTCACAAAATAATACCAGCCAAGTATATTAAAACATAACTAAGTCTCACAAGCAGACTCAACAGGCAACTTTTCTTCAAAATACACTTGACTTTTAACACATACTTTCTAGCAGCCTGGAAAAAGAACTTGTTTCCCACCAATTTTGGCCGGACGAGGTTTTTTAATCCACTATAACGTCACCAATTAGGAAAAATAAGAAATATTTCAGGGTTAACTTAAAAAGTTTCCACCAAGATAAAAGTCTGTTAATGCACAAGTTCAAAGCCAATATATTTCCCAGTTTTGCAGTAACAAGGTCCACATGAGTATTTTGAGGTAAAAAACATGTTACCTCAAAAGGTAAATCACACAAAATTTAAACAAACACCACCAAAAGCTTTTTTAGCACTGAAGGTAAACCATAAGGAATCATGAAGAACAGTCCAATTTTAAAACATGCCAGTAGTTTATTTAACTTTTGATAGAACTTTTTGACAACTTTATGAAATAAAACCTGGTCTTCAAAAAGCACTCCACTAATATCCAAAATCCATCCCTAGAAAGTGTTCTTCCCTTTCTACAGAGCCTAAGACCAAAAGTAAAAGAGTATTAAAACATCAACAAAAAATTCAAAGTACCTCTCAGGCCTAAGCACAAACCGCTACTCCCAGTAACAACTCTTCCTTTTGCATTATCAACATTCAGAGAAGTTTTCTATACAGTCATGCATTTTTCAGGAACTTCATCTCTCTCTTGAAAACAGACATCCATCCACGGTGCAGGGAACAAGAGCTATGACTATTGCACTGCAGCATCCAACTTGGGCTCAAGTAGGATGAAGACACAGCTTTGCAAGAGAGGATGCACTTACAGACTCAGACCTTTGAAACAACCATGACAAATAGTCAGCAATCATACAATTCAACAGCTAGCAAGATTATGAAGTGTTCTGTTGCTGCATTGAAAATAAGTGCTCTTTAAAACATGCTTCCATAATGAAAACAAAGACTTGCAAATGCTTAGTCTCACTTAACATAAAAGACATGTGGCAGAATCTAAATCAAATAACTCACCCAGCAAACTGGTGCCACAGAATTCAAAATTAAAGAGACTGAGACAATGACATGATTTAGCTTTACATATGCAAAGACAGACATCTAAAAACATTTTATCTGCTGATTCATGTTCAAAGACAGTTAAAAACCCAAGCAATTCTAGTCTCTGCAACTCCTAAACCGTTTCCTAAAGTTCAGAGTGCAAAACTACTATCAAAGCCTACACCGAAACTGCTACAGACAGCGTTAGGCTTGTACTGCCAGCTGCATAGGAACTAAAAATCAAAATAAGTCAAATGCACAAAATTATTGTCACTCAGCATCACTAATGGCCAAAGCTGATAAGAATGTACTCCCAAAAAAACACTGATTGCCTCTCATTAGAGAATATCTCAAGTCTCACAGAGCCATCAAATCCCACTTTATAAACCACCAGCTTGAAAGTCCCCATTCAAACATCAAACTGAACTCTGTGAAATATCAATCTTAGACTATTTAAAAGTTGATGGCAAGTATATCCCTCTAAATTGCAAGTCACTGAAGTCAAATCTCCCTGGAAACACAAAACAGAACAATATAACATTTTTTTTTTGCTCACAGAAAGATATGGAACATGATTAATTTTACATGCCAAATCAACAAAAGCCTCACCTAGCAGTTTTTAAAATATATGTATTTACACTGATAAAAGAAATAAGTGCACTTTCTACTGCTGTATTTCTGTCATAACTTATTAACAAGTTAAACAAATGGCTTTCAGAATAAATGAATAAAATAAAAATCTAAAATATGCATAATGAAGTAAACAAAGCACAGATATTAAAAGATATTAAGATAATTAAATCATGCCTTATTTACTTTTTAAATATTTAAATTAGAGTGCTGCTGAGAAATAAAAAGAATTTGCCTAAAGCCAAGAAAGATAAAGAAACAATAGTTCAAAACTATTTGCCAACTAGCCAACGCTCAGGGTCAATGAGAATAAATTTCAACTTTTGAGAATGTCAGCATCAGGAAAACCAACTTGTGTGAAATTGTAAAGAAGGCAGAAGCTCTGCTTCTTTACCTCAGTAGGGCATCCAGGATTTCTAACCAGTAGCAGCAAGAACTAAATACCTTATAGCAAATCCCTTGTTGAAGGGATTAAACTACTGATATGGAGAAGACTATTCCTTTTTCTTCTCTACAATAGACATGCTCTAGGACAAAACAGAGGAATAGAAAAGAAATTCAACTGGGCCTCAACCCTTTCTCTTACTAGCCTACCTCACATTTTCCCAATGTATTTCCAAAATCATCCTTTTTAAACACGACCTTCCTGAAATTCAAAATAACTGGTAGGAATATTTTATGTTCTTAAGTTTTGTTCTCCCATCTATTAAAAAAATGCTGTCATAGTAATAAAACTAGTAATTCTGAAATAGACATTTTAAAGGAAATACTTGAGACAGATTTACAAAATTGAGAGGACAGTAAGAGCTACATAAGAACACAACACTCCCAAAGTGGCAGCAGAATGCTTGTAAGAATGATGAAAAAAAACCTCCTTGAAAACCTGTGGGAGGGGGAAGAGGCCACATTTCGACATATTTTTTAAAATAACAGCTATCCAAAAGTTAATCCCAAACCTTAAAGTCATATTTCAGACAAACATGAGACGGGGAAAAAGCTCTTTAAACTTAGATGATGTACAGATGAAATGATGATCATACATTTTATTACAGAAAAAACAGATTATGTATTACATATCCCCATATTAAGTCTTTGCTCCTGGCTGCAGCGCCACCCTTTCACAGTTCTGTGTCACTGCCTACCTCTACACCTGCTAGCCTTTCTCATCAAGGAAACTTTTGCAGCCCTAAAATAGTCAGAGCTGACGTTCCACTTTGCTTCTGACTTCATGATCTAAGAGGTTCTATGAACCACAACTGAGAGCTAAGTATGCCTATCCCAAGTAGCAATGTTGAAACTAAGCATTTTATTAACATCAGTAATACCTTCTTAATACAACGTTGAGCAACTAAGTGCACATCCTTTAATCAACTGTCCATAAATAAACATTGTTAAAATGGTGAAAAAAAATCTTCTGTCCCTAGTTACCCATCAACAAAAAAGAGACATAGTACGTATATAAAACATTCAATCATAAAAATTCTTTTTAGCTTTACCTAAATAGAACATATGGGGTTGTTTTTTTGAAACCAAGAAAAAATTATTCTTAAGTTCCCACACTGTTTCTGCATTAATAACTGGTATGGCATCTGATGGCCTAAGGCATAAAAGCCTTGACAGTGAAACACAACTTACAGATCTCTTTCTGCGATTACAACTGCCACAAACTTCTACCTTAGTACTTTCACATGTCTCTCCCACCACTCCAGCTGAAGGGGAATGGAGTGTAGCCAGCAATACATTCCAAATAAATAATAACCACACTCTCCACTAAAGAAAACAAGATTAGTGCCCAGTTAGTACTTACAGTAAAAGACTCTTTTCCCTTTTAAAGAACTGGTTTATGCCTTAAACAAATGCTTAATTCCCATAGTTAACAAAGGGGGGAAAAAAAAGCCACTAAATCGAAAATCCATCATGAAAAGGCTGCTTTCTAAAGAAAACACCAATCTTGGTTCATCTATACAGATCTGGAACCTAATGAAATCTGACACCTTTATTCCGAAGACAAATTTGCATTGTATTATCAACTAAGGCTCCATGCTCACAAATGCACTTCATTCAGCATGCAGTAAAGGGTTCATTAAAGCAGTATCACTAAAATTTTTTAAAGCAATTTTGCAGGCAAAACTTTTAAATGCAATCTGGTAAACAGTATTATCAAAAAAAATGCCTCTACATTATTCTACTGGTAAAAACTTGTCCCCTTGATCTAAAATATACAGATGTTGTGGCCAAGGTTACACAAGGAGATCTTCATTAAGTTGAGCAATTCTCATTTTGTATCACTGCTTTCCCAGACATGTATGAGTGCATTCCTCATTAAATGAAGCTGCATCACAGCTATCCAGTGCAAAATAATACAGATATTTTTAAATACAGCATGAGAACGTTAATAGCAGGATTTCATGCAATGAATAAAACCGGGAAAGAGCAAACAAACTCAGCTTAAGAGGGTTATCGCCTTCTCATCTACCTTTCCTTGCTTCTCCACCTTCTTCTCCCTCCCCATAAGATCCAGTTTAAGGCATTCCCTGTTTTCCCACTTTTCCAGGCTCCCGGCGAAGAAATCAACCATCCGCAAATGTTTTGTTCCTCCAATCCCCCTCTCCCGAGCTGAGCATTCAGAACATCCCCACCGGCACTGCCTCCAAATCACCTAATTGTCATCAT